>JADLZK010004811.1:0-96163 GCA_015847255.1 Hyparrhenia diplandra
CTTGCCATTGTATGAGATGTATATTTAACTTTCTCCATTCTTCTCTACATTTATCATGTTAAGTCCCTAAAAATATATAAATCACCAAAGCTCGTGGAATTATGTTAGTAAAGCCCCTAGACTTATGTTGATATTCACTTTAAGCCCTTATTCATGTTTAGTTGACTAGTAATATTATGCTATAACAGTGTCAACAACCGGCTTCTGATTGTTGGGGGCATTGGGAAGAAAAGGTGATTGTTCTTGCCCACCTCCCCTGATTGTGAGGGGTTAAGTGATCTTCCCACGGAGTGCCAAATTGATACTTTAACACATTGCTCGTGTCATTGAGTTACCCCTCATTTGCTTGGTGTCAAGTTGCCTAGAGTAGGCAACGCGTGGCCGCACCTTTGAACCACACACGTGGGGCGGTCGACACAACAGAGAGTAGCTTGAGGGTGCTCAAGTGAACTTCAGGGTGAAAAATCAAGTGTCATCTCTTGTGATTGATTGTCTCCCGGTGATTGACCTTCATCTCATTCATATTGTGATATCATGTTCCTAAGTGGATTGTTTGACTTACCTCAACACATGGGGTATAACACCTCCTCACTATCTTGCGTTTACTTTTGTTATATATCTTGTGCTTGTGTAATGCTAGTTGCTTAGTTTGTTAGAGTAATTAAGTTCACCTAGTTGGTAAATTAGTGATAGTGACATAGCCTTGAGTGATCTAGAGACTATAGCAACTAGAATTGTGACTAGGTGGATTGTCGACAAGTAAAGCTAGAGCAAACACTTTTATTGCTATTTGTTGTTCTAACAAATTGTTCTAGTGTTTTGTAGAATTTTTATTAGGCTATTCACCCCCCTCTTGCCATTTAGGACCTTACAAAGGCGTCCTCCCAAGGACATGCTCGTTTTTAAGTAATTGTCACACCCCATTGCGAGGTTCCTTAATCACACATATTTGCGCTCGTGATCACGCACAAATACGCCTAATTAAGGCACGGATATGATATCAAAACTATACTTTTATTGCTATTGAGGAAAATATGATACGTGGTTCTGGGTTTACATGACTCGCCACCATAGGCCTACTATTATAAACCTATCAGAGATCCTACGCAAAGACCTATAATAGGGCTCCATTCCTACAGTAAAGCTTGGAGTGGACAAACCCTTGGACTTACTCCTATTGCTCGATCCTATAACCCGATCACAACATTCTCTTCAAGTGTCCTCCTTCGGTCCTATCCTCGCGTCGTCGCCCTTCGTGGTTTTGATCCTTGGATACACTCCTACAAAACCGCATTCTAAAAAGAAATAGAGGGGTGAGTACTTTCGCACTCGGCAAGTCCCAACCTGCAGGGTGAAAGGTTAACATTAAAGGGTTAGGCCCTAGTAGAGCTTATATTACTCTCACTAGTTCCCTCGAAGTTAATTATTATCCAAGCCAAGCTATCAAGTACATACCGCATTGTGAATCTAATCACGGATGTTCCTACTTAGCGCTTGCCCATTCCAAGGACGCGTGGCTATTCAATAGATTTGAGTAACTCTGCAGAGGTTGTACACTTTCCCCACACACGATAGGCATTGTCTTCACCATCGCGGATCGGCTTTAGATACAACGCCTAACGCAGATTCAGGTGCTACCTAGGTTTCGTATAATCCTACCACGCACTTTCGAGGGGTTGAAAATGGGAAGATCACCTAGCATCCCATTAGCACACAAAGATTGCGATGAAGATCACCTAGCATCCGGCCAAAACACAATAATTCGTGATATGATAAATAACATTGCGCCAAAAAGTTTTACGTGGAGGATCACTTTCAAAGAACCATGCCAACCCGACCCTGGAAGATCACCTAAAGATCCGAAGTCGCTCCCCGATAGATCGCTGCCTACGCCTACCACCTTGATCGAATTATACCTTAACCCACGGGTGGAATCAAGCCGCCCCATCCCTGGCCGTGTGGTCATCACGTGATAATCGCCAGGTAGAAGGTCCATGACCGGTCCTTAGGGAGCGAGCCCTCCAAGACAGAAACCCCCACAGGCTTAAACTCGCCGAGACGCATCCATCCCACATGGATCGCCCCAAAACCCTTTTGTTGATTAAGCCAAATTCTTAAACCAAGGTTATATTAATCCACAAAAGCCTAGCTTAAGCCCCACGCACATAGCCCATGAGTACTCCCCGCACGCTTGCCATGGTTATACTTATCTTAACATCTTATTAATTATAGGAATTAGGTCGTTAAGGGGTAAGGACTTGCCTCTATCCGGGCGAAGTAGTATATCCAAGGTTCTTGATCTTGATGCCTCGTCTCCCGTGGCTTGGTGTAGTGACGCCTCGGTCCATCGAGTGGTCTCCTGTTCGGCAAACATGAAGCACAAGCATAACAACAAAAAAACACACGACGTTCCTTTACGTGGGTTAGCTCCATCAAGGGATGGATGGGTTAATAATATACGCACATGTACGCCTGGGGTTGGAGAGGGTGAGAGACCTATTCTAGGGTTAGCCACACATACGCGTATACCCCCAAGACATTGGGCATACGTCATGTGTGCATAGGGCATGTATACTGAGGCATGTGTTACGAGTACACATACACGCAGTACATTACCGACTAGGTTAGAGGTGTTAGCCATGCGTAGATATAACCGATAGGTACATACGATATTTATTTATATTCTAAATACCACTCTATGCATTTTATATACTTATATAACCTATCGCCAGATACCTAGCATGTGGACAGTTTACGTTGTATGTATATTCGAGTATTCATGTACGTGAGAGTGTACACGATACAAGAATATACGGTGCATGGTGTGGTTAGCGGAAGGGGAACTAGGGTTTACGTATTCTACCTGGATCGCTGATTAAATAAATTAAAAAGCATACATAAACTAGAATTTAAATGGGCATCAAATATTGGAACAAGGGCATGAATAAATAGAGTATGATTTTAGAAGAATTTAGGAACCGGAATGGAGTGATTTGGAGTTGAATGAAAGAGATATTAATTTCCAAAGTTTTATTAAGGATTTGTAAATAGATTATACTTTGGAAATTAATCTGAATTTTTGAAATATGGAAACTGGGATGTAAAAGCTTGGGTAGGATCATGGGTGTACCTAGTTTATTTATAAATTTTCTGGGAATTTTTGGGAAGCTGGAAAATGGAGTTTCACCTTCTGGGTACACAGCTCGGGTGGCCATAGCATTTCATTTGCGCTGACGCGCGGGTCCAGTCATAGTGTGGCCTGGCCGGCACTGTGCGTATGCACCGATCTGCTGGGCTCGTTGGTCAGGTCTCCCCACTTGGTACTTGTGGACCGGGCTCATGGAAGGAAAAGAGGGAAAGGGGATAAGGTGGACACGGTCACGCACGGGATGCCCTGGGCTCTGTCCGTCGTTTTTCCTCATCCTTGCGCCATGCGAGAGAAATTAGGGAGGGAGAGGGATGGAGGGTGGCCGGCGGTGGTGCTCGAGCGGTGGATGGGGCGAGGCAGCAGGGTAGGGCGGATGCGGGCGGCAGGCTGTGGCGCGGCGGCGACGCGTGGTGGCGGTGGTCACGGCATGGCGGGGCACGCGGCGGCGGTGTGGCATGGCAGGGGCGCGGCGCGCGGCTAACGGCGGAGCAGAGCCGCGGCGTGGGCGGTGCGGCGTGTCCGTACGCACGGCGTGGCCGTGAGCGGCGCTCCGGCGAGCGGGTTCCAGCGCGGCTCGGCGTGCTGGGCGCGCGGGCGGCGAGGCTGCGAGCTCCGGCGAGTGGTGGCGCGTGCGAGGCGGCGTGGTAGCAGGTGGTGAGCAGCGCTTGGTCGTGGCGGGGGTGGAGGCAGCGCGGCGGCGGTGGACTCTGCTTGGCGTGGGCGGCGCGCGACGAGCAGGCGGGCAGGAGGGCGAGCACGGCAAGCCGGTGGCGAGCTGGGAGCAGGGGGAAGAGGAGTGGAGCTCGGGCAGGAAGAAGAAAGGGCTGGAGCCCGAGCTCGAGGGGCGAGCTCAACCGGCGTCCATGGGCGGCCTTTTTATAGGCGGCGAGGTCGGGCTCGGCGCCGGAGATATTTTCCGGCAAGCCGGCAACTCCAGCGCGACGTGGCGTGGCCAGCTCGGCGGTGCTGTTGCTTCGTCGTCGATCACAGTGGATGCCGGCGGATGGCGACGCGACTCATCGGGCGGAGCAACCAAGCAGAAGCCGTCGTCAACGGCAACAGGATGGTTGGTCGGCGGAATCTCCGGCGAATATCCATCCGATCCTGCGCGTCCGAGCCCGCCGGGGTTGAGCTGGCAGCCACGGCGACGTGACCGCGCGGGCAGAGCAGGCAACAGCTGGGATGGTGGTGTTATGGCGCTTCCCTGTGTCGAGGTCAGCGGCACTGTGATGCCGCGTGCTCCTCGTGCACGGGGAGCATAGGGGAAAGGATGGAGTTTGGGGAAGGGGAGGACAGGCGGGTCCCGCTTGGTGGTGACGAGGCGGTAGTGGAGATTTTCTGCGACAGGGTCTGCGGTGGTGCTGTGTCGAGGTCGTTGGCTGCAGTGCGTGGCGTGCGTGATGAACAGAGGGGAAGGGATGGAGGTGGATGGTGAAGCCGACAGGTGGGGCCACTGTCATAGAGAAGGAGAGAAAAGATGGCTGCTGGGCTGGGCTGCTATGCTGTGCCGAGTTGGGAGAGAGTGAGCCCGTGGCTCATTCCTTTTATTTCCATTTTCCAATTGTTGACTAGTATATTGTATACACGTATACACTTATGTATTTATACACATGTATATACGTGCAACCATACCCATGTATAAGTATATATATGCTCAGCTATTATGAATTAATTATTTGCATATATTTCTATTCACTTATAGCTAGGCATATACACGTTCATGGGATGGCTTTTCTAAATTCCCCGAAATATAAACTAAGCATTTTGGGATGATTTGAGTGGGAAATTTGGGAAGTAGTTGGAGGCATGGTGTTGGATAAATCAAGGGAAGAGGATCGATGGGAAATATTTGGGGTGGTGGTGGATTGGTACATCGGGAGAGGGTCAAGGTGAAAAAATATTTGGCGGGTGTTGATCGGAAAGGTCGAGGGGAAAATATTTGGATGAAGGGCGATCAAGGAATATATTATTCGATGCCAAAATAAATTCTAGCTCAACAAACATACAAGCAATCATGCAAGCATTCCAAACATTTATCTAGGGAAAATCTACATGGTGAATAAGGTTTTCGAAAACGGGTTTTGTGTTGCGCGAAAAATAAATCACATTTTAGTTTGTTTCAAAAAGTTCAAATTTTTAGTGAATTTTAAAATGATGCAAAAACACGGGTGTTATACCAACAACTGGGCATAGGGTTTTACTCTTCTGAGGCCCGAACCAAAGATAAATCCCATGTATCCAATTGTTCCGTAGAAGCTACGCTAGCATAACTATTGCGTTCTTAGTTCCTGATCCTCTCCACCTACAAATAAACCACCGGGATTGACCCCTGTGGATTGTTCATCTAAATCTCTCGAGGTAGAGAGAACCCACACTGCTTCCCTCTCCGAGCGCCCACCTAGAGGCGGTGAAGCAGAGAACCGAAGAAAACCGAGTCGAACCGGCCTCGAACCGACTATATGTGCTTGAATCGTTGTTCAGAGTGCCGGCTTTGGGTCAACCGAGGCGGTAACCAGTGGTGAAATTAGGGGCGATCGGGCGGGTCCAAGCACAGCCGCCGATCCGCCCCACTCGCCTTCGCCCGCGGCACACATGATCCGACCCGGCTCGTTCGCACCTCCGCACGCTGAGCGAGCGCACGTCGCCGCCACATGTCCCCGCCGCCTCGCAGCGCCATTGGTTCCCCGCTGGCCACGCGGCCCACCGCCATGGTGGGTCGTGGTTGGCGATGGTAGCGGTCGCTGGCCGAGGGAGCTAGGCCAAGCCGGTGTCTTGTGCTCGGTTGCTTCGGTCCACATGACGCCACGATGTGTTATTTGGTGATTTGGCGATCTCTCTCGTCCGAGCTTCAAAGTAGACAAATGATATATTCATTTCGATCGCCTCGATGAGAGTTTTCAAGAACGATGCAGTCAAATTTGGCATTTGAGACTGTTTGGGATGACGCCATATTTGAGCCATTGATTCACATACTCTCAACTATACCATATCATGTGTATTTCGATATGCCCTGCAATATAAGATAGAAACGCCAACACTCGTGGAATTTGTTAGTAATAACTCCTAACACTATTGTTGATGCTCATTATAACTTCATTTATGCATGAGTTGACGACATAAAAATGGTACTTAACAGCCGTCAACACTAAACAAGTCCAACACCAAACAAGTAACTCCACGTTTTTTGAGCTCCTCAAGAGGTACTTCAGAAACCAAAGATTCCCATGTTCTCGTGGAGTTAGGGGTAATTATCCACCACTGCCACCCATTTTAAAAAAAACAAATCATTTCCTTCTCTCCTCCCTCCACCGATGCTGCTTCATTGTGCTCGCACGTCACCCACGAGGCAGGTGCTCTAGAAACTCTACGGTTGCTCATTTCCTTCTCTCCTCCCTCCACCGATGCTGCTTCATTGTGCTCGCACGTCACCCACGAGGCAGGTGCTCTAGAAACTCTACAGTTGCTCAATGCTGAAATTTGTGGAGCAGAAAAATTTAGAAGTCGCAAAAAGGCAGTTTATCTTCACTGTTGGGCTGCATTAGAGTAGATGGGCTGGTGGTGAGCTTCTTTTGGTCCACAATCTGAGACGTCACATTTTTGACAGCTTGGAGTTGGATGGGTGGGCATACATGGGGTTATTAAAAGTCACCCGTGTTTCCTCGCACCATACTATTCCAGGCATCGGTGGCTTACTCTCTGTTCGACACCGCCACCGCCTAAACTGCGCTGTGCTTGCTCCGGCCGCACTCCGCCCCTCGACCGCTTCGACCCGCACTCCACCCTATCCCTCCCTCCCTCCTTCTCTCTTTGAAGCCGCCGCCGCTCTCTCTCTCTCCCCCCTCCTGCTCTCCGCCGCAGCCTCCTTCCTTCCCTTGCTCGGGAGGATGGCGGAGGTGCGCTGCGGGCGGAGCTTCGCGCCCGCAGCGGGCGGAGGAACGGCGGGATCTGCGCAACATCGCCATGGCGCCACCGCCGTCGCTACTGATTCTTTCCTTCAGACTCAACTTCTTCTCTTCTCCTTCCCTCGAGTTCACTTGGTATGGCATGTAGAGGGAGATCCTCCGCGATCGATCTCGGTGAAGGTTGTTAGATCCACTAAGCGCACCACCAGATCCATGCCTGAGGATGAGGACCCGTGCCATGGAGGATTCCTGCTACATCACTGACAGCACATACACCAAGCAGGTATGTGCATCCTTTCTTTACGCTTTGAGACTTTTTTTTCTAGATCTTTCCTTTGGTTAATCCCAATGTTAATTGATATGTGTAGTTTAGTTATTAGGATCTGTAGACTGTAGGTATTTAAGCTGGGGTCATACACTGAATATTCTCATGTTTGATATGGTCAATCCTACGACCAAAACGTTCGAGGTGCAAGACAAATTTGTAAGCATACATTTTTTTCTCTTTTTTTTGGGTGTGATTTCTTTTTAGAATGTTCATTAGAACTTCAGAATGAGACAAAAAGAAGGTAAGTGTACTTCTTGGAATGGAATACAATCTGAACGAATCATGATGTCGCACTTCTTTGGGCGCTTATACACATGCACGGCGGATTGGCAGTTGACAGTAATTTCTGATCATCCATGATTTTAATACAGGGTTGTCTCTTCTTGACTATATGATTGAAAGACAATAGTCTTGAGCTATTCTGAGTGTTCAGGCTGGAGTTTAAGCTTTAAATCAATAGTATAGGGAGTAAGAGATTTTTAAACTATACAACTGAAAGAAAATAGGCTTATAGTATATATATATATATAAAAGACAATACGCTTGAACTAGATTTATTGTTTAGTGTGCATCTGGACTTTTTAATGGACTAAGGTATAAGGGAATTCTTGCTAAATTTCTGATCTTTCTTCTTTACGCTTCTCAAGGTGTTACTTTGTTTCTCAGTACAAGCTCTCTTTTGATACCTGTTGAATCAACGTGTACTGCTTGCCTCATATTATATGGCATAAAAAAAGAACTAATAATAATGTGCATGTGAAAATGGTTCGGGGTAAGCTTAACTTGAGAATACTAAGCTTCAACGGAAAGAGCAGGACTTTATTAAGCTATGGAGCTCAAGATCAAAGCATCCTACCTTTTTTTTTTGAACAATCAGGCATCATCGACTTTATTAATGAACTAAGGTATAAGGGAATTTCTTTCGCTGTATGATTAGGGTTATGTGAGAATTGTTGATCAAGTAAATTGACTATCAAATATATTTATGTCATCCGGGAATTTTTAACAAAGTAAAAGGGGCAGTATTATAATGCTGACTATTGGATCAATCATACTATTTGTTGCAGCTTATCTTTTTTTTGTTGTCTATTGCCATGTCTCTATTGCTTCGTGTTTTTCATGTTTTCAGATCTGTTTGACAGAAAAGTTGCTAGATGCTAGACAATTTGTTTTTACTGCTATTTTGACTGAAAATGCGTTAAAAATGATTGAGATATTGGTTATGTTTGTTATGTTTAGGTGATTTATTAGGTTCAGGAATTAATTGGATACATGGTTCTGGTGGCTTCTCTGTTGACTACTAATGCAGGTTGGTCTGAATAAAGGTTCACATGGGAAAAAAACATTGACTTTGGAGAACAGTGTCAGTATTTGGCAATAACATGACCCTGCAGAATCATTTACAAGCTTGTGTATAGTTTTGTCAGCCATTACTACCTTGCTTTTAATTATTCATCCACAAATCTACTCATCTAATTTTTTGTTCATAAGAGAAACAAAACGAATTTCTTAAAAAACTAATTGCGGTATTAGCTGACCATATATTATTGTCAACTAGCTTAAACCATGTCATATTTTTAAATTTAGCAAGATGTTGTCAAATAACAGGATTATAGTTCCATCGAATGGTGGCATAGTTGCATGATAATTAATGTTAAACATGGACCAGATAGGCATACTTTCCTACTACCTAATAAACATAAAAATAATTTAAATAACTAAACTAAGGCAGCCAATCAAATAACATGAACAGAGACACAAACTTTTCTATTTTTTTCATAATTAAATATCCAAAGTATAAGGCTTTGTAATAGTTTCCCTCCTAATCCTAATTTAATTTGAACATAGTTGCATGCATCTGAATTGGCTTGGCTTGCTGCTAGGGCTTAGTCCGATCATGGTCATGTGTTATATGTATTCTAAATACATGAATTTGTGTAATTTCAGGGCACTCCTAACTGTAGGAAAAGTAATATTGTTTCGGCATTGTGCAAGTACTAACAAAGAATATGAAGGTCACATGGATTGTATATACCTCTGTAATCAGATTACATATCTTGATCTTGGGCACATACTTTCCATGTCCTTAATGAGCTTGATAGTTCCAAGATACTCCTAGATAGAGAATGTATGGCGCCAAGATGTATAGCCGCCATATGGGTCTTCTTGATGTTGATTTTTGTAGCAATAGAGTAGAGTGATTGTGCCTACCAGTTTTACATTGGAACAAGAGGCATCATTTGGTGAATTACCAGGATGTGATGGCTATATGTATAGTGTATGACCCTCTTGTGTGAAATTAAGTGTAGATAAGTAATGGATGTATTAAGTTTTGTGTGATTTGTTCTCACTAATCATGGCTTGTAATGATTTACATTGTTCGTCTTTAATGTGTTGCTTGGAGTATTTGAGGGATTCTAGGAAAGGAAGATTTGAGTTCAAACTGGATACAATGAGAGATTATATATCAAATGTCCTGCTTAGATCTTAATGTTTTACTCTATAATTATAGAGCTATGAGTGTTAGACAACAACTTCTACTCTTCAAGTCATTGTAGGAGCCCAAAGGGGATGGCGGACAGCAGGAGGCATTAGATCTCGGTCCTCCAGCTGCTGCCATCGTTCGTCGTCGATCGACTCTAGGCTGCCGGCACCGCCCCTACAAGACTACTCATGCCCTACGCCGACCATCAAGGTGAGGCCTTCCTCTCCCACACTCCCATTTGTACACAGCCTATGATTATGCAATGTAGGAGATGAGCTATTGCTCTTGATATTTTTTCATATGCACATATAGCTTTGTCTAGGTAACATTTGGTCTCCAACCTGTACCATGTTGTACTGAATTTGGGAATTTTTATTAGTTCCTCCTAATCTTATTGGTTAAGAAGTCAATTCATATGAATGAATGAATAAATAAAAAACTTCGAATGATAATATGTTTAGGTAGAAAGAATTTATTTTTACTTTCAATTTCACTCGTTCAGCAAGATATGGTGGTATTGATATAAAGTGATGAAGGATCCGCAGCTTGTCTTGTTGATAATATTTTTAATAGGATTTGTTTATTTTAGCTTATTTGAATTAGATGGCGGTGATGCGTGCTATTTGATATTTCTTGTTGTTGTTTTGGTTATTTTAGTGTCTACACATCAGTTGATCAGTTCCCCAACCGTTAATACATGTTTCTCGGATGTGACATTACGGATTATGGGCGCTGATTTCAAATCAAAAGAAAGAGAAGCTTCAAATCCGCTATAGAATCGAGCTAGACTTTTTCACGGTTGTTGAATCAAATGCCTCACCCTAGAGAACCTAAATTTGAAGAAGTGGACCATTTGAGACTTTTTCTAAGAATCACTTGTCATAGGCCTCAAAGTAGCACTTGTTTAGAGTGAAATCTTGAAATTCCATCAAAAATCTACGTAATGGACCTACGCATTAAAAACAAGAAGGGAACGACACGAAAGGTACATAGGAAGTTAGGGTGGATAGGTTAGATGATGGTAGGATCAATTACATTGCGTTCCCTAACCGTCAATATATGTTCCTCGGATGTGACATTAGGGATCGGGCGCCGACATTTCAACGCGAAATCAAAAGAAAGAGAAGTTTCAAATCTGGCTATAGAATCGAGCTAGACTTTTTCACGGTTGTTGAATCAAATGCCTCACCCTCGAGAACCTAAATTTAAAGAAGTGGACCATTTGAGAGTGTTTCTAAGAATCACTTGTCATAGTCCTCAAAGTCGCACTTGTTTAGAGTGAAATCCTGGAATTCTATCAAAAATCTACGTAATTCGACCTACGCATCGAAATAAGAAGGGAAACGGCACGAAAGGTACAGAGGAATTAGGGTGGATAGGTTAGATGATGGTAGGATCAATTAAATTGCGTTTCAAAACCGTTAATATATGTTTTTGGATGTGACATTAGGGACTGCGGGCGCTGATTTCAACGCGAAATCAAAAGAAAGAGAAGTTTCAAATCCGGCTATAGAATCGAGCTAGACTTTTTCACGGTTGTTAAACCAAATGCCTGACCCTAGAGAACCTAAATTTGAAGAAGTGGACCATTAGAGAGTTTTTCTAAGAATCACTTGTCATAGGCCTCAAAGTAGCACTTGTTTAGAGTGAAGTCTTGGAATTCCATCGAAAATCTACGTGGTCGATCTACGCACCAGAAACAAGAAGGGGAACGACACGAGAGGTACATAGGAAGTTAGGGTGGATAGGTTAGATGATGGTAGGATCAATTAGATTTGCGTTTCCAAACCGTTAATACATGTTTCGATGTGACATTACGGATTGGGCTTGACTGATTTCAACGCGAAATCAAAAGAAAGAGAAGCTTCAAATCCGGCTATAGAATCGAGCTAGACTTTTTCACGGTTGTTGAATCAAATGCCTCACCCTAGATAACCTAAATTTGAAGAAGTGGACCATTAGAGAGTTTTTCTAAGAATCACTTGTCATGGGCCTCAAAGTAGCACTTGTTTAGAGGAAATCTTGAAATTCCATCAAAAATCTTCGTGTCGACCTATGTACCGAAACAAGAAGGGGAACGCGGGAGAAAGGTACATAGGAAGTTAGGGTGGATAGGATAGATGATGGTAGGATCAATTACATTGGCGTTCCCTAACCGTTAATATATGTTTCGGATATGACATTAGGGGATCATGGGCGCTGATTTCAACGCGAAATCAAAAAGAAAGAGAAGTTTCAAATCCGGCTATAGAATCGAGCTAGACTTTTTCACGGTTGTTGAACCAAATGCCTCACCCTAGAGAACCTAAATTTGAAGAAGTGGCCCATTAGAGAGTTTTTCTAAGAATCACTTGTCATAGGCCTCAAAGTAGCACTTGTTTAGAGTGAAATCCTGGAATTCCATCGAAAATCTCTGTGTCAACCTACGTACCGAAACAAGAAGGGAAACGACACGAAAGGTACATAGGAATTAGGTGGATAGGTTAGATGGTGGTAGGATCAATTAGATTGCGTTTCCAAACCGTTAATATGTGTTTTGGATGTGACATTAGGGATTTGCGGGGCTGATTTCAACGCGAAATCAAAAAGAAAGAGAAGTTTCAAATCCGGCTATAGAATCGAGCTAGACTTTTTCACGGTTGTTGAATCAAATGCCTGACCCTAGAGAACCTAAATTTGAAGAAGTGGCCCATTAGAGAGTTTTTCTAAGAATCACTTGTCATAGGCCTCAAAGTAGCACTTGTTTAGAGTGAAATCTTGGAATTCCATCGAAAAATCTACGTGGTCGACCTACGCATGCGAAACAAGAAGGGAAGGGCACGAAAGATGCATAGGAAGTTAGGGTGGATAGGTTAGATGATGGTAGGATCAATTACATTGCGTTTCCCAACCGTTAATACATGTTTGGATGTGACAATACGGATGCGGCGCTGATTTCAACGTAGAAATCAAAAAGAAAGAGAAGCTTCAAATCCGGCTATAGAATCGAGCTAGACTTTTTCACGGTTGTTGAATCAAATGCCTCACCCTAGAGAACCTAAATTTGAAGAAGTGGACCATTAGAGACTTTTTCTAAGAATCACTTATCATAGGCCTCAAAGTAGCACTTGTTTAGAGTGAAATCTTGAAATTCCATCAAAAATCTCTCTATATTCGACCTACGTACCAAAACAAGAAGGGGAACGGACAGGAAAGGTACATAGGAAGTTAGGGTGGATAGGATAGATGATGGTAGGATCAATTACATTGCGTTCCCTAACCGTTAATATATGTTTCTGGATATGACATTAGGGACTGCGGGCGCTGATTTCAACGCGAAATCAAAAGAAAGAGAAGTTTTAAATCCGGCTATAGAATCGAGCTAGACTTTTTCACGGTTGTTGAATCAAATGCCTCACCCTAGAGAACCTAAATTTGAACATGTGGCCCATTAGAGAGTTTTTCTAAGAATCACTTGTCATAGGCCTCAAAGTAGCACTTGTTTAGAGTGAAATCCTGGAATTCCATCGAAAATCTCTGTGTCAACCTACGTACCGAAACAAGAAGGGAAACGACACGAAAGGTACATAGGAATTAGGGTGGATAGGTTAGATGGTGGTAGGATCAATTAGATTGCGTTTCCAAACCGTTAATATGTGTTTGTGGATGTGACATTAGGGGGCTTGGGCTGATTTCAACGCGAAATCAAAAGAAAGAGAAGTTTCAAATCCGGCTATAGAATCGAAAGCTAGACTTTTTCACGGTTGTTGAATCAAATGCCTCACCCTAGAGAACCTAAATTTGAAGAAGTGGCCCATTAGAGAGTTTTTCTAAGAATCACTTGTCATAGGCCTCAAAGTAGCACTTGTTTAGAGTGAAATCTTGGAATTCAATCGAAAATCTACGTGGTCGACCTACGCACCGAAACAAGAAGGGAAGGGCACGAAAGATACATAGGAAGTTAGGGTGGATAGGTTAGATGATGGTAGGATCAATTACATTGCGTTTCCCAACCGTTAATACATGTTTCTGGATGTGACATTACGGACTGCGGGCGCTGATTTCAACGCGAAATCAAAAGAAAGAGAAGCTTCAAATCCGGCTATAGAATCGAGCTAGACTTTTTCACGGTTGTTGAATCAAATGCCTCACCCTAGAGAACCTAAATTTGAAGAAGTGGACCATTTGAGAGTGTTTCTAAGAATCACTTGTCATAGGCCTCAAAGTAGCACTTGTTTAGAGTGAAATCACGGAATTCCATCGAAAATCTACTGTGTCCACCTACGCACAGAAACAAGAAGGGAAACGGCACAAAAGGTATATAGGAATTAGGGTGGATAGGTTAGATGATGGTAGGATCAATTAGATTGCGTTTCCAAACCGTTAATATGTGTTTTTGGATGTGACATTTTCCAAACCGTTTCAAATTAATAGAATGTGTTGAATCAAATTTTTGGATTGTGATCATTAGGGTAGCACTTGTTTAGAGTGAAATCTTGGAATTTCGAAAACACAAAACAAAAAGGGAAAAAGAAAAAAGAGAAGTTTTCAAATCCATGTTTGGATGTGCTATAGAATCAAAAGAAAGAGAAGCTTCAAAGCTAGACTTTTTCACGGTTGTTGAATCAAATGTCTCACCCTAGAGAACCTAAATTTGAAGAAGTGGCCCATTTGAGAGTTTTTCTAAGAATCACTTGTCATAGGCCTCAAAGTAGCACTTGTTTAGAGTGACGGAAATCGAAAATTGGAATTCCAACGGCACAAAAGGTATATAGGAATTAGGGTGGAAAATGATGGTAGGATCGTTTCCAAACCTAATATGTGTTTTTGGATGTGACGTATTTCATTTCAAAAACAAAAAGGGATAGAGCTAGACTTTTTCATGGTTGTTGAAAAATGTCTCACCCTAGAGAACCTAAATTTGAAGAAGTGGCCCATTGGATAGGTTAGGCCTCAAATGATGTTTAGGAAATCAATTACATTGCGTTAGACCCCTTAGAAACAAAAAAGGGAAACCGAAGATGCATACATGGATAGGTTAGATGATGGTAGGATCAATTACATTGGATCATTAATACATGTTTCGGATGTGATTTCAACGGCGATTTCAATCAAAAGAAAGAGAAGTTTCAAATCCGGCTATAGAATCGAGCTAGACTTTTTCACGGTTGTTGAATCAAATGCCTCACCCTAGAGAAACTAAATTTGAACATGTGGACCATTAGATACTTTTTCTAAGAATCACTTGTCATAGGCCTCAAAGTAGCACTTGTTTAGAGTGAAGTCTTGGAATTGCATCAAAAATCTACGGTAATGCGACCTATGTGCAGAAACAAGAAGGGGAAGCGACACGAAAGGTACATAGGAAGTTAGGGTGGATAGGTTAGATGATGGAAGGATCAATTATATTGCGTTCCCCTAACCGTTAATATATGTTTCTTGATGTGACATTAGGAATTTCTTGGCGCTGATTTCAACGCTTGAAATCAAAAGAAAGAGAAGTTTCAAATCCGGCTATAGAATCGAGCTAGACTTTTTTTCACGGTTGTTGAATCAAATGCCTCACCCTAGAGAACCTAAATTTGAAGAAGTGGACCATTAGAGAGTTTTTCTAAGAATCACTTGTCATAGGCCTCAAAGTAGCACTTGTTTAGGCCTCACTATATAGTCTAAAATTCTCTTTCCCAAACTACCCCTAGATACATATGAGTCGAACAGCTAACCCTAAGGCTAATTTAGTCCAACTCGGGATAAGTTGATCCGACGGCCACCGCGCCTTCTCACCGGTAGTTTCGACCCGACACGAACTCCCCGATGCCATAACGTGTTGTCCTTCCGTCCACGGAACATCTCGGGTTTTGAGGCCCAAACCCACGAAACACATCACCGATGGTTTTGAGGCCCAAACCTCCAAACCCGCCCGTGGTTTTGAGGCCCAAACCACGAAACCCACGCCGATGATTTTGAGGGCAAACCACCAAACCTCCTCGACACGTGTCATCGCCGTCTTGATTCGCCCGAAGTCGCCAAGTCACCCGAACTCCCGCTCGCTTGCATGTTATTTGTCTTGACCCGATCGACACGGTCCCGCCACGCCCTCTCGCATCCGTCGATGTCCTAGATGTCAGCCACCATGGCTAGCCACCCAGCCCGATCTGGTCCCTCGGTCCAAGCCTCACGTCCGTCCTTCACCTCCACGGTCCATCGGCCCGACACGTCCTCCTTGGCCCTTCACCTCGCCGTCGGCTACCATCTTCGAACTCCACACTGTACAACATGAACAAAGAGACACATCTTCGACACACTCCGCGTGTGCCGATGAACAAGCGCATCGCCCAAAGAGTCAACCTCATCAGTGAGAGATTTAATTGTAGGAGATGCCTTAGGGGAAGAGTCGTTACCGTGTGGCTCGACGCTGTCGGTCACCGCTCCATCGGGGGCCATGGTGCAGAAGCCCTCGTGCTTGGAGTCGGCGAAGAAGCAAAGTCCGTTCAGCTTGTCCTCGATCTTGCGCTCGGACTCCTCGTCGCTCAAAGAGCCCATCGTCGGAGTCGTTGTCGAGGCCGCTGAGGGAGGCAAAGAAGGCGTGCTTGTTCTCCTTAGCATGCTTGAGGTACTTCCTCTTGATCGCCTCATTGTCGAAGCCCTCCTTGGACTTGTACTTGCCGGCGATGTACTCATGCTTGTCCTTGCGCTTGTCGGAGTCGTGCTTGTTGAAGGAGTAGTACTTGTTGCCAGAGTACTTGTCCTTGCTCTTCTTAGGGCACGTGGCGACGAAGTGGTCCGGATTGCCACACTCAAAGCATCCTCCCTTGGGACCACCGCCATGCCGACGATTCAACCGGTTGTTGTGGAACCGCGAGAATCGACTGATGATGAGAGCCAGCTCGTCGTCCCCAAGGCACTCCATCTGCTCCTCTGTCACAGACACCAAGGAAGACAAGGCAAACGAGATCTGTGATGGGTTAGCAAAAGAACTGGAACTACCCTTACGAGGCGACGAGCAGCGCTTGGCGTAGATGGGTTCTTGAGCTTCGCTGGATGCGGGCCTCGATCTCGAAGGACTTGACTTCTTTGTAGAGCTCGTCGGGTGTGAGGGTGTTGTAGTTGGCGGACTCCATGATCGCGGACACCTTCACATCCCACACCTTCCGATCCGGGCGTACAAGAGCCGCATCACCTTCTCGTGATCATCAAGCCTCTCACGAAGGCTTGTTAATGGACTTGTTGCAAATCGTCGACACGGCAAAGAGAGAATCGATGGACTCGCTATCAAGTTGGATTAGGTTGTTGTACTCTCTCTTGTAGGTCTCATATAGGCGGGCCTTGACTTGTGGGGTTCCCCGTGGTAGCTCTCAAGTGTCTTCCACACCTCACGAGCGGTCTCACAAGTGGAAACTCTCTCAAACTCTGTGTCTTTGAGACTAGAGAACAAGACACTCCTTGCTCGGTTGTTGGCATTGTGTTGGGCTATCTGTTCCTCACCCACTCGAGTGGCTAGCACTTGGTAGTTCTCATCCTCGACAATCTTCCACACTCTCAATCCATCTCCATAAGATGTGCTTGCATCTTAATCTTCCAATAGGGATAGTTGGTGCCATCGAACTCCGGAGGCTTACCACCATAGTGACCAAACCTCTTCATGTCGCCTTCTGCGTATCACGAACCGATTAAGGTGGATATGATCCTTAACCGGCTTTGATACCAATTGAAGGACCGAAACGGCGACTAGAGGGGGGTGTGAATGGGAGCCTCAATTTTTTTCTTTTCAATTTGGTCATCGGCTCAACCCCCAACCTCAAAAATGAACTCACGAAGATACGGTAACACACAAGCTAAGCGGTAGCTAGTTGTTACACGCGTAGTATTAGACACAACATGTCCACCGGAACAAACAGAACTCAAATCGGAGTTGAAATGCGAGAATTGCGAAAGAAATAACAAGCTGAGAATTGGAATAAGAAAAACAAACGAAGACAGTGTGGGGCTGCTCACACTGAAACTGCTACCTCACAAAAAGCAACCGAGATGAACCAAATTCAAGCAACGATGGCGAGCTAATCGGACAAGGATTAGTTTGATATATATAATTAAATAGTCTCCACACTACTGTTTGAAAGCGACATCTCCAAAAGCTTGAAATCAATACACGAGCTGAGCACAACCAGCAACTCAAACTTAGAAAGAAAGAACACGCGAACAAGCTGCTCTGTTGATCAAATTACTTCTACTACTGAAAGATGATCAAATACTATGCATACTCACGAACAACACTAACTGCAAGGTACTGGTCTGCAAGCACCAAAAAATATCCTTGAAAATCAGGCAGGAATTGCACAGCCATGATCCACTCTGAATTTTACCATTTAATTCCTAACCAACAAGCACGAACTGCAGCCTGACGAATAACAGGAACTAGAAGGGCCTCGCACTGCTGCTTGATGGTGACAAGGCCGAAATTTAGATACTAAACAATTACTAGCAGTAGCTTGATCTACGACATGGTGCAGGACTGCTAGCAAGAGACTGGAATCTGAACCGGATACACCACCGCAACTGAACAGACAAAAGAGGAATACGGTTGTGGAGCTGCTCACCGGGCACTCGGAAAACGATGAACTGGAAGCCGCACGGCAACGACGACCGACTAGCTTGGCCCTTGGCACACTAGGCGCTGCTACTTGCACTCCCGTACCTGCACCTTGAATCAGAGAACAACTACAACACGAACCAGGAAGCACGGCCAATGAACTGAGAAGAACTGCAGCTCAGATCAAAAAATCAAGGAACTCACAGGAAACAAAACTCCATGCTCTCAGACTTAGCACAACGATTCACGACGGTCACAAAAGACTACACCTAGGAGATCATCACCCAAAATAAACTGAAGCACTGAGAATCAAAGAAATTCGAGCAAGGGCACAAGAGAACGACAGGGACAAGAACACAGCCTAAGAGAAAAAAATGAAACAACACAGATCAAAAGAGGACGCCCGGAGGGCACAGGAAGATTTAGGGCTGCCCTTCCCCTCTCTAAAATCACCACAAAATATCCACGAATTTTTTCTTAGACCTCTAAACAAGAACCCTAAAAATAGGAAAAATAAAAACGAAAATGAAAGAGACAAAGAGGATAGGAGGGCTGCCCCTAGTCTGAAATCCTCTTTCCCAAACTACCCATAGATACATATGAGCCGCATAGCACCCCTAACCCTAAGGCTAATTTTGTCCAACTCGGGATAATTTGATCCGACGACCACCGCACCTTCTCACCGGTAGCTTCGACCCGATGTCGCCACGTGTCGTCCTTCCGTCCACCGAAACGTCTCGGGTTTTGAGGCCGAAATCCGCAAAACCTTCCACCGATGGTTTTGAGGCCCAAACCACCAAACCCGCGCCGATGGTTTTGACGGCAAACCACCAAACCTCCTCGACACGTGTCATCGTCGTCTTGACCGCTCGAGTCGCCAAGTCATCCAAACTCCCCGCTCTGCTTGCACGTTCGCTGTCTTAACCCGATCGACACGGTCCCGCTACGTCCTCTCGCATCCATCGATGTCCCAGATGTCAACCACCATGGCTAGCCACCCGACGATCTGGTCCCTTGGTCCAAGCCTCACGTCCGTCCTTCACCTCCGCAGTCCGTCGGCCCGGCACGTCCTCCTTGGCCCCTTCACCTTACCGTCAGCTACCATCTTCGAGCTCCACACATGTACAACACGAACCAAGAGACACGTCTTCGACACACTCCACGTGTGCCGATGAACATAGCCGAAGCATAAAAGATAAACGAAAATAGAAGTAAAATGTTGACTGTTGAGAATCACTCAATCACAAAACTAAACACATGTGACCTAAATCAACCATGTGTTCGCACACATAGAGCAAATAAATTATGGATTGGGTCATATTGACTAGCTGGTATTAATTGGTGAACGAATATGGTGATCTTGTGCCTTGCGTGTGAAAGGTCCTAATGGCGAGAGAGGGGAGGGGGGGGGTTGAATAGCCTATTAAAAATTCTACAAATAACACTAAGCAAGGCGGTTAGTAATAAGATGGCGAAGCTAATATAGCGATGCTACAAGCTAGCTATGCAAGCCACAAGTCAATTATATTGTCTCTAAACACAACAAGGGCTATGTCGCTAGTTTACTCCTAGGTGAACAAGCAATTCTAACTAATTCTACCTCTAGGAGCTAACAAGACTAAGCAACCTAGCACACTACTCAAGCTAAGCACCCTAACAAGATATACTACCAAAGTAATGCGAAGGGGTGCTAGAATACAATACCACCGTTGTCGAGTAGAGGTTGTGGCCAATCACCGTGTACAAGAAATCTCCAATGAGCAAGAACAATGACACGATGATTTTTCACCGAGGTTCACGTGCTTGCCGGCACGCTAAGTCCCCGTTGTGGCGACACACTCACTTGACGTATGCTAAGCTTAATGGCGGTGCCAAATCCCTATGGGAGCTCAAGCAAAGCGATCACAAGAGAGGGTCCAACAAGCCCACGAGCAATCCACTAGTGCTCCTTTCGCGAATCTCCCGCGGGGTAAGGAACGACCCCTCACAATCACCACCGATGTGACCTCAAACAAGCTCCACTCGAGCTCAACACCGCCTCTTGCTCCAAGCCGCTAGGGAACCGGGCAAATTCCCAAGAAAACAAGAATCTCGCGGCTTCTCCAAGGATGAAGTGCCTCTAGATGCAATCACCGATGCAATGCACTTCTATCACTCTCAATCTCACCAAGAATACGAATTATGGATGGAGAGATGAGTGGAGAGGAGTCTCAAATGCTCACAAGCAAGTTAGAGTATTCAAATGTGCAAGAGAGAGACTATGAAACCGGGCAAACCCATATATATAGCCTCCACCACGAGATAGAGCCGTTGCCTTCAAATTGGGTGCTCTGCGCGCTGACCGGACGCCGGCCGACGGACGCACCGCCGAGTCGGTCACGGGTCGGTCCGGTGCTTCCGTCGCTACCGGCAAGCTTACGGCCCCACGGTGACATCTCCAACCATGCGTCCGGTTAGGGGATCCGGTCGACACCGGAAGCATCCGGTCGAGGTCCGGTCACCGCGTCAGGCAAAAACCCGCTGCGGGGCTCTCGCGAGCGACTTAGCGGCCGGACGCTCCGGTCGGTGCGTCCGGTCGCCTGGCGTCGCGTCCGGTCACCCCGAGACAGCAAATCTTCATCTTTTGCTTTGCTCTTTGCTTCAACCTTGCTTCGCCTCTTGCCATGGGTTGCCAACACGTCCAAGATGACCACGTTATCACCAATATTAGCACGACGATAAGTTAGGCAAGATCGAAGTTAGTGCTCTCATTGTCCTAAATGCAACATGCAAGTCAATTGGACCTAGAAGCACTTCACCAAAGGATTGTCGCGGCATCCCCTCTTGATAGTCGGCTATCTATCTTATAATGTGATCACACGCGCTCTATCGTGTCTTGATCGAAAGAAAAAACCCTATCAAGATACATTTGCCTTGATCTCCGGGTTCCTCTCAAGCCCGATCACCGAGAGCTTGACGATCAATCATGTCCACCATCATTGTCCATGTTCATGATCATCATGCTCCTTGTCATCCATCTAATCCTATCTCATAGTCATCACTTAGAGCAAAGGATTAGTCCACAAGTGTGTCATCAATTTCCAAAACCAAACATGAGATTTCAGCGTGCCAGCCAGTATGGATATATATGATCCAAAACGGCTTTGAGTGAAGGATTTCATTCCCTCAAGAAAGTGATCCAAGAAGAACCCATATGCATTGACGACCATGGAATTATACTCGGATCGATCCATGGATCCAGAGCACGAAACATGCATGCATGGCTTGGCTTTTGCCGCAAGGGCCAGCCAGGGCGGCGGACAGTGGGGCGGGGCTGGACGCCGGGAAACAGGGGCCGACACTAGGACGAGAGCTACGGCCGGGGCAAACAAGTGACGAGGGCCGAGGGGTGAGGAGACGGCCGCGACGAGGGGCGAGGGGGGGTGAAAGGTCCTAAATGGCTAGAGGGGTGAATAGCCTAATAAAAATTTCTATAAAGCACTAGAGCAACTTGTTAGACAATAACAAAGCGATAATAGCGGTTGCACTAGCTCTACTTGTCGGCAAGCCTCCTATTGACAATTCTAGTCAATTATGTCTCTATATCACTCAAAAGGCTATGTATCTACTTCTCTACCTAGGTGATCAAGCTAGATTGTTCTAAACAAGTCTAAGAGGCTAAACAATCTAGACTAGTCTACACAAGCACAATATGTATATCAAAGTAAATGCAAGGTAGAGAGGAGGTTTTATACCAATGTATCGAGGTGAGTCAACCAATCACCGTAGGATGAATATCAATATGAACAAGGAAGCCAATCACCAAAGGATGACAAGAGACAAATGGAGACACAATGATTTAACCCGAAGTTCACTTGAGCACCCTCAAGTTAGTCTTCGTTGTGCCGACCTTCTCACGTGTGGGGCAAGGTGGAGCTCACTCCTAGCCAAGTGCCTTTAGGCTACTTGCACCAAAGCAAATGAGAGGTACCCAAGGCACGAGCAATGTATTACTTGCAATTTGTCGTCCCGACGAGGATGCACGGTCCTCTCACAAATCAACCCGGAGGTGGCCAAGAACAATCTCCTTCTCTTGCCAACGCCTCCACCAATCACCAAGCCGGCTAGGAGTGGTGCTCTCCAAGAGCAAAAGGAAATCCACCGGCTCACAACGATCCCCAAGTGCCACTAGATGCAAAGATCAAAGCGAAGTGCACTTGAATCACCTCAACTCACTAGAATGATGCTCACAAGCAATGGAAGTGAGGAGGAGGGAGTTTGCTCAGCTCTAGAGGTGTTAGGAATGTTTTCAAATGACCAAGAGGCCTCACATAGCCGACCAAACTCATATATATAGCCCCCATCACGAAATCCAACCGTTGGGGGGGGGGGGCAAAACACGCTCTCTGCAGTGGCCGGGGCCAGCGCCCGGCCGGACTCGCACCGAACAAGTAGTTCGCCCACGGGTGACCCCCGGCACATGCGTCCGGTCAGTGGTTCCGGTGGGTGCGTCCGGTCAAATTCCAACCGAGACATGAAAAACATGCTCTCTGGAATTTCGATCAGAAGCACCGACCGGACCGTCCGGTCGGATTCGCGTGCTTCCGGTCGTGGGTCCGGTCGTCGAGTTTGGTCACCATTGAACTGCGAAAAACCATTGTTTCTCCGTCGCCTTTGCTTCGACATGCTATCCAACAAGTATGCCAACTTGAGCACAAGGACTAGCACGTTTTCACCACCACGATGCATCCGGCGTAATAGAAAATAGGCGTTTCATTCTCTCAAACGCCGAATCCCGCCTACCCAAACCCATCTCACCCCTCAAACATCACCGCCCGTAAATGTGCCAACACCACCACGTGTACATCACCATGTGCTCGTGTGTTAGCATTTTCACAAACAATTTCGAAGGTTGGGTTAGCTCTCTAGGTTAGAATGCATGCAAATGATTTTGAACCTAGAGGCTTTGGGAGGACCGATATGTACGATAGTTTTTCCCTCTTTATAGTGCGGCTTATCGATCCTAAATCACTCACACCCTCTATGGTGTCTTGAGTGCAAAATCAAAATGGCCCTATGGATATACCTTTGCCTTGAGCCCATTTTGATCCACGAACCACTCCAAGTTGCGCACTTGATCATCATTTGGATCACCATGACCCATCCACCATGACCACCATGCACCAACCTTGGCTTGACCAATCTCCAACTAAAACAAACACTTAGCATAGAGAGATTAGTCCTAGGATGTCATCAATTAGCCAAAACCAATCTAGAGATCTTCAGCAGGTCCGGCTGGCAGCATTGCGCCCTTCTCTTCAGGCAGCGTCCCGGCGTGGCGGCGCTCGCCCTCCCTTCTCTTCGCGCGGACGAGAGTGGATGGGGGAGCAGCCAAGACCGACCGATTGTGGCCCGTCTTGGTGCGGAGCGGAGGAAATTTTTTTGAGAAGGGCAGGACAGTCATTTCACGTCTCCATCCAGGGACTCTAAACCTACTGTACACGCTGGCATGACTAGCTGGCACGCTACATCAGCGAAAATGATAAATAAATAGCGAAGTTACTGTGTTGTGGGGCAAAAAAATAAAACGTCATATAAGAGTGGTTTCTGAGCTACCAGCGTTCATAAAAGTGGCAAATAAATATATCCCCCCTAACAAACCCCTACTTGCGAATCCTTTTTCCCGAATCCACACACTGGCGGACCTAGTGGATAGTCCAGGTAGGCCCAGGACTACCCTGAAATTTGGTCCAAAACTTTTTTACTACTTTGCACCACAGCCCACCAAATTGGCCCGATGCCTCTATCTCTCAGACGCAAGTCCAGTCCACCTTCCAGGACTCCAACACCATACCGGCGTGGCGCCCGCTTCGGCCGGCGGAGTTGGTTGGTCGGGCGGTGGGGCTCAAGCGCCACCTACCGCTACGCAACAAAGGAAGCCCCACTCGAGCTCCACCTAAAAATTTTGTCGATGAGCCCTGCCTGGCTGCATCATCCTACCTTGATCGGTGTAATCAATCAACTAATCAGCGCTGCAACTAATCAAGGCCCGACCCCTTGAAAAAGGGAACCCTATCCCAAGTATTTTGCAAGGGCTATTTCCAACAACTATGGGTTGCAGCCCATATTATCCAACGGCCCGAGCTTCATCGAGATGCGTGCTACTAGGCTGTTCTCCTATACTCCTACTACGTAGTTCACGCTCCGGGTTTTACGAAGTGCGGCGTTGGCGCAGGAGACACGCATGGGCAGGGAGGGCCGTCTAGGCCGGGACACGGATGCGCCGGCCGCTAGTACGTCGCAGACCAAGGCGGGGACACGGATGCGCTGCTCCTAGTATAACGATGCTTTTACCACCGTCCACTAGAGAGTACGGGCGTTACGGACAGACACGAGAGTAGTGGCCCAGAGAATCCAATGCAATGCATTTTGCACATGGCGTTCGGTTGATGGAATTTGACGATCTGGGTCTTGAGGATACCTCGGAGGAGAGAGAGGGACCGGGCGGAGGAGAGAAGCAAATACGACAGCTCCAGGCGCCCGTGACGCTGGGTCGCGACCGATGCTCCCGCCGATGACACCGTGTGTCACGACCGACTTGACTACACCGGCCATGTTGCTCCTGATGGCAACGTAAGTAGGAAATATAATATCCGTACCCGCGGGCATGAGACCGGCGGGCGTGATACGGCGTGAGTCCGTGCCCGCGGGCACGGGCACAGGCAATGCATAGAGCCAGCCCAACGGGCAAAGCTTCACGGTAAAGAAATAGCATGCCCGCATCCGTAAACCCGCCATACCCGCCGACACATGTGGGGCCGCTATCGAAGAGGTATATAAGCTCGGGTTCTAGGGTTTTCCCACCAAATTCCCAATCCCGCTCCACACTCCACCAGCAGCCGCCGCCCCCGTGACCGAGGGCCGTGACCCACGCGACCCGTGTGTCGCGTCTCGCTCCCCCGGTCCCCAGCCGCGGCAGCGGTTGGCGCCCCTGGCATCGGGCGCCCCCGCCCTCCGTGCCTCCCCACTCGCGGCTGCAGCAATCGGCGAGCACGGCTGCCGCTCGGCGGCGCGCTTCGACGGCATGGGCGAGATCTCGCTGAGGGAGGCTGCGAGCCTCTCGGCGGAGGAGGGAGAGGAGCGGCAACCGGGGCGAGCCGTGCACGCATCTCGGCGGAGGAGCATCGGCGAGCCTCTCTGCGGGACGGCGGCGGCGAGATCTCGTGCGGAGGGAGGTGGCCGCGAGCTTGCTACGGGGAGTCTCCGTCTCCGCCTCGCAGTCCACGGTCGAGTCTCTCGGCCTCGGATTGGATGGTATAGGAAAATAAGGTAATAATAAGTTCTCTACATAGAAGTATGTAGAGTAAAGTGTTGCGATGGTTTTTCCTTTAATTGAGTCCCATTACCATTAATTTTTTTCCTTTAAGTTCTCTACATTTGTTGAGTCTTCAGGTGCGCTCGTCTTCACAGATCCTCTAGTTTACTTTGTGTTATTTTACTAGTTCAGATCCGGGCCCTTCAGATCCTTGCCACCTTCGAACGTGAGTCTCAAAAAAGCTTCCCTATATCGATTTAATGCAATGGTTGTTAGTTCCTCTTTCTGTCCTTCCCTGGATCTACGATTTTGTTTATTCATTAGTGCAACAACCCTGTAGGTTGTTATTGTATTACAGCGCATGTTAGTTATCATGCAAACCGAGAAGATAGTTTATATTCTTTATGGGCTACTATAGGTCCGTCACTAACCACACCACAAGACTGTATAGATTATTTAGTTGCATATTCATGGTACAGCTAGGCTGTAGCACAGAGTACCTCTCACTTTTGATCATAAGTACAGGAAGCTAAATCTTTGTCTTTGAAAGCTCAGTACTTTTGTGTACATGATACATTTGTTGTAATCTGTAAGCTAATTCTCGTGTAATCTGTAAAAGGTATTTAATATTGCTTTTTCTTAGCGATAATTCATTTGTTAGAAAATCCATGTATACATAATACAAAATTTTAATTTTGATCAAACATTTTCTATACTATTCTCCTTGTAAGTGTAAGACAATTCATTTCTAATCACTGCAATTTAGCAATTTATTTCGTGTAATCTGCTCAAATACTTGAATGCAGAAACCTTAGAGTTCGTACTCGAATCTGCTCAAATACTCGAATCTGCTCAAACCTTAGAGTTCGTACTTGAATATGCTCAAATACTTGAAATGCAGAAACCTTTACTTTTGTGTTTTGTCATGATAAGAATGATTTTTTCTATTAGTATGAGTTTAAGTAAAAAAGAGGTTTATTGATAAGATTGTAAAGGATTAGGGGTTGTAAAGGATTAGGGATTGTAGATCATCATCTTTGAGCCTAGAATTGAATTAAATTTTTGTAAGTTTTCAGGATTTTTTGAGGCAAGAAGAAATCAAATATAGCATTTCTTTTTAAGAGGTATAGGCAAAAAAAAAAAAAAAAGTTTACCAATTTTGGTTAATTTATAGTCATTTTACCGATTTTTTTCTTTGAGTTTTGTTGTATTGGGTAAGAATTTTTTTGATGAGGACTACCCTTGTTTCAATTTCTAGGTCCGCCTTGAATCCACACAACTATGGCGTCGGCGGCGGCGGAGCCGGAGTATCCACAAGCGTGCCGATGTCACATCCCCGCTATGAGGTCCTCGGCCACGCCGGCTCCGGCGCCTATACGATGTCTACGCGGCCGCCGCCGATCCGACGGTGCCGCTGTCGCGCTCAAGGAGGTCCACGCCGCCGTCGGCGACGAGTGGCGAGGCGAGGCTCTCCTCGCCATTCCCCTTCCCCCAACGTCGGTTGCACTCCCGACCAATTCCGCGGGCGATGCGACGATGATGTCCTCGCCCTCGAGTGGCTCCGGGCCGACCGCCGCCGTTGTGCGTGACGCGAAAAGGCGCGAGGGCGGGGTCGAGGGCGGGGAGGCATCCCCGCCTCGCAACTCAAGCGGTGGATGATGCGGTGCTTCGGGCGCCGCCTAGCGTGCCACCACGCCCGGCATCGTGCACCGCGACCGAAGCCCGAGAACCCGCTCATTTCGAAGACGGGCGTGCTCAAAAGTCGCCGATTTTGGTCGTTAACATCTTTTAACCTTAATTAGCCACAATTCTTCTGCTGAAGTGGTGTCTTTAGTGATTATGCGGCTTAGGAAGGTTTGTAGATTTGAGGTAACTAGTGTTTGCATGTTGAATCGAAGTTTTTCAGTTAGTAGTAGTGACATTGTTTAACTGTAACTGGTAGTATATATCTGTTGATAATTAATGGTGGAGTTAATGTTAATTTGAGCTGTACAGTATATGTTAAATTTTCTGGATTTATGTGAAGTTCATATTTCTTTCCCCTGTTATGGTGGTGGTTAAACATTGTTTCTAGTTAGCACCTGCAGATAGCTATGGTTAGTTTTTCAGTTAGGGTCATCACTTGAGAAACATTGTATTTCAGCAAAAAGTTCACTTGAGCGGAAACTTTGCTATAATGTTAGGATAGGAATTGGGGAAGGTAGACAGCAGGAGGATAGGTTTAGATCAGTTTACTTCAGAGGTCAAGTTACAATTGAGTTCTCAATAATATTTTTCTTGTTCCTCTCCTCTAAATCAACTCTCTAAATAGTGAGCACGGATGCGCCTTATCTGTTATGCCACCTAGTTGGGACCCTCTATGTGCCTGCATGGCTGTTGCCTGGGCCACCAGTTCAATACAGGTGTTGATACTTCTGCTAACATATAACTGGGCACCTTAGTTATAAGAAACTATACACCTGGTTACCTTACATGTTGCAGAGAGGACTAATCTTATAACCTAGAAATTTGTGGTTTATAACTGAAATTTGCTAAGTGTTCATTTTCCAATGGGATTAATGATAACTATTCAATACTTGTAATACAAAGTGTTAAATGTTCATTTTCCAATGGGATTTGAATATTTGCTTCTTTACATTTTGGGTAGTTGCTAGATATTGCATATGATTAATAAAATGTCGATGCAGCTGTATACCATACTTAAGTTATAGTTCTTTGGGTAAATGACTTATAAGTTATAACAAGTAAGAAACAATTTATGTGTTTGGAGGGATATGGTTGGGAAGGACAAAAGATTATGCACTTGTAGAGCTGGAACGATTATTCATCTAATTTACAACAACAACAACATAGCCTATCAGTCCCAAGCAAGTTGGGGTAGGCTAAGTTGGTCGTCTAAATTAGCCCTTCCTAGTTACATTCCATAATAATAGTTCCTAGGTTAAAGTTATCCGTATTATTTGTATTTGGTTAATCAATCTCAAGCTTAAGTATCTAGCAATCTGATAGAGGCTTCATGCATTGTTAATGGAATGATAATTGGTTGATTACATCTATTACGTGACCGATGTGCAATGATGTGTGGAATAACAAAAGGGGTAATTTGAGATATTAGATTCTTCAGTTGTTTGTCTGGATTTATTACTTCCTCTGTTTTCGAATAGTTGACAACTGTTATACCAAAATATGTGTTTGTGAATATTTGCCATCCCTTGCTTCCCAATGTGAATTTTTCTCACTTTGTCCTATCTTGCTTGACCCTACTTTGTACCCATGGGCCCAACTCAATTTTCTTTGATTTTTTGCATGATTGAAAGTCCCAAGCAAGAATTTTTTAGAGCCCAAGCCAACTCACATTGTCTTTTTGTGCTACACATGTATTGTAACAACAATGTAGTTTTGCTCACCAACGGCAGTTTGATCCAAGATTTGTATAAAAGAAAAACAATTGTGCGCAAAGATTAAATCTATTTCACAAAACATCAACCTTTATTTAGTTTCTTCAAGTGTCAACGAGCATGGCTGTAGTGGTGGAGATTCAAAGATTTTGGTTGCTGAGCTTCATGCTTGCATGAAATAGATTCTTTTTATAACAAATCATGTAAGGCCCCGTTTGGATGTAGGTATTGGGCCTGGAATTGGAATTGTGAAGCTGCCAATTTCGGTGTTTGGATGTCTAAGAATTGGAATTGAAACCCAATACCAATCGGTATTGGCTATGCCTGGGCCTCCTCATCTCCAATACCGAGCCGGACCCCCTTGGATCGTGTGGCATGCCCCCCCCCCCCCGCCGCCGCGATGAGCCGATGAAGCACGGAGGAGGCGATGCCCCGACGCCGCCGACGGCACACGGAGGCCCCACGTTGAGGGCCCCTTGCTCCACTTCTTCTTCCTCGGCGCTCCCGACGCCACGCGACCTCGATGCGGAGGCCACCGACACGGTCCTTCCCCGATGCTGGCACGCCCTTTCTTCTCCATGGCCGACGCGTCCCTGCCGTGGCCCACCGAGAACCGCCCGCATGGCCGGGGTTGAGCCCCCATGGTCATGGTTTCTAAGATCCACCGCCCGGCTAGGGTCAAGTTCCCCTTGGCGCAGCCTGCGGAGCCCTAGATCCGCCCGCCGTGGAGGCCACTACCAACCTCCATCCATCGTGGTCGGTGTGTGAAGCTCGGCCAGCATTTCTATTCCTTGCTTTTGCATCCAAACATGAAACGGATTTGAGCTACTTGCTAGGTTTCCAAAACCCAATTCAATGGACACCCAAACAACAATATTTGAATTGTGGCCATTTCAATACCATGGCTCCTTTGGTATTGAACCCAATTCAATTCCAACCCTTCCAATATCTACATCCAAACGGACCCTAACGGGTTTTGTTTCACTACTTCAAATATAAGGCATTATCTTTTTCCTTGAACTCCAAAGGGAGCTGCATTTCATTGTATTAAAGAAGAAAAAGTGGTAAGATCCCTTACATGACACTCGCACACGAGAGAAAGTTCTAAGACTACATTTGCGTCCCTACTAAATTAATGACTTTGACCTATACGCTTCCTCCAGGTGCAAGGTCAAGGAGGTAGGAGATACCTTGAGCCACATCCATACCCCCATAGTTGCAAATCCTCACTAACAAACACAAGCACTCCAGCAAAATTAGGGAAAAATACCATAAAAACACATAAATTGCTATGTTCCGGATCTACCGGTCCCGAGATGAAAAGGGAATTAAGCCCTTTTTGGGTTTGACCATTAACTGTAGGCAAAATTGGCTACGGGACATGCAAAATGCACACCATTACATTTGGTGGACACTCTACACATTTTTGTACTCCTCGCAAATGGTCTCCACTTTTGGTGTCCCAAAAGTGCATTTCATGTTTTGTGATCCTTGATAACTTTGTGACCTCTGTTTCAATTGTTTGGAGTTTGACCAAGTTTCGTTTTGTTGACACATACTCGGGCTAGGGATACTTGCAGACAAAGACCTACTTTTCAAGAAATGCACCCACACGAGCAAAGTTCGGGCATGGAAACTTGGATTCCACAACAACCAGCGGTGCTACAAGGGACAAAAAGAGGAACTAACATCTTATGAATCGATGCTACGGTCGGAGCCGAGAGACCCTAAGCGCGGTGACTACCGCATGAACCGGACCAATTCCGGGCAAAATCCGGTGATGTTGACAAAATGAGCATGCGGGATGGAGATGCATCCCTGTCTTGCCACGCGTGCGACAGGGGAGACATTGAAGATGATCCATTAGGGCCTCCTACTCATATGATGTGGAAGGCACAGGTGAAGATTCCCGGTGCCTTCACTTCTTTTGTTGGTACTAGGTGGTTCAAGGCTCCGAGCTTTTATATGGGTCAACAAACTATGGGCTAGAGATTGATCTGTGTGGTCGCTTGGATGCATTTTTGCGAGAACTTTTGAAATTAGAACCTTTGTTCCTGGGGGGACGGTGATATTGATTAGATTAGTAGAATCATCAATGCCCGGGTGATATAACGTAAGAAACCTTTCGTGCATTTCAAACTTGCCGATTACAACAAGATTTCCTTTAACAAAGTTGAGAAACCGATAGGCCTTGAAGCATGCGCCTAACAGATCTCCTACCGAGGTTAGCATCATAAAGCGACTAATTTGCTATGACACGGCAAAAGAGGGGCGATCTTTCGGACTTTGTTGAATCATCCGTACTTCACGGAAGAACCCTTACCCGACACCTATAGAAGGATTACAAGTCCCGGCATCAAAGGATGAGGATGATGACAGCTCCAATGGAAGAATGGGGTAATTTACGGGGATGATGTCTCGGATTTAGACTTTGATGAGTTTGGTAGTATGGATGTTACCAAAATCGACAAGGGTTTCAAAGATACGCTTTTCGTGATAAAAGAGATCGCATGTCATGTCCAAACTAAGACCATATCATGGCATATGTAACTACTGCTTTGGAGTTGAAATTCTTTGTCAACATAGATGAGCGATGGCGATCAAAGATTGAGCAATGTTGCGTTGGGTTTTACATTTTCTTTTAATTCATATGACATTTGTGATTCTTTTATGCGATAGAACTATTTTCCTCCCGGCAAGAATAAAAACTATTGTAATCCATTATAAAAAGAAACTAGTAATATAAAGTTCGATAGAAATTTCCATTGTGGGAATTGGAAGGACGGTATGTCGAAAGCAAAATACGTGTTTGGCGGAGCGTCCACGTAGCACAATGCGTGGGTTGCCTTCGATCGGTGACGGCGCAAACATAGGTCGGGGGCTAATTTCCATTTTTTTAACACCAAGCAACAAGTGATTTTAAGAGGCAATAGAGAAGGTCGTGGATTTGGTTTGCTCGGGGAAAGCATGCATACAAGCGTTTATATCTTTGTTTTCTCGAAAGCGATTGTTTTTGCGCTCTTTTTGCTCTGCATGAATCAATGATGATTTGTGTCTTGTTGCCAACAAAGTAAGCCATCCGGACACTGTTCAAGACCAAATTGATTTTTGTGGTACACTATTTACATCGATACCTCTTTCTTTGCTCGTGGATTTCGGATATTTGGGATTGAGAGCATCCCTAGATTTACGAAAAAAAAATGATCCTTGAAACTCCGCTCACGATTTCCAATGTTGGCAATGCTAAATTTCTGTTGGTGAATTATCAAGGTAACCATGGTGTTAGTTCATTACCTATAAAACTGCTACGATTAGAAACGAATTGTGTGCTTGTGCCTTCGACCGCTATGCTTCTTGATGGTGGTTCTTTTGAACAATTTGCAATGTTGGCAAAGCTAAATATCCTGTAAAAGTACCTCGGTTTGGTGCTCTGTTTGGGAGCTGCAATATTTTACACATTCAAGCGTGGTGTGTGTGATGTGATGATGATTTTATCTTTGCCTCTACAGTCTACATATTAGAATGACTAATGATTTGTTACGTGTTACTTTATTCAGAGTAGCATACCTAGAACTAAATTCAATTCATTATTTCTAAAGTGTAGAGTACACTACATTCACCATTCAATACTGAAATGTCTAAAACTATTTACTGACTCCACTTATATATACACTACCCTTCTATATTGCCTTCCGTCCTGCCCATACATCTATAATGCAATTTCCATTTTTTTGGTGATTGCAACATTTTCAATGAGAAGCACAACCTATTCTAATCTATTTGCCTCATACCTCATACCTACGTACCTCTTTGCCTCTATACATCTTTGCCTCTCGAGTCTATGAAACCGATGTGAGAATTATTGCTTCTAATATAGTATGGTCAATTCAGTGGATCCACTAAAAATCTTGTGCTACATCAATTGAAATCTAAACGTTGATTATTAGGTACTTAAAATGTGCATTATCTTGGTTACATATGCAGCCTTGTGAGGCCACCACAATGGATTCTCGGACTGTTGCTTGCCAATGCACAATGCACGAATCGAATAGTTACCATTGACATCTTGCCAACAATGTTCTTGATATCTAAGTTCAACCCGATTTCGATTCTACGTCGAAACTTTATAACAAGGACTCCGAAGAAGCCTTTTCGGAGGCTGCAATGAATTGCTATTCAACAAGGACCAACCCCGGATTGTGGGCGATACTTGCCCGAATACATGGTTAAGGTAATTGAGATGTTCTTTAAAATTCCGTTTCATAATGTAAGGAACCGCTCATTGGTTTCCCATTTCATAGGCGAGGCGGTGTTTACAAAAAGAGGACAACGAGTCGCATGATATTTACATGCTAATATTGAACCCGGCTTTCATCTGTGAGAATACTAGAGGGAAATGTCGTGTTTGTCTAGCAGACAGAAAAAATACAATAGCTTGGCTGGCACCGTGCCTGTCAAAATAATCACGCCTTTGCCAATATCAAATGGTATAGTCAGTTTAAAATTATCTACTTTTCCATGGAGTTCAATGTATTTTCTCTCTTCTAAGATAATAGATAGATGTATTAATTATTGTGCTTAAAGCGTTCAATATATTTCCTCTCTTCTCATATAATAAATCATAGATGGATTTAACCATTAGTGCGTTTTCTAATTCAAGTATTTTTTTTAATCTTTGTATCTGCTTACCTGTGAATGTTTCTTTTCTTTACTCTGTATTTTTTGCGAGAATAAGAAAATAGATGTAGTGAGCACGTTGGAAGCGTAATGACAAGGCGATATGTAATGAGCACGCTTATTTGAACCGGGTATGGACATTGCATAGCCTCGTTGATATCGGCAAAAAAAAAAATCTATATTTATATTTGGGACTATTGTTCCGTCCTACACACGCCATGATTCTTATATTTGGGAGCTTCCTTCCCACGCCGGCCCTCCTTCCGACGGCGGCCCGCGATCGTGACTGTGGTACACGAAGCGATGTGTCGCGGGCCATGCTTTAAGAATCATTGCCGACAAAGATGTTTACGTGATCCAAGAATCCACGGGCCGCTACATGCCTTTGCTTCAGACCTTTTTTTTTTTGACAACTAACAACTTTATAGATTAAACAAGCATTTTTATAATACCTTGACAACTAGGTCGCCCATCGAGAAGGCAATGGTATTACAACTAGGTCGCCCAAGTCGATGTGTCGTCGAGGCGAGGACAAACGGATGGAAGGACCGCGCCATGCGTCGGTTGAAGAAGGGACGACTGAGCTCTAGATGGAATGCACACCGTGCAACAAGTATTTGTAGAAATCTCGTCGCCGGCGGTACAGGATGAGGCTCGGTGCCGAATCCCAGGTGGAGACGAGTTCGCCCGTCGACACCGGTTGACGTAGCTCCGGGGTGGATAGGATCCGCTTGCTCTAAGGAGATGGGCCATACTCGGACTAAACAGAAACAAAGGAGAAAATAAAAGAAAAAGAAAAAAGAAAACAGGTATCCATGGGAAGCTTCCCCGTAGGAGATAAGGATGACCACCAACATCCTGATCATCTCTGGCACACGCTGCGCCGTGCCTTTCCGGCCAAGGGATAGAATGCCTTCGAGCCAAGGGATAGAACATGGGACCGCATGCTACACACGTGGTTGAAGCCCCACCTGCGGGACCCACCATGTGGGAAACCAGGTCCGCGAAAAAAATTCCCCATTGGACAAACGTCGGCGGTGTGGATTCTCGAGAATCTTGGCAGCGCTCTCGACTTGCAAGACGGTGCTGGTGGGCGCCGGCCTTGGCGGCGATGGAGTCGGCAAGCCGCCGGAGTCGGCCGCCCGCCGACACCTTGCCGACACCGCACACCGGCGGAGGCGGTGAAGATCCGCTCGGCGAGGCGCGGCCGCCGGTGGGGCCGATGGATCCCATCGCCGGAGCGGGCGGCTGATCCCGGGTAATCGCCCCTGAAGACCGGGCGACCCAGCTCCACCTAGAGTTCGGCCGCCACGCGGTGGCCCGAGTCCATGTCTCCCGCGGGATCCGTCACGCACCGCACACGACGACGCGGACGGGCGCGAGCCGCCCGTGGAGGCGTGCAAGAATCGCTTTGCTTGTGACTTGTGAGGACGACGTGGAGGGGCGATGCGGGTTGGATGACGGCGTGCTCGGCCTGCTCTTGCTGCTGATGGGGGACTTGCTTTCCCGACTGGTCTCCGGGACGCAGCCGCGTCGATGCAGTGGAGGCAGACGAGGAGCACCCGGTTGAGCACCCGCGGCGGCAGCAGTTCGGCGATGCGCGGATCCACCAATTCCTCCACTCGCCGGCTGCCCACCATGGCCCTGAACCACTCCACCAGGTTCACCTCGCCGACGGGCCATAGAAGGATGGACCTCAAAGCTTCCATGGGGGATTTATTCTTGGGGGGAGGGGGATAGGAAGAGGGCAAGCTAACTAGGAGAGGGGAGGGACACTGAAGAATATACAACATGGAAGAGGAGCTAGGCGAGAGGAGGAGAATGGAGGTGAACTGACCTGACCCCCTGCCCCGTTGCCGGCGAGCACGCCGGAGAGGAGGGCAGGGGGGCGGCGGCTGTAGTAGGAGGGAGGTCAGGGGAGGGAGAGGGATGGCATATCGCCTGGCATTTCGCCACGAGCCACAAAGGGCAAACACACCCCTCAGACCTTTTTCTTTGACCCCTGTGTTTACCTCTGTCATGTTCTAAAAAAAACATTTCTGTACAAATTCGTTCCTGTACCTTCCAAGCTAAAGCATATCGCCACTGCATCCCAAACTATTCCCACCTCAATTTGTTACTTTGTTTGCCTTTTCAGCTTATTAGGTATCAAAATTATAAAGTTGCCTTTTGCTCCTTCAGATTTTCTGGATTTGCATTATACTTGCCGTGCCTATAATGGACATGTACCTTCTTTTTCTTTGAGAAAAATAATGGATATGTACCTTTTCACTAGCCAATACAACATCTTGGCAAGTTCTGTGTTGTATCTTACATTTACAGTATGATTATTTGCACATTACCATTTCCCTATCCTTAAATATTCACACAATATATTAATACAGCCATAGTGCTAGACCTAACAGGTGGCTGAATATGCTAAATTGGCAACTTTGTTTCGCAGTGATGCTTCAATTTTGGTGAGTTCCTCATTTTTCTTCAATTATGACTTCTCTATATGGTCATGTTTTCCCATCAAAGTGGCTATGTATAGTTATATAAAAATACTGCGTTGCATTTGAGTTGTCCTACATGACAATTTTAGATATAATATAATTGTGATTATGAAAGAGGTTGACTCCATAAAACATGAAGAAAATATACTTAAGCTTCCATCGAAATTTGTGAAGGAGATGGCTCCTCCATAGGGAATTTTCTAACATCATTGTGCTTTATGCAGCTCTTCCTACAAATTTACCGGGACGGCAGGGTGCGGCTATGATGGTCGGTGCACAACATCCACAATGGACACCAATTAATAATATGTACCACCAAATCCTAACCCATACCTACAGTTACGCCACAACGGAACTCTGACGATGATAATAAGGCTAGGAATCGACCACGTTTTTTGGCGCCTACAAGATATACAACCACATGATGCAAGGACTACATCAACTCATTGCTAATTTTGATGCTCACCTGCCCATCCTGTTTTTATATCATGTCATCTTCATATAATGGCTCCTCTCATGCTACCTTGTAATAATGTATCGGACTTGAACTAAATCTAACCACTACATGTATAATTATGGTCTTATATTATCTTTTATATACAAAACAAAGTATCCTGTCCAAATATCCTCTCTGTAAATAATGGACCATAACCATTTCCGGTCGAAAGTGCAGTCTGCGCGCGTCTTTACTAGTACAATTACCAAATCGGCGGGCTATGGGACGAACAAAGTGCGGCCGGTCATCGTCGCTGAACGTCGGCAACATGCAAATCAGTTTTCAACATATACGGGAACATATACGGGAAGTTGATTTCCCAAGATGCAAGGAATGATCTGCATGCAAGCCGCCACCAAAATTTTTTGGGCAGGAAAATATCTCTTCGTAGCCACAATCGTCACCCTCGACTTCGACATCGAGGCAACGACCTCCGGCTCACGGCTTCTCCGCAAGCTAGAGAACATGGCGCAATAGTTGTCACGCCCACCGCACATGTGTCTACATGAGCAGAGGCAAAGCCAATCGGTTGAAGATCCGGTTGCATCTCTCAAGAAGCCATTCACCAATCACCGGGCAAAAGCAAATTATTCGTGGTCTAAGTCGCGGCGGAGAGGCCCCGCATTTCTGGTCATCCACGACAGTTTGTCTCGTTTAAGAAATTCAAATGTCATTGTTTTTTTTTTTCGTGTGTGGAAGTGGGATGGGATAAATCGACCAAAACTTTAAAAATAAAGTTAAATGAATCGTACCGGATATTGATTACAACAATATTCATTTTCTATACCAAAAAAAATAACAGAAGCTCATCTTCAAACATATATGTGCGGGAACATCATACACGACTATCACTATCTAAGTCCGTAACATATGCACGCGATTGACTAGTCCCTCCATTTCATAACGTAAATCCACGGCCGATATTCATGCACGTAGACCATGGAGGCACCAAGAAAAAAATGGATGATAAACGAGTAGTAAATGCCAACATATGCCCCTCGCTCAATTTGTGCATGTCCTCACACGCTTTTCAATCACCTCGGTAACTACACCACACCGCAAAGCCGTCACCTAAAATGTGCGGGACGACTATGAGGTTTCGAGTTCGTGAACTAAGTGGCACATCCTATCAAGTTCATGGACTCTTTATTGCGTTTAACTTTTTGTTATAAACGTGACGCGAATACGATGAAGTAAATAAAATCAAATCACGCATGCAGGACACAAGATTTAACGTGGAAAACTCCCCTCAATGCAGAGAGTAGAAACCACGGGCGCCCGGCCAGCAGACACTCCTCACTATTATCAAGAGTTGGGTTACAACGCCGACTTACAAGAGAATGAATGAATCGGTACTCTGAGTGAAAACCCCAGAAGGGTACGTATATGTACCGTACTTTTTTTTTTTTAGAATGACACAAAGACAACGGAGACGCTCACAACACGCACTCACACTCACCCCTATGAACATACGCGTGCAAACCTTACCCCTATGAGCACCTCCGGAAGGACCGAGCACCCGACACATCGGAGATTCTCGAAGTCACCATTGGCGCCTCGTCGCCGACGGAAACGCCGCTTAACACTTAATGCATAACGCCGGTAAATCTTGGGAAAATCCCGAGAAAAAGGTGCGAGCACCAAGATTTGAACCCCGGGTGGGTAGCGTCCCCCACTGGGACCGCCCTACCATTGGACTACAAGCCAATTCCAAGACGTATCGTACCACTTTGCTCGGCCCGGCCTTTGGCTTCTACGGGCCTTCGCTCCGCTCCATCATAAGTCGGCCAGCCCATATAGAATTTATAACATATTCAACACTTTTAATACAATCAAATCATAAAATGGCAACAAGGCCAAATCAACTTGTTTTTTTCGCACCATAAGTAACAATGTTACTTAATTACGCATGATACCACCTTAAAACCATAGTACAAATCATTGAGCCCTATGATAAGTCACCAATAATTTATTAAACATAGAGTGAATTGCAGGGTATATGCTTGGCCCATATAGCGCACACATGATTTTGTTGGGCGGCTGCATATATAGGATAACAACAACAACTGTATTATGTATAGTTCTGGATTATCTTTGACACGGATGAGTATGTTCCCACGCAGGCACAGCAAACCCCGACAGCTATGATGAACGAGCAAGCTGCTATCTGTAAATCAAACAGATCCGGTCAGTAGAATGCATAGTTCTACATGTATAAACAGTAGAAAGTAACTCCGGTTGTGCAGTACAGTTTGTAGCACAACCTCCAAAACAATTGTACACTATGTGCATCTTGAGGTCGGGAGTGATTTCAACATGATTGTATCATCCTACGGCCTGTTTATTTCAGAAATCAAGAATCATATTCGCCTTCATAAATGAAGTGTTGTTCTTTGGTGAAGTTTGGTAGCAAAATGAGGCTCCCCACAAGGACCTTTATGTGTTCGGACTCGCGAGAAAACAATGAAGAATATTGGGGCACATGGAAAACGATTAATCTCACGTTCTATTACTTAGTCTCTTTCCATATCTTACCCGCTAAATCTGATATAAGCCTTCCCTTACAACAACAACAACAACAACATAGCCTTTAGTCTTAAGCTAGTTAGGGTAGGCTAGAGATGAAACTCATATGAAACAAGTATAAAGGACCACACAAACAAAGGCATAAGACAAAAGGTAAAGATGGTAGATAGAAAAAAAAAACAAAAGTCACGGTTCAGGCAGCTGATAGCTAGTCTCCATGCGCTTCTATCCATAGCTAAATCTTTAAAGATATTCCACTCCTTAAGGTCTCTCTTGACCGACTCGTCCCAAGTCAGTCTATGTCGACCTCTACCTCTCTGTACATTATCTACCTCGCTCTAAAACCCCACTACGCTTTGGGCGTCTTAGGAGTCCTCCGATGTTGAATCAATTTCTCTTCGATAGGAGCCACCCGACCCTATCCCGAATCTCTTTATTCTCGAACTCTATTCCTTCTAGTATGTCCGCAAAACCAACGCAACATACGCATCTACGCCACGCTTCGGTAGCTGGACATGTCGCCCTTTTGTAGGCCAACATTGAGCACCATATAGTATCGCCGGCAACTTCGCCATTCTATAGAATTACCTTTCAGCTTTTGTGGCACCCTCTTGTCACGAGAGGATGCGGGAAGCTTGACGCCACTTTAGCCAACGATGTGATTCTATGTCTAACATCTTCATCAATGTTGCCATCCTTACGTAGCATAGATTCTAAATACGAAAAGTATCCTCTTGGCCACCACTTGTCCATCAAGGCAAACGTCCCCATCCTCATGTCTAGTCGGGCTGAAGTTGCACATTATGTACTCGGTCTTGGTCCTACTTAGTCTGAACCCTTTCGACTCTAGCGTCTGCCTCCACAGCTCCAACTTCCTATTTACCTCTGCTCTACTCTCGTCCACTAGCACCACATCATCCGCAAAGAGCATACACCAAGGGATATCATCTTGTATATCCCTTGTGACCTCATCCATCACCAAAATAAATAAATAAGGGCTCAGTGTTGACCCTTGATGTAGTCCTATGTTAATTAAAAAGTCACTGGTATCATCATCACATGTTCGAACACATGTCGTCACATCCTTTTACATATCCTTGATGAGGGTAATGTACTTAGTTGGGACTTTGTGTATTTCGGGGCCCACCACATGATGTTTCTCGGTTTTTTGTCATACGCCTTCTCGAGGTCAACAAAGACCATGTGCAAGTCCTTCTTCTACGCACCCTAAATCTCTACATCAACGGCCGTACTAAGAAAATCGCCTCCATGGTCGAACTCCGGGCATGAACCCAAATTGGTTTTGGGTCACACTTGTCAACCTTCTTAGGCGATGCTTGATAACCCTCTCCCAAAGCTTCATCGTATGGCTCATCATTCCACCATCAGGTATCTTTCGCTTCATGCTTGCCCCCCTACTCACACCTAGCACTTCGAGGTCACCTTCCGAACACATGTTGCCACCTTCACCACATACGGTTTGCATCTTCTCCTTCTTCCCAAGGTCCCTCGCCTAGCTACCTCTCCTTAAACATTTGAGCCACTTCCTCTCTAGGCTTCCACCACTTTATTTCGCATTCTTGGCAAGTTTACCCCCGGTTTGGCATGCGAGGAAACGAAAGTCCGCAACCACAAGCTTGTGTTGAGGGACAACACACTCCCCAAGTATCACCTTACAATCTAAGGAGGCGCGTCTATCCTCCCTCCTTGCAAGGATAAAGTCGATCGGCTCCAGTGTTGTCCACTCACGAAAGGTCACTAAATGGGATTCCCTCTTCCCGAAGAGGGTATTATCCCGCTAAAGACAAGTCGTTGGCCAACGCCAAAATTCAAAACATCCTCCCCCTCTTCGTTCCTACTCCCATACCCGAAATCCTCGTTCACTTCCTCAAACCCTACATTAGTCGCACCCACATGGCCATTGAGGTCTCCTCCTATGAAGAGTTTCTCTCCGATAGGCCGCGGTACTAACCATGCTATCTAGGTCCTCCCAAAATTGTCTCTTGGCGCTCTTACTAAGACCACGAGGGGGCATAGGCACCGATCACATTGAGCCAAACCTCCAATGACCAATCGGACTAGGATAATTCGATCACCTTGCCTTCTAACGTCCTACGAATCCATCCTTAAGGCTCCTATCTATCAAGATACCTACACCATTTCACCGCCTCGATGTTGTCCCCAGTGTACCAAAGCTTGAAGCCGTACCCTCCACCTCTTTCGCCTTCTCGGCCCTTCTATTTGGTCTCTTGAACGCAGAGAATATTTACACGCCTCCTAGTTGCTACATCGGCTAGCTCTCTTAACTTACCCGTTAGGGACCCTACGTTCCAACTACTTAGACGAATCCTAGTTGGCTCGGCTAACTTCCTTACCCTTCGCACCCGTCGAGGGAAGTGCGAAGACCCTTGCTCATTTATCACTACACCCGGGCGCAGATGTAGCGCGTCACTAAGGTTGCGACGACCCGACCCTTGCTCACTTATCATCGTACCCAGATCACAATACGACGCGCCACTAAGGGGATGGCGACCCAACACTTGCTCATTTATCACTACACCCGATTACGATGTAGCGTGTTGCTAAGGCCCAATTTCATGTTTCCGGCCGGCCCAACCGGCCGCGCTTGTTGCTTCTTTGCCTATGGCCACCCCCTCCCCCTCCTCCTACGCGGCCAAAGACCGATTACGGCCCCATGTCTAAGGTGAACAGACCACTCCCCACCGAGCAGGGAAAGAAGGAAAGTGCGGCCCAATTCAATTTGAGAGTACCAGGCCATTCAACGGATGCTCACGGGTTTGAGCCACGTGACGTGCTTCCCTTACGCTAAAAAGCATTACATGCTTTCCTCGCTAAAGAAAAGGTACGTACATGTTTCTTATTATTTTTGTGTTTCATTTTTCTATTTCTTTTTTCTTCCGTTAGTTCTCTACAGTATGTACTTTTTATTTTCTTTTTCCTTCTCTTTTATTTTTCTTTTTCGTCCTTTTTTTTTTTCTTTTTTAAGTTTATGTGTTTTTTATTTCTATTCTGTTTTCCTTTTATATATTTTATCTAATTCATTTTTTTTTTTCTTACTTTTTTAATTTTTCTTGTCCGATGGTTTATTATTATTACTACTTTATTATAGTGTTTTTTTTCCATCGACACCCATGCGATACGTGCATGTGTCCTAAAGGTGGTCTGTACTAGTTGTGTTCTTTTTTTATTTCTTTTCTATTTCTTTTTATTTTATTTTATGCATTTATGTTTTTTTATTTATTTCTTTGTTTATTTTTATTTTTATTAGTTTGTTTTTTTTAAGATTTATTTATTTTATATATTTTTTAAGACTTGTTCCTTGTATATTTTTTACTTCTCGGGTTGTACACATCGATATTTCTATATTACTTATAAATTATCTATTAATATATTTTTGCTTGTTCATGTAGTACATATGTGATGTTTCTACAGTACACATATGATGTTTCTTATTATATTTTATTTTATTCACATAGTACGCATGTGATGTTTCTATAGTATATATGTGATGTTCTATGATATATCTTTTGATGTTCCTATAGTAATATATCTTTTCATGTTCCTATAGGACATATGTGATGTCTGTGATATATCTTTTGATGTTCCTGTAATACATATATGTTGTTTTGTGATATATCGTTTGATGTTCCTATATGTGCTATTTTGTAATATATTTTTTGATGTCGTATAATACATATGTGATGTTCTGTGATATATCTTTTGATGTTTCTATATTACATATGTGATGTTCTGTGATATTTCTTTTGATGCTCCTATAGTACATATGTGATGTTCTCTATGATATATTTTTTGATGTTTTCTATAGTACCTATGTGATGTTCTGTGATACATCTTTTGATGTTCCTACAGTACATATGTGATGTTCTGTCATATATCATTTTATGTTCGTGTATTGTTAGTGTGATGTTCTACGATATATTTTGATGTTTGGAAGTATATATCGAAGTTCTTAGATACAGTTATAGTCCATGAGTATTTAATACTTTCTTTTCTTGACTTTCTTTTTTTTCTTGACTTAAAATGGTCTTTTGCATGCGAGTGTGCTTGCTATTTAGACATACAGTGGGTATATAGAAAAAAAGAAGCTAGCAGCTTCTAATCTTGTCGTGGTCTAATAGCACCGTCACAGTAATCGACTGGCTAGCGTGTGCTCTGGTGGCCTAACTCTAGAGACAATGACACACAATGTATACTGGTTTGGGGCAAATCGTGCACCCTAGTCCAGTTGGGATCACTATCCGAGCTCAGATGCTCATACAGGGGCTAGTACAAACAAGGCGAGAGAGGGAGCGGGCTCCCAAATCTCTGTGATTGAGGCAAGTGCCAATATTGGTGGAGGCGTTAATGAGAGTGTGAGGGCTTGCGGATGCTTGAGAACCTGCCTCTATCCGGTGGCAAGGGTCCCCTTTTATAGCCGCAAGGGGGTGTACAGACGCCACCGACTAGAGGACTTGAAGAGGATAAGAGAGTGAAATGCGGGGGGGGGGGGGTGGTGTTGGAAATTGAGAAAATGGTCTGAGGCATCGAGCTAGTCGGTGCCAAGTGAGCTCGTCAGCTATGCCAGCGCGCGGATGAAGTCGGCCGTGGTCGTCGTCGTACGCGGGATTCCTGGAATTGGACGGTGGTCGGTCGTCGCCCGGTCTCCAATCGAAGTAGGAACGCGTCCCCTCCGTATGGGCCGGGCCATACCGTGGATGATGTAGGCGTACGCCGGCTGCTCCAGTGCGGCACTGTAGAGGAGTAGGTGAATACGGCAGGGCATGGCGGGGTGAATCCGTCACCTCTTCCTTGTCACCGCGACCCCGCGTGGCTACAGTGCTCGCCAGAGAGTGGTTGGGCTTGTCAGGGGGTGGTTGACCAACCCCCGTACCCGGCTTCTCCGAGAAGGAAGGTGGACGAGCTCGAGGTTGTCTCCCGCATGAGGAATCGTGGAGTTCATTGCGGTGGGAGCTCGAGCGAGGCGGAAAGAGGTCTTCGGTTGAGCTCCTGCTCACGAAGAGCGTGAGATCTCGTCGATGAGAGAGCTCGAGCGAATCGGAAAAAAGCGTCTTGTCTTGAGAGCTCATGAGGGAAGGAGCTCGAGCGAGTCGGAGAGGAATCCCTTGTCTTGAGAGCTCACAGGGAGGGAGCTCGAACGAGGCGGAGATGGATCTTGTAGGAGGTAGAAGAGTTCGCCTGTGGGCTCGGCCCTCGAGCTTGATTACCCTGCTTGGCGTGATCGAGCTCGAGCCCTAGCTCTCGAATGGGCCATACTTAGAGCGTCATGGATATTGATCCCCCACAGTAGCCCCCGAGGGTCTGGAGGAGAGAGGATCTCCTCCCACGCTCTCAGATCTTGTGGTTGGAGCGTGGGATCGGTTTTGATCGGAGTTTGTTTTTCGATCGGTGGGTGCGAATGGCGCACTCCGCCGGTGTAGTCTTCAAGGCTCCGTGAGAACGGGAGGTTCTCGCGGAGGCTTAAAGATTTTTCACGTTTCGTTGTTTTCGTTCCTTCCTTGGTTGCCCGTGGAGGAGGGTGAGCTCGAGCTCGATCTTGCACGGTTGGCCGAGATCAAGTGCTCGATGAGCCGCCGACGGGTAATCCGGCGAGGTTCGAGCTCGAGCTCGTTCGTTTAGTCTGGCTGGAGGACCGACCTCGAATTCCAAGGTCTTGACCTCACGGTCCTTGAGCCCCCGTCACGAGGCTCAAGGGCGAGATGCCTCCCTCCTCGTCGGTGAGGATGACTGAAGTCCATCGCTACCCCGGCAACCCGGACGCGTGCAAGTGAAAGCGAGCTCTTTCGCGAGCTCGGGCGAGAGCCGTCGGTCTTTGCTTTCTCCGGGCCCTCGCTCGTGGTCCCCGGGCGGTCCTCGAGCCCTCGAGCCGGGCCGGCCTTGAACCCCGAAATGGGGGAGCTCTTACTCGAGCCTCGTTTTTTCGCCCTCGGGGGAATCCGCCCGTTGGGGTCGAGCTCTCGGATTTTTCGCCTCGTGGTAAAAATAGCCGTTGGGATATATCCGTTGGATATTTTACCGTAGGCGGACGGTTATCCCCGTTTTCACCGGCGCTGTTAAGCGCCTTCCGCCAGGTGTCGGGCACGCGTCGACCGGGTCAGGCGGACATGACGTGCGGTGGGTCCCCCTCACGGTTTCACCTCGGCGCCTCCGTCATGCCCGGACTATAAATCGAGGAGGAGGGGAGAGCGGACTCACCTTCCCCCTTACGCCTTCTTTAGCGGAGAGAGAGAGAGAGAGAGAGAGAGAGAGAGAGAGAGAGTCGCCATTGCTCTTCCAGATCCGATCTCCCATCCTCCCTTTTTCCTCGCCATCGTAGCCGATCACGCCCGGGAGCCGAAGGATGGGCTCGTGGTTACCATCGATGGCATCCCCGGCGTTGATGGAGAGGTGCGCTCTCACCGGCGGGCTCCCCCCGCTGATGGATCGGGAGGAGTGGAAGATCCCACCGCTAGAGCACCGCGTCCTCGAGCCGCCGGAGGGCTACGTGGTGTCGTTCGTGGCGTTCCACGAGCGCGGGCTCGGGGTCCCCGCCGACGACTTCTTCCGCGGCATCTGTTGTCGTACTGGGGCGTCGAGCTCCAGCACCTTACGCCGAACGGGGTGCTCCTCTTTGCCGTCTTCAACGCCCTATGCGAGGGCTGGCTCGGCATCCCGCCAAACTGGGAGCTTTTTTGGCAGTTCATCTTCGCCAAGATCCATTACCTACCCGGCGGAGGGGGGTGCCGGCTCTGATCGCGTCCATGGCGATTCAGCTGAGGGGCGGGAGGATTCGGGATTCGTTCCCCAAAGGCGAGTTCCCCTCGGCCAACACCGGGTGGCGGAGGGAGTGGTTCTACCTTAGGAACGATCCACTCCATCCGCTACCCCGGTATACCGGCCGCACTTTCTCCGACGCGAACTCGGTGTGGCGTGAGGGGCCGCACGCGCACGTATCGGAGCGCGTGGCGCGAACGGTGGAGAAGGTCAAGGCGCTTCGCGACGCTGGGCTGAGGATCGCCCACATCATCGAGACCTGGCTCGCCCGTGCCGTGGTGCCGCTGTAGCGCCGTACTCTCCGCCTCTGGGAGATGGTGGAGGACAAAGCTCCCTTCGAGGGGGCGGCCATGGCTCCCGGGCTCACCGTCGACCGGGTGGGTGGTGGGTGAAACATGTAATGAAGACGCCCGGATAGGCGGTGGGAGCGCCCCTGGCCCTTCCCGATCAGGCGACTTCGGAGCTCGTAAGTAGTTATTGCCTCTGTTTTCATTGTGTCACCGGAGCTCGAGCTCGTTCTAAACCTTGACCTCGCAGGTCGGCGTGGTGGACCTCGCTCCTTCACGTCCTCCGCTCCCCGAGAGGCCGGTGGGGGTGGCAGACGACGCCCAGCAAGCCCCAATCCTGAGCGAGGGGGCAGACTCCACGGGCGGCGATGAGGACCAAGCTATGGACCCGGGCCAGTCCGGAGCCGCGCGATGGGAGGTGCCTCCGCCGCGCCCACGGCCGCGTGTGGAGGTGGAGGGGACTTGGCCCCAGGGCGTTGGGACGTCGTCGACCGGTGAATCCTTCGGCGCGGCGGCTCCTCTTCCCGCCCACGGTCCTCACCTCGGGCCGGACCACGGCGGGCCGAACTCTCAGTCGAGAGGGGTCGGGACCCGGAAGGCGGCCGAGGGAAGAAGAGGAAGAAGATGGCCAAGGAGTAAGCCTCGACTTCTTGTGGTATCGTCGTGCTCTGGTGTCGGTTGCGAGAGCTCACTTAGGTTGTGCGGGGTTGGCGCGGCCGCACCACGAAGCGCCCGAGGACCCGGCGTGACGAGCTCGGCGGTGTGAGCTCGAGCGCGGCGACCGGTGAGCTTGGCGGCGGCGACGCTCTCCCCCTTTGTGGGACTACTTCCCACCGGCGCGTCGCTGATCGCCGGCGTCGGCGGCGAGGGTGGTGGACGCCGGTCGGCTCGGACTTGCCGGCATCGCCCGAGCGTCCGTGTGAACCCCGGGCGTTGCGAGCGGTGCCGAGCTCGATCGCCCGAGCTCTGAGGTCCCAACATCGGTGGAAATGCCCGCCGTCCCCGAGGCTCAAGTTGCGGAGAGTTCGCCGAAGGCGGCGGGGATGGAGATGGAGAGCTGGGAGAGGCATTGAACGCCGGGGAGAGGCTCGGGGACGGGACGTCCGGGGCTCGCTGCTCGTCCCGAGCCTGATGAGGTTGTTGTCGAAGAGAAAACTCGGGGCGAGACGTCAGGGGCCGGCTCGTCTCGGGCCTCGAGGGGGTCATCGTCGGCCGCGTGGTCATCAAGATCGCTGATGACGACGCCGTCGTGAGTGGCGAAGACGACCCGCGGGCCGAAGATGGTGGCGCGCGGGATGCGGCCGCGGAGGCTACCGCCACGCCTGCGCTGCGAGCGCCGCCGCCGTGCTAGAGGATCACGCGGGGGGGCTGAAGCGGAGGTGACGGCGGCATCACGCGGTGCGGACGCCCGTCGTAGTCGGCGAGGTCACGCTGCCTGCCCGTCGTCGGGCGGCGAGCGTTCCTCCCGAGGACGTGGATGTTATTCTGTCGCCGGCCTTCGTGCCGATTGCGCCGCTCTGCGACTTGCGGCGTCCGCGTCGTGGATTGAGGAGGGTGGTCGACGCGATGGTGCCGCCCCAAAGTGTCTTCGTCGGCTGTCGCAGGTTTGGATCCACCGACGTCGTTGAGTTCCGAGCTTGTCTTCCTTGTTTACTGAGTTATCCGTCTTTTACAGGGTCTGCAGGGGGCTGTCAGGTGATACCACCGTCTGACGACGGCGTCCCTGGGGGCCGGTGGTCTCGTTGGGAGGCTGACGGCGCTGTGTGCAGAGATGAGCGACGAGCTCAGTTGGGCGCAGCTCCAGCATCAGTTCTTGGAGGGTCAGGCGAAAGATGTCGTCGACTTCATCCGCAGCGCAGAGGAGTGCGCCGCTCGGGAGGCTCAGGAGAAAGTTGACGTCGTGCTGCGCGAAGCGTCTCAGCGGCGGGAGGAGCTCGACCTCGCGAACAAGCGGCAGCGCAAGAAGATGGAGGAGGAGCTCAACTCCTTCCGGAAGGCGCTGGAAGAGAATGAGCTCGAGCGCTCGGCGCTCGAGATGAAGCCCAACCAGCTCCAGAAGGATAAGGAGGAAGTCGCCGAGAAGCTGCGCCAGCGTGATGCTGAGCTCGAAGGTGAGCGCTTCTCTTTCCTTCCATCCGCTTTTCCTTTCCAGTGCCCGGGGCTGATCGTCCTCGTCGATGGGGTTCTAGTGTATGACCACGAGGCCTCCGAGTTGTGGTGTAACCTCCGCGCCTCGGAGGCGGAGCGAGTCCGGCTCGACGCCGAGAACCACTCATTGTGGTATAACGAGCAGGGCCTTCGTGATGCTTTGTGGAGTAAGCAAGTGATTATCTTTTGTCTGTCTTTCCGTAGTCTTGCAGCTCGCGTCCTGATCTGTTTTCCTGCTTGTAGATGAGAAGAAGGCCTCCTTGAAGCTGATGCGAGAGCTCAACAACAGGGACCAAGCTCTCGCCTCCGCCGAGGCCACCCTGCAGCACACGCAGCTCGAGCTGCGGTCCAAGGAGGCGGACCTGAAGAAGAGAACGGGCGACCTTGTGATCGCGAACTCTGAGCTCCAGCGGAAGCAGTCGGAGCTCGACGACAAGCAGCAAGAGCTCGTTGGGCTCCTGGTGCGTGCGGCGAAGGCCGAGGAGGAGGCCAAGAGCTCGAAGAACGGGCGCGACGAGCTCGTCTCCGAAGTGGAGGCGGTCTGTGATGTTCTTGGGGTCGAGGATATGGAGGACCCGATTGGCCGGGTATCGGCTATCCCGCGTAAGGTGACGGAGGACGCTTGCCGGGTCACCCACAAAGCAGTCAGTGTCGTCTTTGCCCACTACCCCCATTTTGACGTCGAGGTAGTGAAGGCCGGGTGGCCGATGTCTGCTGATGACGAGGAGGTGGAGCGAAAAGCCGCCGTCGCTGAGGCCGCCACCGTGGAGCTATCTGTCGAGCTTTTTAAGCTCGCCATCGACGAGCTTGACATCTTCGAGCCCCTCGCTGGTGGAGGTGGGGCCGCCGAGGAGCCCGCAGAGGAGGAGGAGCCTGCCCAAGACCCTCCTGCTAGGGAGTCGATGCCTCAAGACCCGCCTGCGCAGGATTAGATGTAGGAGCTCGAGGCCGAGCCTCTTTTGTTATGGGTTCTAAGTCCTCGAAGTCGAGGCATATTGTAAAGACAATGATAGTTCGTGCTGGAGATAATTTAAGCGTCGAGCTCTCCTCTTTGTCGCATTTTTGCTTCCGTTTTGTCTAAGTTCGAGCTCACGTTTTGTAAGACGGACGGTGGGCCATTCCTCACTGACCGCGGGGGCGCGGGAGGTCGTTTAGGTAGTCGCGCCGTGTCTCGCGAGGGCGGTCTCGAGACTTAGACATTTTTGGTGCGTTCATGCGAGCTCAGAGAAGAGTCGTGCGCGAAGTTGCGGCTTGGTTTGAGCTCGAGGTCGTGACCTGTGTGAGCTCGGTGTCGAGCTCGAGAGCTTGAGGTGGGGAATTTGCGAAAAAACGGTGTGTTAAAATCGTGGGGTGTGCGCCCCTTTCCTTGTAGCTCCCGAGCAAGGGCGGGTCTTTGCTGGAAGCGAAGGCCGGTCATTGCTCAAACGGACTAAGGGAGAAGAATTCGAAATGCTTGCACATATATTTTTGCATCGAATCGGTGTTTTTATTGAACTTGGCAGCTACAATATTTCGGAATACATTCAGGGATAAAAGCGACGTAGCTGTTCGATTTTCCATGCGTTGGCAAGGACGCGGCCCTAGTGGTCCTTGAGCTTGTACGTGCCGGGTCTCAGCACTTGGTCGATGGTGAAGGGACCCTCCCAGGGCGCCGAGAGCTTGTGGCGGTCTTTCGAGCTCTGTGCTCGGCGCAGGACGTGGTCGCCGACGTTGAACGCCCGGCCCTTGACGTGGCGGTCGTGGTAGCGGCGCATGGACTGGAGGTACTTGGCGGAGTGGAGGAGCGCGATGTCGCGAGCTTCATCGAGCTGATCGGCGGCGTCTTCGAGTGATGCCTGGTTGCCGTCCTCGTTGTAGGCCTGAACTCGGGGCGAGCCGTACTCGAGGTCGGTGGGGAGCACGGCTTCGGACCCGAAGACGAGGAAGAACGACGTGCGTCCAGTGGCCCTGCTCGGCGTGGTACGAAGGCTCCACACGACGGAGGGGAGCTCGGCGAGCCACCGGCGGGCAAACTTCTCGAGCCTTTTGGAGATGCGTGACTTCACGCCCTGCAGGATCATACCATTAGCTTATTCTACCTGCCCGTTGGTCCTCGGATGGCCGACTGAGGCCGTGTCCACGCGGATGTCGTGCTCGTTGCACCAGTCGATGAAGACCTCCCCTACGAAGTTGGTGCTGTTGTCGGTGATGATGGAGTTCGGAACCCCGAATCGATGAATGATGCCGGTGAAGAACTTGACGGTCTCCTCGGCGCGACACCGAGCGATGGGCATGACCTCGATCCACTTGGAGAATTTGTCTATGGCGACGAGGAGGTGCGTGTAGCCCCCAGCCATCCTCTTGAAGGGTCCCACCATGTCGAGACCCCAGACCGCGAAAGGCCAGGTAAGCGGAATCATCTGGAGAGATTGGGCCGGGAGGTGCGTCTGCTTGGCGAAGAACTGGCAACCTCGCAGTGCCGCACAACCTAGTTGGCATCTGCGACGGCGGTCGGCCAGTAGAAACCCTGCCGGAAAGCTTTCCCGACGAGAGTTCGTGGTGCCGCGTGGTGGCCGCATTCGCCGGCGTGGATCTCCTTGACGAGCTCTTCTCCTTGCTCGAACGTGACGCAGCGTTGGAGGATGCCGGAGGCCCCACGTCGAGAGAGCTCCTCCCCGATGAGGAGAAAAGACTTGGCTCTACGGGCCAGCCGCCTCGATTCTTCCTGCCCCGGGGGAAGCTTGCCTTCCTTCAGCCATCTGCGCAGGATGGGACCCGCCCGGTCAGGCCGGAGCTGGGGTCGAGGCTAGGCCGAGCCCCCCGAGCCGGCCAGCCAGTGCGGCGGAACTCGAGCTCATGGCCAGGCATGCCGTCACGTCGGGTGAGCTCGAGCTCGCGGTGACATCGACTTCCATGGGGTCCGGACTTGGTGCATCGGTGACTGGAGTTGCGCCGGTCGTCGTAGGTTCGCCCTAGGGTCGTATCGAGGGCTTATGCTGCTCGTGCATGAAGACGCCCAGTGGGAACGGCAGTTGATCCGACGCAAGCTTGGCGAGGACGTCGGCGTCGTTGTTGAGGTGGCGATGGACGTGGTTGACCTCGAGCCCGTGGAAGTGTCCTCAAGCTCGCGGACCTTCTGATGATATGCGATCATCTTCGGATTGACGCAGTTGACCTCTTTCATGACTTGGTTTCTCACGAGCTCTGAGTCGCCCCGGACCTCGAGGTGCCGGATGCCGAGCTCGTGAGCAATACGCAAGCCATTCACCAGAGCCTCATACTCGGCCACGTTGTTCGAAGCGGGAAAGTGGAGACGGATCGAGTACTTCATGCGCACCTTGTTCGGGGAGATGAAGACCAGCCCGACTCCTGCGCCGTATTTCTTCATGAAGCCATCAAAGTACATCGTCCAGTACTCCACGTCGTCGGGCCTGGGAGGCTGCTCGACCTCGGTCCACTCGGCGATGAAGTCGGCCAGGGCCTGGGACTTTATGGAGTCTCTAGGCGCGTAGGTGATGTCAGCCCCCATGAGCTCGATAGCCCACTTAGCCATGCGCCCCGCGACCTCGGGGCTGCGGATGACCTCGCCGAGGGGGTACTTGGAGACGACCGTGACGGGGTGGGAGTCGAAGTAGTGCCTGAGCTTGTGTCGGGTGATCAGCAATGCGTACACGAGCTTCTCGAGCTGCGAGTACCGAGTCTTGGTGTCGGAGAGGACCTCGCTGATGAAGTACACCGGACGCTGGACTTTGAGCGCGTGACCTTCCTCCTCTCTCTCGACAACGAGCGCGGTGCTCACGACCTTCGAGGTCGCTGAGATGTAGAGGAGGATCGGCTCATCAGGAGCTGGAGCAACGAGCATGGGAGGATTGGCGAGGAGCTACTTCAGGGAGTCGAGGGCTTGCTGGGCCTCGTCGGTCCAGGTGAAGCGCTCGGTCTTCTTCAATAGCTTGTAGAGTGGCAGACTTCGTTCCCCAAGACGTGCTATGAACCGGCTGAGGGCGGCGAGGCATCCCATGAGCCGCTGCACGCTCTTGACATTCCTGATCGGTCCCATACCCGTGATGGCGGCGATTTTTTTGGGGTTGGCCTCGATCCAGCGCTCGGACACGATGAAGCCAAGCAACTTCCCTCGTGGGACCCCAAAGACGCACTTCTCTGGGTTAAGTTTGACTCCAAACTCGCGGAGTTTGGCGAAGACCTTTTCGAGGTCGGGGATGAGCTCTCCGGAGCGCTTGGTCTTGACAACGATGTCGTCGACGTATGCCTCAACGAGCTTTCCGAGGAGCTCTTTGAAGACCTTCTGCATGCACCCTTGGAAGGTGGCGCCAGCGTTTTTCAAACCGAAGGGCATCGTTACGTAACAGAACGCCCCAAACGGAGTGATGAAGGAGGTGGCGAGCTGATCGAGCTCGTTCATCGCAATCTGGTGGTAGCCGGAGTAGGCGTCGAGAAAATAGAGCGTCTTGCACCCGGAGGTGGAGTCAACGATTTGGTCGATGCGTGGCAAAGGAAACGGATCCTTTGGGCATGCCTTGTTGAAACCCTTGTAATCAACACACATTCTCCATTTCCCATTCTTCTTCTTAACTAGTACAGGGTTGGCTATCCACTCGGGATGATACACCTCCTTGATAAACCTAGCGGCTAAGAGCTTATCTATCTCCTCGGCGATTGCCTGGCGTCGAGCGTCATCGAAACGTCTAAGCCTCTGCTTCACCGGCCGAGAGCCGGGTTTAATGTTCAAGGAGTGCTCGGCGACTTCCCTCGGTATTCCCGGCATATCCGAGGCCCTCCACGCAAACACATCGAGGTTCGCGCGGAGGAAATCGACGAGCTCGCTTTCCTATTTTGGGGTGAGCTCGGAGCCCACACAGAGGGTGCACCCGTCCTTGTCGACCTCGACCTCCTTGGCGTCCTTCGCGGGCTCGAACGTGCCTGCGACCTTCTCGAGCTTGCCGGATGAGCTCGTGCTTGCCACCTTCTTGAGCTCGACGGACGAGCTCGTGCTCGCCATCTTCTTGAGCTCGGGGGAGTCCTCGGCGCTGGTCCAGGTCGCCATCTTGGGCAGCATCTGCTCGATCTCGACGGCGGCGTCGGCGTACTGGACGGCGGCGGCCTCGCAGCCGAACGCGTGCTCAAAGGTGGAGTCAACGGTGATGACCCCTTTTGGGCCGGGGATCTTGAGCTTGAGGTAGGTGTAGTTGGGGACGACCATGAATTTCACGAAGCGAGGGCCGCCCAAGAGCGTGTGGTAGGCATTCTGAAGCGGGAGCACCTCGAACGTGAGGACCTCCTGCGGCGGAAGTTGTCCGGGGTGCCGAAGGTGACTGGGAGATCGATCCACCCGAGCGGGACCATCTACTTCCCCAGCACCACGCCGTGGATCGGGTCCGGTGAGGGACGGAGTCGCGCCTTGGGAATGCCAAGGGCTTGGTGCGCGTGGATGTAGAGGAGGTTGAGGCCACTGCCACCATCCATCAACACCTTGTCGAGGTGCTTGGTGCCGATGATGGGGTCGACGACGAGCGGGGTACCGCCCCGGGTACGGGATATGTCGTGGATGATCCGCCTTGTCGAACGTGATCGCTGAGCTCGACCACTTGAGGTAGGTGGGCGTCGCTGGCTCAGTGAAGAGGACTTCGTGGTGGGTGAGCTTCGACGGCGTTTTGGACTCAGCGGGCGCTCCTCCGAAGACGACGTTGACTCGTAGCCGACGCTCCTCCTTCAGCGGCATCCTGGTCGTCGCCCTTGTCGCCGCCGCGGCGTGCCCATCACGTGCTTCTTCATGAGGCGGCAGTCCTTATCTTGTGCTTGACGGGGCCTTTGTGGTGCGGGCATGGAGCCTCGAGCATCTTGTCGAAGTGCTCCTTAGGGACAAAGGGCTTGCCTCCCTTAGGGCCGGCCTTGCGCTTGTCCGCCACGGCCACGAACTCGTCGTCGTCGTCGTCGTCGTTGCGGGGGCGCTTGTTCTTCTTGTTCTTCTTCTTGCGCGTGCGAGAGCTGGACCCTTCCGGGGCTTCGTCATCGGCCTTGGACTTGCCCTTGCCAGTGACGGCGGAGACGATGTCCTCTCTCTCAGCATGGCGGGTGGCGAGGTCGAGGAGCTCCTTCACGGTCCGGGGCTTCCGGACGCCGAGCTCGCGGATCAGGCTCTCGCAGGTGGTGCCGAAGGTGAACGCGGTATGATCTCGGAGTTGGAGGTCTCGGAGAGGTTGTTGCAGAGCTTGGAGAAGTGCCTGATGTAGTCGCGCAGGCTCTCCCCCTTCTTCTGCTTGCACCCTCGCAGGTCCCACGTAGTGCTTGGCCTGGTGTAGGTGCCCTGGAAGTTGCCGACGAAGATGTCGCGCAAGTCCTCCCAGTCACGGATGGTGCCCTCCGGCAGGTGTTCGAGCCAGGAGCGCGCCGAATCTGCAAGGTAGAGTGGGAGGTTGCGGATGATGAAGTAGTCACTGTCGGCGCCGCCAGCCTGGCACCCGAGACGATAATCCTCGAGCCACGTGGCACGTGAGGTCGGTCTCCCGTTGTACTTCGCACCGAGGTCGGGCTCGGAAGCGAGAGGAAGCGGGGCGTCATGGATGCGCGAGCCAAACGCCCTCGGCCTCCTCTCGGGGCTTTCGACCTCCAGTTGCGGCGCTCTGCTTCGGTGACGGGCTCCGTGGGCGTCGTAGAGGCGTCGGGCTGCGGCTCTTGTCTTCTTCGCTATCATGGCGACCGCCGCGCCGTTCTTGTAGGTGCGGGCGGTCGTCGTGGTGACGCTTTGCCGTCGTCTTGGGGGTGTGCTTGTCTGCTTGGCTTCCGCTGCGTCGGGCGTTTGGCGTATCCCGCACGCCGCGGTCTCGCCCACGCCCGGCGCATACGTGGACTGCGCGGCGAGGTGCGAAGATGCCTCGTGCTCCTCCTCGGCCGCCGTCGGTGCGGCGCCGAGCTTGCCGCTTCTTGAGCTGCCGCGCCTGCGCGGGAGCTGTGAGCTGCTCGTGAGCTCGTCGTCCCTCGGGTTCCTCGGGGACCGGGCAGCGGCGAGTAGCGTAGCGGCTGCTAGGTTTTGGGAGGCTCTCCCGAACAGGCGGGGGAGTTCCTCGGGGCCTTCGTCGCGGTTGATGTGGTCGCGGACCTCACGAGCTCGCGCTCGTGCTCGTGGTTGTTGTCTCCCCTCCTGATCGGCGAGGAGGGCCTAGCGTTCCCGTGCCGCCTCTTGCTCGAGCTCCTCCAGCTCGTCCAGGCGAGCCTTGACGTGATCGATCGGTGGCTCGCGCTGGCGGGCCACAGAGTGCTGAGGAGTGTGCCCGGAGGAGTCGCTCGAAGGGTGGCTGTTCACCGCACCCTCGGGGCTGTGGCACATGTATGAGCGGCGCGTAGGGTCGCGATCCATGAGGCTCATGCCGTCGGCGAGCTCGAGCTCGTGGACGCCGGGTCCGGCTGCGGGACTCGTCGCCCGATGGAGGGAGGCCCGGCTGCCCGTCGGGTACATCTGGCGTAGGCTGCCGTAAACTCGTCGACCAACAGCGCATCCTCTCCGGCGAGCTGCAAGACAACGTTGGCGGTAGAGTAGGTCACGTCGCGGAGCGAGCTGCGAGAGGCGCGCCCGGGATGTTCGGGAGCAGGTCCTTGATGAGGACGAAGAAGCGATCCGCCGCCGCGCGAATGGGGCTGACAGGCGCGGAAGTCAAGTTCCGCCCCATGCTTGTGAGGACGGAGTCAGTGGCGCCTCGGAGGCGGCTGGGGATGTCCTCACGCCGCATCGGGCGGGCGAAGACAGCTCCAGCAAGGGACCGCTCCGGCTCAGTGCCGGTGAAGTCGATGGTGCCGAAGCGCATCGCGGGCGCTCCGGTCGTCGATGAAGCGGAGAAGCCATCTTAGTGGGGAACGTCACACTAGCGCTGCCCCTACCTGGCGCGCCAACTGTCGTGGTCTAATACCACCGTCACAGTAATCGACTGGCTAGCGTGTGCTCCGGTGGCCTAGCTCTAGAGACAATGACACACAATGTATACTGGTTCGGGGCAAATCGTGCACCCTAGTCCAGTTGGGATCACTATCCGAGCTCAGATGCTCATACAGGGGCTAGTACAAGCAAGGCGAGAGAGGGAGCGGGCTCCCAAGTCTCTGTGATTGAGGCAAGTGCCAATATTGGTCGAGGCGTTAATGGGAGTGTGAGGGCTTGCGGATGCTTGAGAACCTGCCTCTATCCGGTGGCAAGGGTCCCCTTTTATAGCCGCAAGGGGGTGTACAGACGCCACCGAGTAGAGGACTAGAAGAGGAGAAGAGAGTGAAATGTGTGTGTGTGTGTGTGGGGGGGGGGTGTGGAAGTGAGAAAATGGTCCGAGGCATCGAGCTCGTCGGTGCCAAGAGAGCTCGTCAGCTGTGCCAGCGCGCGGATGAAGTCGGCCGTGGTCGTCGTCGTACGCGGGATTCCTGGAATTGGACGGTGGTCGGTCATCGCCCGGTCTCCAATCGAAGTAGGAACGCGTCCCCTCCGTATGGGCCGGGCCATACCGTGGATGATGTAGGCGTGACGGCTGCCGCCAAAGGCGGCAATCAGAGAGTAGTAGGTGAATACGGCAGGGCATGGCGGGGTGAATCCGTCACATCTTCCTTGTCACTGTGACCCCGCGTGGCTACAGTGCTCACCAAAGAGTGGTTGGGCTTGTCAGGGGGTTGTTGACCAACCCCCGTACCCGCTGGCTTCTCCGAGAAGGAAGGCGGACGAGCTCGAGGTTGTCTCCCACATGAGGAATCGCGGAGTTCATTGCGGTTGGAGCTCGAGTGAGGCAGAAAGAGGTCTTCGGTTGAGCTCCTGCTCACGAAGAGCGTGAGATCTCGTCGATGAGAGAGCTCGAGCGAATCGGAAAAAAAGCGTCTTGTCTTGAGAGCTCGTGAGGGAAGGAGCTTGACCCTTGTCTTGAGAGCTCACACGGAGGGAGCTCGAACGAGGCGGAGATGGATCTTGTAGGAGGTAGAAGAGTTCGCCTGTGGGCTCGGCTCTCGAGCTTGATTACCCTGCTTGGCGTGATCGAGCTCGAGCCCTAGCTCTCGAATGGGCCATACTTAGAGCGTCGTGGATATTGATCCCCCACAAATCTTCTATGCGATACAGTGCCATGCATGCATGGGTCAAGTTCACGTGAGCTATAAGAAGCAAGCTAGCTTTAGCAAATACTCATGTTTATATGTTCCTGTGCATGTGCTTCAAATACGTATACGTATATAAGTTTGTATCCCAGACGTATAATCCTCGGGCTGTTTTTTTTATCTTTTTTCTTCACATGGTAATACTGTGTTTTACATACTGCAACAACCATGTGGTAGTAAGTGAAAAAAAAACACAACCGTGTGGTAGTTGTCCGTGAAACACATGAGCAGTGGCAGCAGATGCAAGAATTGCGAAACGGTGAAACCAAAGGAGCGGACCGGCCCAAATATAAAAAAATGCGGGAATGCCAATCTGGGCTAGAGGGGCACAGGCAGGGATATGATTTAGGCCGAAACATGATCTGCACCTGTTTGGACAGCCGCTCCCCACGCAGGCGACAAGGGAGGCCCTGTCATCCCAACCCCGCTTGTAACACCCTAGGTGTTAAGCATCTTGAAAGCATGATCATTTGCATAGCATCATCATCATTTCATGCATACTTATGTTGCTAATGGCATTTACTTTGACTTGTCATCATTTTATGTTGCTTGACCTAGCTACTACAAGATCTTTGCTCTAATGATGTTTTGGACCTAGATTGTGCCTAGATATATTTTTTTGACATAATTTAGGACCATGTTTGAGCTTGAGTTTCAACTTAGAAAATTTTTATAAATTAGCCCTAGGGGTCAAACCTCTTTGAGTCATTTTGAAACTCATTTCAAAAGTGCTTGATGCAAGTGTTTCTAGCAAAAAGTTTCTATAGATGAAGTGTAGTGCCTTTTATGTAGATCAAATGATCTTTTATAATTTTCTCATGAAAAGGCTTGCAAATGATCCAAATAGAGCCCCAAGTTTGAGTCAAACTTGAGTTGAATTCAAACCCTGTTTTTGAATGTGTGAGTTGACCTTGCTGTTTTTAATTTTTATTTTCAAATCTATGACGAATTAGAAAAAGTTCATATTGAGAGTTTTGTAGCTTATGAAATTCTCTACAAAGTTGATGTTTTGACTTTTTCCAAATTCCACACGAATCTCGATGCATAGGCCAAAAACCGAGAGGATGTCAGAAAACAGGGGAGGGGGACCTGTCGGCCGGATCCCGGCCGACACCGCCCTGTCGACGTGGGTCGGGCGCGTGAACGCCGATGTACGGCTCGGATCATGGCGTCCTGTGCCTTGCGCCCGGCGTATAAAGGGCGGGCATCGGGTTGCCCTAACCCTAGCTCCATTCCGCCCGGCGCCGCCCGGCCGTCGAGCCGCTGGCAGCGCCGCCAAGACGCCATCGTCGTCGTCTCCGAGCAGCGCCGCGCGCGTTCGCCATCGCCGCCCACGCAATCCACCTCAAAACGCATCCCTAGCGCCGCCATGAGCTGCTCTACCTAAAGCCGTCGTCGGATCGAGGTAAAAGCCGGGGTAAGAGCCCCATTTCCCCGTCCCGCGCGTCCGCCGGCGAGCCCGCCATGGCCGCCGTTGGGGCAAGCTGTCGCCTGAGCTCATGGATCGAGCTCGGGTCTTTCTTTCTCTTGTTCTAGCGTCGCCTTAGGGTGCTTAAGCTGGTGAGCTAGGTAGTTGAGTGGATCCGCTCGCCGTTTCGCCGGTACGCGTCGTCGCCGACGTCTTTCGTGGCCGCCGCCAAGACGCGTCCGTCTTCTCGCCCGTCGTTGCACCCTGGAGCTTCTAACTTGTTTGCATGTCACTTCCGAGTCTAGGAGAGTCGAGAACGGGGCTTGGTTCGTCCCGTTGGTCACCGGAATGGCCGGTCGCGCCGCCGCCCGCGCCGCCGCGAGCCGCCGTACGCCGTCATCGTCGTTTCGGTCGATTTTTAGGTCGAACCATGGGCACCATCGTGTTCGTCGTCGATTAGAGTACTTGGTTGCGCGATTTGGTCATCGCCGGCGAAAGTCGCCGCCCAGCGCCGCCGTGCCCCCGTTTTGGGTCATCGACATGCGGGCCCCGCCCGATTTCTTTTTCTATTTCTTTTTCTGTTTTTCCAGTTTTGTTTGAAATGCTTTAGAAATTCATAACTTGGTCATTTTGAGGTATTTTTGAATGGGACAAATTTTGCCATGTTTGTTAGATGATAGGCTACAGCTGGGTGTAAAATGTGACGTTCCGCATGGGATGCGATGCCGTCGGGTGGACCTGACGAAGCAGGTATATGCAATTTAAATTCGTGCATTACATAAATATATTGTGGGCTGAAATGAATTGCAGGTACACTAACAAATAAAAAGTGTGTAGATCGACTAGATACGTTTATTTTCTTTTGAGAGATCGTAGGTTGCCACCATTAATACGAATAGAGAAATCTCTTTCCTATTCCGTGAGATACGTAGGAAACGTTCATGCATCATGTTTAAAATTTTACATCATGTCATTCATGCATTTTCCATCTTTTTCCCCTAATTAGTACTTGCCCATTTTTGGTAAAACTGTTGTTTCTCGATCTCACTTTATCTCCTAAATCTTGCTACAGATGGCCCACTATTTCGAGCCCTATTCGCCCCCGATGATGCAGGCGACACCGGCGTTCTTGTGGGAGACGCGTCGGTCGGTACGGTCGAGGAGCCTATCTACGCATGGAGGCGGACTCATGCCAACGGAGAGGTGCCATGGATTTTGTTGAGGTGAGGTGATGCGGCCGCGCACGGTGGACCCCTATTGGCCGGCTGGCGGTGCATTGGGCGAGGGACCCGATGCGTGGACAGCCGCCCAGGTTGCTGCCATGGGAGTGTTGGACCAGATGACAGAGGACCGTGGACCTGCGCTTGCTGGCGGCCCTGCCGCAGTGTTTCCTCGAGACGTACCACCTGAGGAGAACGAGCAGCTTGGAGCCGTTGGTATGGCAGCGATGAGGGCTATGTTTGCCGTGACGAAGCTGAATGGAGCACTTATGACAGCTGCAGCGGATGCTACTGCAGAGGCCACTCGTGTTAGGCAGGAGTTGCGTGAGACTCAGGCTAGTATGAAGAAGCTGCAGAAGCGCACGAGCTACTTGGACGAGCGTCTCTCCATTACCATTGGAGAGCGCAACAGAGCGGTGGATGACTTCACCAATGCCCGTCGCCGCATCAGAGAGCTTAGGGGCGACCACAGTGAGGACTAGAGGGTGCAGCAGCAGCACCTGCTAGAGAGGACCACCAGGAGGACCAGGATGGAGACCCCACTTTTCGTACTTCACAGGAGTAGACGACTGTGATGCCGCGTTTAGATTTCAGCTAGATGTTAGCACGTGGACCTTAATTTAGATGTCACACCCTTGTAGCCGAGCGGTGTAGTGCCACTATTATCATGTAATTTCCTTTTATTCGTATGTTGTCGACATGTAAGACTTGGATCCGTACCTTTATCGAGACCTCCTATGTATCGGTGAGACCTTAATTTAGTTGCCATCTATGTTTATGTTCGGGATCCGAATAATTGTGTCATGTTTGACGATCGCGAGATGCATGTTGGTGGTGCAACATTTTGTTGCCATTATTGCGAAATCTTCGTACACATATTGCGTTAACATAACCGTGATGTTGATGAAAGACCATAATGAGTTTATTGTTTTGTTATTGTGGATGAATTTATTCTCTCAATAAATTCCGCATGACCTAAATTCAATATCTATGCTTTGGACAACATCATCGACGGTTATTGTTGATTCGATTATGCGAGATGCCGCAAAACTCGATCAGTCTTTGGGGAGATCGACAAAGAGCAACCTCCCGAGCAGAGGAGCGGTTCTTTGACCCAGCTCTGGGAGGATTGCGTAACATCACATGCAACACCGGCGGGGAGGAGACCGAGGGGCAGTGCGGATGGAGATGGATTCGGTCGTACAAGAACTTTAAAGCCACGGAACCGCCAAAGTTCACCGTGGGCAAATGAACCCATGGAAGGCGAGGAATGGCTTAATTCGGTGGAAGAAAAGTTTCGTTTGGTGAATGCATGCGAGACCCAAAAGGCGTAGTATGCGGCGCAAGACTTTATGGAGGGACCGGCGGGGATATGGTGGAAAAACCACCGTGCCACTTTTCCCTGCTAATGTTCCTATTACTTGGTACCCGAGTTCTGATAGCTTTTTCGTAATACTTACATACCTGGGCGGTGCTTTGGCAAAGAAGCTGGGAGAGTTCATTAAGCTCAGTCAGGACAACAAGACCATGAATGAGTACCTGCAGGCTTTTAACAGTTTGTCTAGGTATGCTCCTGACATGGTTGACACTGAGGCGAAGAAGTTGGCCAGTTTCAAGAGAGGGCTGAACCTAAAAATGCGAAAACTATGGAAAATTCCACCGGGGATACTTTCAGGGCTTTTGTGACTGATTGCATTCATTAGGAGGAAAATAATGCCTTGTACGCTGCATCCAAAGGCAAGAAGAGGACCTCGAGGGAAACTCGGGGACGAGGCGCGTGGTTCCTTTGGACGCCGTCAGAACTACCGTCCACCTGCCGCGCCTTCACGTTATGCCCCACCCCAGAAGAAGAATCAGGCTGGAAACCAGCGCTTTAGGAAGTTTGTTGCGCCTGCGCAGAGAGGAAAGCCTGCACGGGGGAATGCTCCGCGCCCCGTGCCCTTCAACCACAACAATTGCTTCAATTGTGGAAAGCCCCGCATTTCTCTAAGTCTTGCCCGCAGCCCGGGAAGAGTTACAAAAGCGGTATGTGGGACGGGCACACTTTACCAATGTGGAGGAAGTTCCCGAAGGAGAGACCGTGACGGCCCGATGCGTGTTTAGTTAACAATCGTAGTCTTTGTTGTTTTATTTGATTCGGATCATCGCATTCATTCATGAGTCAAAAGTTTGCACAGAGAAATGGTGAATAAATAATCGACCTAGGGTTTGGTTACCGAATTAGTTTTGGCGTGGGCGACCGGTTGACTAGGCGAGAGAGTCAATGATGTGAAGATTATGATGGGTGATTTAGAAATAATAACATCCTTGATAGTGTTACCCGGTTTGTGTTTGGATGTCATCCTTGGGATGAATTGGATGAAAAGTTGGGGAGCAATCATAGATACGGTGAATAGAGTAGTGCATTTGAAACACCCCCGCGACTCAACTGAACACCAGGTTTTGTTACCTAAATCCATTGATCTTAACCGTGTTTGTTTGCCTTGCAAGTGACCGGTATCTTCGATATACCAGAAGTCGTGAGTTTCCGGGACGTGTTCCGGAAGACCTACCCGGATTGCCACCGGATAGGGATGTTGAGTTTGCAATAGAGTTAATTCCAGGGATTGCCCCTATATCTCGCAGACCCTACCGAATGCCACCCAATGAGCTAGCAGAATTAAAAGTACAACTTCAAGAGTTGCTTGAGAAAGGTTTCATCAGACCTAGTTCGTCACCTTGGGGATGTCCAGCCTTGTTTGTGAAAAAGAAGGACCAGACGTTGAGGATGTGTGTGGACTATAGGCCACTCAATGCGATGCTTGTGAAGAATAAATATCCTTTACCCCGCATTGATATTCTTTTTGACCCGATTGTCTCGAGACAAAGTTTTCTCGAAGATAGACCCGTTCGGGGGTATCATCGGATAAAAATAAGACCGCGGGATATACCCAAAACAGCTTTTTCCACAAGATATGGGTCATAATGAGTATCTCGTCATGTCCTTTGGCTTGACGAATGCTCCAGCGCATTTCATGTGCTTGATGAATTCGGTGTTTATGCCCGAACTCGACCAGTTCGTGGTGGTATTCATCGATGATATCTTGGTGTATTCGGAAAATGAGGAAGAACATGCTAAGCATTTGAGGATAGTCTTGAGAGGCATAGACAAAGCATAAGTTGTATGCGCGGTTCGGTAAGTGTGAATTTTGGTGAAGGAAGTGCATTTTTCGGGACATGTGTTGTCCGAGAACGGAATTTCAGTAGATCCTAGTAAGGTGCAAGAGGTGCTGGATTGGAAGGCACCAGTTTCAGTTTCTGAGATAAGAAGTTTTCTAGGGTTGGCTGGATATTATCGTAGGTTTATACCCGATTTTTCTAAAATAGCTAAACCCATGACCCGATTGTTGCAGAAGGAAGAGAAATTTGTGTGGACACCGAGTGCGGCGGCGTAAGCGACACTACGAACGTTGTTAACTACGGCTCCCGTGCTTGCACAACCTGACATTCAGAAGCCTTTTGACGTGTATTGTGATGCATGTGGTACAGGATTGGGATGTGTACTCATGCAGGAGGGCAGAGTCATCGCGTACACGTCAATTAAGGAAGCATGAGGTTAATTATCCAACCCATGACTTAGAACTTGCTGCCGTGGTACATGCATTGAAAATTTGGCGTCATTACTTGCTCGGTAATGTATGTCATGTTTATACTGACCACAAAAGTTTGAAGTACATCTTCACTCAAGAGGAGTTGAATATGAGACAGAGAAGGTGGCTAGAGCTGATAAAGGACTACAATATTGAGCTGCATTATCATCCGGGCAAAGCTAATGTTGTTGCGGATGCCTTGAGCAGAAAATCACATTGTTTGCTGGGACAAGTCGATACTATGGAGGCCTTTCCTCCTATGCATCCGGCTATCCTATGCAATATCCAAATACGAGAATGAGCTAGAGCGCCGAATTGTTGAAAGACGTAAAACCGATAAAGGGAATCTCGCACATTAAAAAGAAGTTAGAGAAAGAACCTAGTGATCATTTCCGAGTTGATGAGAATGGAATTCTTTGGTATGATGATCGCTTGGTAGTACCAAAGGATCCTGAACCGAGGAATCAGATTCTAGCAGAGGCTCACTCATCAAAGATAACAATTCACCCCGGTAGTAACAAGATGTATCGGGACTTGAGAACTAGATTTTGGTGGACAAAAATGAGAAAGGAAATTGCTGCACATGTGGCTAGATGTGACAATTGCTACAGAGTTAAAGCTATTCATATGAAGACTGCAGGGTTGTTGCAACCCTTGCCAATTCCTGATTGGAAATGGGATGAGATCACCATGGATTTGATAGTTGGTTTGCCACAAACCCAGAGGGGATTTGATTCTATTTGGGTGATTGTAGATCGTTTAACCAAAGTCGCTCATTTTATTCCTATCAATATCCATTACGAGCCTCACCAATATGCAGAGCTATACATCACACACGTGCTTAGGTTGCATGGGGTACCTAAATCAATAGTGTCGGACCGTGGTTCGAGTTGGACCAACCGGTTTTGGGAAAGTTTACAAGAGGCCCTAGGTACCAAACTACTTCGTAGTTCTGCCTATCACCCACAAACCACAGGCCAAACCGAACGGGTGAACCAAATACTAGAAGATATGCTACGGGCATGTGTCTTATCAGCAAAAGGTTCTTGGGACAAATGGTTGCCTTATGCAGAGTTTTCATACAATAACAGCTATCAAGCCAGTATTCAGATGGCCCCTTTTGAAGCATTATATGGTAGAAAATGTAGGACGCCATTGAACTGGATTGAAACAGGAGAACGACCCTACTATGGTATTGATCTCGTAGATGAAGCGGAGCAGAAGGTGAGAATTATAAAGCAACACATGAAAGCAGCCCAAGACCGCCAAAAGAGTTATGCAGACCGCCGTAGGAGACCTATTAAGTTCGGTGTTGGTGACTATGTTTATTTGAAAGTGTGACCAATGAAACGAGTACAGGCGTTTTGGAGTGAAGAGAAAGTTAGCGCCCTAGGTTTGTAGGCCCCTACAAGATCATTGCCACTAAGGGAGAAGTAGCATATCGATTGCGATTACCACGGGGAGGTTTGTAGGTGTGGGGGGCGGTGGTAGAGCTTTCTCCTTTTGTGTGCTCTACTCCCTCACGACAAAGGTAGTTGCGCGTGCGATCGGCTAGGGCTACTTCGGCGATGGCCAACAATGGTCGACTGTGTCGCTCTCAAGGTCGGGCTGCAGACAAGGCCCATGGCGTGCGATCGAGACGTCTAGGGTGGCGGCCGGCTTGGTTCATGGTCGGATCCGCACACGGGCGGGGGGCGGTCGGGGGCGAAGCTAGGTACATTGCTCCCACAAAATTTTGAAAACCCACTATTAGAAACACATTTTTGCCATGGTTTTAAACTAAAATTTGACATCTAATAAGAGAAAGGCACCCCCTCAAATTTGCTCTAGCCATACGCGGGGCGGTCCGAAATTGTGGGGCATGTGCCTCGTGGGCTGCTAGCGGCGAAGGTTAGGGGCGATGGCGGTGGGTGCCGTGCCGGTTGCGATGTGATCGGAGATGGCCTTGGAATGCGGTGGTGTTCGCGGGTGGTGAAGTCAGCTGCGAGTGACCCCGACGGAAGAGGTGGTGGCCAAACACAAAGGCGGTTTCGCTGAGTAGTCGGCGCTGGCGTCGATGCTCCACTATAGGGGCTTATGTGGGGTAGTGGGAGAATGGCGAGAGAGCGGTGCTAGTAGGTAAGGGGTTCAGCTTCATGGCTCCACGTTCATACTAGAGTGTTCCTCGGGCCAAAGCCTTGATGACGCACGCCCGGTGGGTGCCGTTTTTCCTTGTTGGGCGTGTTGTGTCTTCCTATCTAGTATTGTTATCCAAGGTTGAAACCCTAGCCTCATGTGATGGTAGCGCCATTGGCGTTGCCCCTTCCTTAAGGCGTCGCATTTGGACCGTGAACGCAACTTTGATGTCTCTTTTCGGTGTTTACACTTCTCGGCGGTGGTGGACATGTGGAGCCCGTTCTTGCAACGTGAAGTCGAGCTGCTGCGTTGGGGTCTTGGCTCGGCAACGATGAGACGCGGTGGCGCCCCTTCATCATTGTTTGGGGCTCTGGAGGTTCTCGCATCAGCTGTGGGAGGGGGGCGAGCTGTGGGTTCATGATTGGAAGTCGGTTGCTGCTTGGCAACGCGGCGACAACTTGCGATCTCATGCTTCGGACCCGTCGGTAGGTGTCTTGTGGATGGCCTGCCATCGAAAGTCGGAGCTGTTGGTAGCTTTACTCCCATGCTTGGCAACAATAACCCATGGCAGTGTGTTGTGTTAGTGCTAAATCGCGTCAGGTAGGTGGTTAGCCACTCGGAAGCTATGTGTGCATCTCGCTTAACTAACATTCTTGTACATAAATTCATTGTCTTATTTGAATGGCAGTTTGTTTGAAAATAGCGTAGTTCATGAAATAAATTCCAATTCAGCCCAAACGAAAGGATCCAAACAGGCCACTAACGTAATTTTCTTCATATCAATAGAAGTTGTTTTCATAGAAAAAAAAAAGTTTGCATGATTTTCTAAACCTTGCTGATATTACCCAGTTTTAATTGGGGCCTATTTCAATGCAATCATGTCAGAATATGGTCATGTCTTCTGCTCAATCTTTAGCATCCTTGTTTCAGTTAATTTATCACTAATGCCATACTTATAACTTGAAAGAATAGAACACAGGATCAGAAATGTTTGCATAATTTTCATACCTGATGCCACCCCACTTTTTGTCTTGAGGATTGCCAAAAAAACACACGCAAGGCAGTATATAGGTCTACAGCAAAAACATATTTGAGATTCACCAATTTGTAAGCTAAGATATCTGAGCTGAACACGAAAATCTCACCACAAGCATGGCAAACAAGGAACCAACCAAGGCCATCACAAGTCCTACGAAAAGGTAAGACGCAAATGATGAGGATGGTATCACGGTTGGAGATTTTTGTAGGATTAAATACTATGCACTTACCAAAGAAAGGTACAGATAGAGCAATCAGGAGGGTTGACAGCACCAGAGATGATCTCAGCATGATTATTGTTGAATACTTTTGTTGGTTTGGTGGCAGCAATTCTTCCAAACTCATAGTCAATGGAATAATAGTTAATGCATATGTATTTATTCATTAAGGAAAGTAAACGAACAATTCTCCAATCATCTGAGGACGTAGCAAATCATCTATGGTATCCTCAAAGGAAAGAAGAACAGGGTGTATTTTAGAGGAGCTTGAGCTAAATGTTTCAGCACGATTTCCAGTGTACCCTTTTTTAGTTTTTAATCCAAGTATCTAACCAACTATGTACTCAAATATATTTGCACATAAAAAACATTTCATCCATTTCATTATGAGAGTAACAATTGGCACACCAAGGATATTTGGTTATTGGATTTGCTACCTGCAGTAAGTATCGAGAGGTGATTAATTATTATTAAACAACGAGGGTCCGGCCCTTTGTCTTACTACCTCCGTCTCAAAACAAATCAATTCCTAGGATCACCCCAACTTAAACTATCTTAAGTTCCCTAAAAAAACTATCTTAAGTTTGACCAACTTTATATGAAATAGTAACAACATGCATGACATCAAATAAGTATATTATGAAAATATATTTCGATTTGTGTATCTAGTCATACTGTTGCCCAAACATAGATCGAGATAACACCTAGAGATCAGCTTGACCAATGGCCCGCTTGGATTGAAATGAATTACAATGTCTTGGCTACAAAGGGGGGGGGGGGTTGCTCCTTATATAGGCGAGCTCCTTGCCTCAACTACTCCTAAAGCATATTCTTACATAAAGCAAGATGCTTGATCTACTTGGAAGCCAAGGCAACTCATGATCAACTTGAGTGCCAAGGCAACCATACTTTACAAAAGTAAATGCAATAAAGTAAGATATAAGTGCTAAGTTATAGGGATTAACCCTTTGTCAATCTCCCCTAAGACCTAGCACTACATCAGCTTCTTCGGGCCTATCCTTCCCCTCATCTCTCGAAACTTTGATCTTCCCAAGGACTTGGTTAGAATGTCGGCCGGTGATCTTTGTGGGGATGTAGGTGGCCTTGATGCTTCCATCTTCCATACATTCCACGATGAAGTGGAACTTAGTCCCGATGTGCTTGCTCTCGTCATGGAAGACCGGATTCTTGGCCAATGTGAGAGCGAGACTTGTTGTCCACCCTCGGCTCCACCACCTCCACGCCTTTGCCTAGGAACACCCGAGCGACCTTGCCGACCCGCGAGCTTGCTTCGATGCGGTGGTGGTGGCGACATACTACGCCTCAGCGACTTGACAAGGCCACCACCTTCGCGCTTGGTGGATTACCGGTGATTAGGCAACCTCGGGAAGAACTTGGTTCCACTAGTGCTCGGCTTGTGTCCACATCGCCGGGCGAGGTCCAGCGTCGCATTAGCCAACAAAGCGGCGGAATTCGACACTCTCTTGTAATGGAGCACGAAATCCGGCGTCGGCCACGTTTGAGCATGCGCTTCACCGCTGCGAGGGCGCTCCGCCATGGGCGCTCCATGAACCGGCTCGGATAGCGGACGGCGAAACGCCAAGTCGGCCGGTGTGCCACGAGGGGTAAGTAGACTTCCCATCGGCCCGCTGGTACATTGTCGCATCCACCTCCTCGTCGTGCCCTCCTTGCTCGGCTTTAGCTTCTCTTCCATCGGGGTGGCTCTTTGGATTGCGATCCACCCGGTCTCCCGGCTCGAGAACCCACCATAGTTGGTTTGGCGCGGCGTGATGCCCTTGGCATCCTAGCGAACCTCGACAGGAGGTAGTAGCGAGCGAGGCCCGAATCACTCATCTCAAATCGATCCTTCATGGCGGCCTTGAAGCTCTCCACCTCCCTCAATCGGCGCGTGTCGTCGACATAGGCGCCGACCAACAGCGAGTCTTCCAGCTGCCCGCCGGTACACTACGGCCTCGTGGCGCGGCGCGGAAGCCCATCTCGCTTCGGCGTGGCATCTAGCTTCGTTCCCGGGAGCGCGGCGCTTGCGCGGCCGCATAACGCCTTCTTCGGCGATGCGCCCTCCCTTCTTCTCCGACGACGCCCGGGCCCGCGGCGCGCGTACACCTCCTCCTTGAGGTCACCGTTGAGAAGCGGACTTGGCGTCCATGTGGTGGACTTTGCACCCTTCTTGCGCCGCCCGGTCGCGGGGAGCATCCGCACACGGACTCCATCCTTGCCACCCGGCACGAATGCATCTTCAAAAGTCGACTCCCTCATTTGCGAAAGCCTCGCGCCACCGGCCTCGCCTTGTGCTTGGTGACCACCCCTTTCGTCCTTCTTGAGCTTGAAGACCCACTTCAACAAGATCGGGGCGGTGGCGGTCCGGGGAAGTCCACGAGCTCCCAGGTCGGTTCTTCTCGGCCGTTTGGAGCTCTGCTTCCATAGCCGCCTCCCACTGGATGGCCCTTGGCCTCCATGTGGTTGCAGGAGCTCCCCGGCGTGCATGAGGTGGAGGCGGCGAAGGCTGCTGCCCGGCCTCGGCGGTGACTCATCACGATGATGTTCGTCATCTTGCGGTAGTGGAGGGGTTCGTCATAGTAGTAGGCGTCCGGGCGCTCCTCGTCGTTCTCGGCGGCATAGCTAGCTCAACTACGAGCATGGGCCGATGTAGCCGCCATTGCCGGGCGTGATCGGAGATGCTCGGGCGTGGAGTTTGAGCTCTCCCCCGCCTCGGCTTCCCGCTCTGCTCCCCGAGTTAGAAGCGAGGGGATGGCCGACTTGGCGTGGATGTAGCCGACGCGGGCTCGGTGGCGGTGTCTGGCTCCCCCCAATCCTGCGTCCTCCACCTGCTCGATGACAAACTCCCCGTCGCCTTTGAGCCACCTCCCTCCTTCCTTGACCAATCCCAGCCACGGCTCTCATCGAACACGACGTCCCATGAGGACGGCGACGCGGCTGGGTGGATGGGTTGAAACGTGGTGCGCCTTGGCACCATCCGGCGTGCTCGATGAAGATTCCCGGCCGGCTCGCTGCGATCGTCTGCTTCTTTAGCGCGATAGATCCTTGGTGAACGCCACACAACCAAGCGTCGCGCGGGTGCCCCACTGCGGTGCCTTGCCACGCCGGGCCTCGTATGGTGTCGGGCCTTGCGGCGCCTTGGTGGAACCCGGTTGAAGCGGTGAGCCGGCGGTGACCCGCAGCCTCACCCTAAAAGTGCGCCCGACGGGACTCCTGCCTACATGGGTGATTGAGCCATGGCGACCATGGTCAGTTTCGCGCTCCACGACGCCGATCTCGCGCGGTGGTGAGGGGTCTTGTAATGGTCTTTGGATTCCCTCCTCCTTGCGTGGCGAGGTGAACTCGCCCGGCGAGTGAACTCCAGCTCGTTGTCCGTCCGCGAGGGTGCACGGCTTCTTGCTTCGCTCCGCATCTCCGCCCACGCTGTAGAGTCTTGATGGCATCCGCGGCCATGTCGCCGTCGTCGGGAGCGCCACCCATGTATCAAGCGTGGCATCGTCGACCCGGCGAGGAAGTAGCTCACTCTGCAGGAGTCGTCGGCATGATCGGTCCAGATCCCCGTTAACCGGCTCACGGGTCTGCGCGGTGCGCAGCATATGCGGGGGCGGTGGCCGGTGCTTGGTGATGACGCTGCGTGTTGCGTAATTGTCGGCGTGCTTGATCGCCCGTAGCCAGCGCGCGCCATGTCCTCCTTGGACAACCTCTGCCGGCGCATCTAAGTGCAAATGGCCATACCTCTCATGCAGCGCCACGCCTCGTCATCCTTGGCGGCGGCGAGTGGCTGGCGGTGTCCATGTGCAAGATGTAGGCCGGTTGGCGCTCCGTCGGACCTTGACGAGGAGCCGCTCGGCTGGTCCCAAATACGCAACAAGCGGGTGCTTGATCTCCACCCAAGATCCGCCTTCATCGGGGCGACCCGGACTCATGATCGAGTTCGGGAGCGCAGGGATGTAGTGCACGCCTGTGGAGCACAATGTGCTCGCCACTCTTGGCCTCAAAGATGATGGACCCGATGCCATGGATCTCCACCTTCGACTCGTCATTGCACTTCACCGTGCCTCTAGTTGTCGTGTCAAGTCGATGAAGAGCTCGTGCCGCCTTGGGTCATGTGGTGAGCGGCGGCGGTGTCGGTACCACCCGTCCATCTTCTCGGCGGTGGCGGTCGGTGTGGAGGAAAGCCATTGCGTTGGGCTCACAGATGTCAGCGGCGCCGATTTGGCGTAGAAGGTGGAGGCTTGAGCCTGCGCCACCCTCCACCGCGTCCATCTCCACAAACCCGCACACGAGAAAAGCGAGCATGATCGTCCTACGCTTCCGCTACATGCGCCGCACCTCCACGCTCCGTGGCGAGGAGGGGGCAATCCGTGCCGGTGGCCGGGCGGTTGCAGTGAGGCGGGAGGTCGTCACCGGTTCGCCGTCGATCTCCTCGGCCTTATCCACGCCTCGCCTTGATCGCCACCTTTCCCCTTGTTCTTCTTGCCACCACGGGGTCGGCGATTGCGTCCCCACCGATCGCCGATGTCCCGGCTCCCTCCTACTTCTTGTCAAAGGCCCGCCTTTGCTCGGCGGTGTATAGGAGCTTACCGATGCTTGCCTCCATCTCCGGCGCGCTCATGATCTGGATCGACTTGAGGTGCGCGGTGGCGTCCTCGATGGTGAGCTCCTTAAAAGTCGGCGAGTCTCGATGGAGAGGACCCATTTGCTCGTACTTCTTGGGCATGCACAGGAGAAACTTCTCCATGGTGCGACCCTCGTTGAGGTCGGTGTCGCCGTTGGCACGCCATTTGCTCCATCAAATTTGGTTAAAAGCGCAAAGCAAAGTCCTCGACTTGCTCACACGGGCGAAAGGTGAGACCTTCCCACTCGCCTTGGCCGCCGCTGGCGTGGCGCGCTAGGCCGCGCTCACCGCCAGGCGTCTTTGTGTGGAGATGCCTCCGAGGCGAGCTTGGCCATCCTCTTGTCGGCAATCGCGGCACCTAACTCCGGCGGCATGGCCACCTGTGTGAGTGCCTCCGAGGCCCGCCGTTCCTCCCTCATAAGAGACAGCGCCAGTAGTGCACGGCCTCCCTAGAGTCCGCGCGCTTTGGGCTTCACCTTCATGGAGGCTCCACTCATGGTGGTTGGTGAGGTGGGTGAGTTGGGGCCGGCCCGCCGGTCGAGATCGATTGCGTGCACCACCGAGGCGCCGCGATGCGCTCTGGAGACAGAGATGCGGCGGCGACACTATGGGCTCCTCGATCCTCCGCCCCACTCGCCTTGTCACCCTCCCTCCGTCTTCACCTCTCGGCGAGAGCGCGGGCGTGGCCGCCTTCCGCGGCTGCAGCCACGGCCTCGGAGGCGGGGGACGCCGCTCCTCCGGGACTCCTCGAGCCCGACAGCGCGCTTCCCTTCTCCCCCACGGAGGCTGTCTTGCCGGCCTATGCAAGGCGACGCGCCCTCTCATTTGAAGTGGACATGGTGGTGACGGCGGACGGTGGCGGGTGTGAAGACAAGCAAAACCCTAGGCTCTACATACCAATTGTTTCCCAAACATAGATCGGCTAACACCTAGAGGTCATCTTGGCCAATGAGCCGCTTGGATTGAAATGAATTGCAATGTCTTGGCTTACAAAAGCCGGGGGGGTGGGAGGCTTGTTGCTATATAGGCGAGCTCCTTGCCTCAACTACTCCTAGAGGATATTCTTGCATAAAGCAAGATGCTTGATCTACTTGACAGACCAAGACAACTCATGATCAACTTGAGTACACGAGTGCCAAGGCAACCCCTACTTTGCAAAAGTAAATGCAATAAAGTAAGATACAAGTGCTAAGTGATAGAGATTAACCACTGTCACATACTAATTTAGAGACACAAATATTGGTGTCCTTTTCTATAAAGTTGATCAAACCTAAAATAGTTTGACTTAGGATAACTTTAGAAGTTGATTTGATTTGAGACAGAGGGAGTAAAAGGGAAATTTTAAATGGTTTAGGAAGCAACAATTACCGTTGTCCAAACAGCAACCTTAGAAATGAGGGAATTATCTGGTAAGTTGAGTGTGAATTGGGACTTTGTGGCTTCACCAAACATTTTGTATCCCATCACTGCAGCGCCAGCATACAAAAAGGTAGACAGCCCAATGCTGACAAGAAACAAAAAACAGATGTGAGTGCTGCATTTCCAACACTAATAATTATTGAATGTCCATAGTGTGGGGTCATCCCGGTCAAAATGATTACCATGTAAAAAGAATTGAAGGAAACTGGTTGCGATTCTTCAGAGAGGAATAGATGTTTGGAAAGACCCCATGCCCTGAGTAGCAGTAACCATATAATCCAATTGCAATAGGAATTCCTGGGAGGTTCAGTGCAGTCCCTTCGTTCTCAAAGCTGACATCATTGACAACCCCAACCAAGAACAGGCAGATGACCACAAGGATTGATGCAATGACACCCCCAGCTGCAGACACACCAACATTGCTAGCATCAATATAGTGTGCAATAAATGTATTGGGTACATGATCTAGCAACAACAAGGCCACACAGAATGAGTTTAAAAAACAAGAATGAGAAGCCGGTAAAATGGGACCTGAAATGTAGCTCAAACAGCTCAGGTCACGGAGCCAGGTGGTTGGCATGACTATGATGGTAGTCAAGATTGCAAAAAATACATGTGAGCTCAGCGTCAGGCTCCCAATGGTCAGGTGTGCAGTGGGGAATAATTTTGACAAATTGTCACTCTCCAATATCAAATACTCGATGCAACATGCCTGCAATATATTAGGACAAAGTAATATCGTGACACAAAAAAGCCAAGAAACAAATAAGGTGTTTGGTTCGACTTAGCAATCTTCACTTTTTGTTTGGTTTGTGGAATATAATGAGTTGATCCATCATCACCTCATTCCTCACAAGCTAACAATTAGTACTAGTATGAGGAATGAGGTCATTCGACCAAATTTGAAGAATGAACTTATGATGCATCACCTAATCTAGAATGGGGTGATTCCTCGAACACCCTAATAATGTTTTGTATATGACATGCAAGTGATGCTCGCATAGATTATTCTGCACAGCTTGGATCAATTAATGATGATTGAAATAGAAGGTCAGTATGGATACTTACATACAATTCCACGTACAGTATTATCTTCAACAGTGAAGCCCCAAACAAGGAACAAAACTAGTCAGCACATAACTCATCCATTGACCATTGTACTTAAATGTGCATAAAATAAAAGGCAGAGTTAAATGTGCTATCATAATCTGAAGCAGATTTACCGAGATAACTATACGTCCTGTGCTGCCAAAGGCTGCATGGCCAATATCTGGGTATGTCTCGAGGCCCTCCTTGCTGTCCAGGCAAAGGCGCAGGAGGACGCCAGTGTACCATGCAAGCAAAGCGAATAAACAGAGTATCACCAGCCCAATCCAACCCCCTTGTTTGATGGCATAAGGTGTTGATAGGATTCCCACGCCACATAGAACATTTATTCCTGCATGAAGCGAATTGCACACCCAATGTGAAAACTAGAGAACTTTCTCATTACTGTCCAAAACGTCTTCTAAATATGATACAGAGGGAGTATGTGCAAACCACAGGCTAGGGTATCTAACTTACTTTTACTATTATTACTACAAACTAAAACCTTTTTATTTCTGTCTATTGGTGGCTCCATCTTCATCCAACCCAAACTTACTTAAAACTAAAAGGCTTTGTCGTTGTCTTTATTATTTTTTTTATCGAAGTCAGTAAGGGAAACTCTAGCCTATTTTTTTATTCTTTTAATAATGCGATCCGTTTAAATTCGCTCCCACGGAGAGTCGAAATTTCTGCTAAGGTGCTACTCAGATGCTCTTTCGCTGTCTTTATTATTGTTATTAGTCCTCAAGGAAAAATACAGAATGCATCTATTTTGTGTGACCACTACCAGATGGTCGTGCTGACTCATCAACCACATGATGTTGCTATCCATGTGGGGACGGGGGGAAGAGGAAAAATCGAACCGGTGGACATGTGATGCGGCAAATTGACAACGAGAGGATAAGCTATTAAAAACCCCTGGTCGATCATTGGCTGCACTTGATGGATGCTTCACAACTAATTGGAAACATGAAACTGAAACAGTGTGCATGTGTGATGTCAGTCTCATGTCTAGATGCAGAATCAGTACACTGTTTCGGTGTGGCATTATAATTTGGGTATGTGTAAACTACAAATGTCTAGATGCAGAATCAGTACACTGAACTTGGACATTGGTCTGTGGGGAATGCGTCTAGGTTCAGCAGAGCTGGTATTCACCAATGGCATATCAGGAGAATATTCTGCAGTATTGATGATTGGGGGTCCTATTTATTACCCCGAAATAAAAAAAGAGAAAAATAACCTCAGGACATCAGTCATTTGAACCAAACGCCATTTTCACATTCCTTGCCAGCATCACGGAATAATAAAGCAGTTGTGCTTACCATTCATCACTCCCTGGGTGTAAGAGCAATTTCGATTATGAGACACCTCATGACCAACTACCAGTGGCTTTTGATCCTCGGGGATTTGTTGCAAAGATGATTTTCTTGAGGGCATAAGGTACTGAGAACTCTTTCGGATGTCTTCATGTTGCTGCTGCTGCTCGTCACTAGGTGTGCGGCCAAGAAGTGGCTTGATGAAGTTAGAGATTGTTTCAGGGCCTTTGCCCCGAAAAGAATCGGTGATGGCAAGGAAAGAGTTTGACAGTCTGCTCAGAGTTGGAGTCCCCAAAAAGCTCAAATTGGGTGACTGCACGCTGCTAAGAATGTCAATCGATTGCCTGTCAAAGGAGAGCAAGAAAACTATTAAGGGCATTCCCAGTGGTCTATTATAATTTAAAAGATCCTAGGATCAAAGAAAGTATGGAAAAGAATCAAATATCATATATACCTATAAAAAATTGAGACAGGCTCTTTCATTAAGCTCAACAAATAATTTTCTTGGAAAAAAGCATTTAAGGTCTACAGATTCTTCAAGGTGGTAAAATTGCAAGCCAAATGACTGGGCAAAGACAACTCCATGTTAATTAATTGAATAGGACATAATTTACTGAAGTGAAGAGGACACATGGACAAGATCAGAGGACAATAAGATTGTGACAGCTGTCATGTTGGTCCATGGGCCCAAGGCGTCTACCAGCCATGGATTATCTGGTTGTTTATGGCCATTGTTTACCCTCAATCTAGACGGTAAGGATGTTGCCTCTTTTTTAACAGTGAAACACCTTTCTCTTTACTTCCTCTTAATAAAATACGGATGAATGGCCCGATCGAGAAAAAAAAAACCTTCTCTTTGGGAACAGTCAGATTCATCAAGCATACTAGAAATTAATTAAGTGGGAACACTTCATGATTCATGAGGAAAGGATGGTTGGATATGAACCATGGACATGCATGGTTAATGAAAAATGAATTCAAACTCATGCGCCTACAATCGATTGTATGGTTGGCACATGAGCTGTATATGCAGACAGTCAGACAGAGATGTCAAGGTTGATTGGTGGTCCTGCAATGCAACATGATTCTCGAGAAAGGACGATCCGCTTGCTTGACAGACTTTGCCGGCCCTGGGGCCCAGCCTGCAACGAAACACATCTCAGTCGACACTCAACAGGCTAGGCCCTTGGATCGCAATTCGAGATCCGTTGGCACCTGCAATCCGCAGCACCCAGGTGAGCAAATCGCTCACCTATGCTCTCCCTCACTCACCCTGCACCAAGGTAGAAGAAGAGCAGGAGCTCTCTGCCCTCTCACACACACAGCACGGTTTCAGTAAAGACTGAAACTGAATACTCTGAATATGAGGCAATGAACTGATTCTTTCAGTTGCATTGGATGTGAATTTATACAACTCTACATCAACCAACTATGGTACCCTAAGGCTTAGATCATCCCAAGTATGGGTGATGTACTTCTAACAACTACATGTACTTGAGAGGCCTATTGCCATACTCAAAATGTGTACCAACAGCTGACTGCTCTACCTGCCGAAATTCAGCAGCAAATTATGTCTTACAGGATCCCACTATCATCATGGACACAAGTTTGTGTCAGTATATGGACTATGGAAATGGAACTATGGATGATGGATCTGCAGCTACCTGTTAACAGAACAGAAGCTGCGGGAGGATGTGATGAGAAAACGAAAATGATGCAGCGGCTCAGAGAATTGAAATTGAGGATGCGAAAGAACACACAGCAGCAGCAGCACTACCCCGCACCGTATTCCACTTCAACCCAGGTGCTCGCGGCAGCGTAACTTGCGACCGATCGAGTAACAGCGGATACAAGTTAAGATGATACATAATACAGGCAGGCCCAAACTAGAGATTCTTCTACTATCATAGCAAGAGGAGGGAGGAGGAACCGACGTGACCTGTAGCTCTGCGGCCATTGCTGAGTGTAGGTGGACGAGCTTGCGCCGCGGCGTGGGGTGGCGCAGGATGAAGAAGACGAGGAGTCGGAGTCCGAACCCGGCTCCTGCTCCAGCTCCTCCTCGTCGTGGGCATGTCCTGTCCAGTTCGTCGCGACAGCGGATTGGGTGTCGTCGTCGTCGCTCTCGATGACGAGGCTACGCTCCGGCACCGGCGGGCTCCTCATCTCCCGCTCGTCTGCCTTCGTCTCCTCAAAAGTCTGCTTCTCTTCCGAACAAGTAGGAAAACGAATAAACCTCTGCTGTGCCATCTCACCACAATATATCCGCATCTCAAGGGCGGGTTTGGTGGCTATTTTTTTTTTTTAACTTTTGACTCCTTGGACTGTCTCGATGTAAGTTTCACTGAGTTCTATGCATATTACTAGTGGATGGCGCGCCTTTGCGCGCCGATCTAGGAGCAACGCACAACGATATTTGGGGATGCTTGAGAAAACAAAAATAAAGCAAAAAAATTTACAACGGTATGCATAGAAGTCGGTAATGGCTATCACCGATGTGGATGTCTTATCAGAGATAAAAATGTTTCGGGATACCGTTTGCGCTGCCTTGATTCAATATCCATTTTATTTCACCAATATTAAGAGTGATGTACAGCCATTTCATTTTTCAAGCATTGTTTGTGGGAGTCCGTACAATCCTACCAAAAGCATTAAGGAGGGGAGAAAAAGCAGAGTCAAAACTAAAAGAACAGGTTCCCCATTTGTTGCCTGTAACAAGGTATTGTTGAACCCTATTTAGATGGCTTCGGCTTATGTTGATCGTTGGAGCCAGGATAAGAAAACAGACTTGGTACCATTCTTTTAACTCAGCTACGCCAATTCGACCGGCATTTGAAGGAGTGATGCGACATACTTCAAAACACGGAAAATAAGAGATCCCCACGGTTTGTTAGAAGCATCTTCTCATCCCATTCTTTGTTAATGTCAAGTAAACATGCCCTTTTAATACATGGAAAGCTCAATGCTTGAAATTGGCACATGATTGCTTCGATTCAAACAAAAGGACTTCAATAATATTAATATATAATTACGCTTTTAAAATTGCATAGGAAGGAGCGCAATCATATTTTGTTGTATATTTTTGTTTGGGTTCTTGCTTTTGCCCTACTTTCTTTGTTGAAAAAGCGGATGAACATATGAAACCAAAGAAGTCGGGAAAAAGCTTACGGAAAGAAATTTTGAACAAGATCATCCATGGAAAAAGAACTTACAATATGGATATTTTCCGGATGGTTGAAGGACTCATTTGTTGCATTAGCGACTGTGACTCTCGGTCTATGTGACGTTTTTCACTATCCGCATCCGAAGCTTTGTGAACATATTGGTGACACAGGAACTCATCAGTGCATCCGCCTCCAAAGGAATTTTATCCAAGGGTATCTAAAAAAAATGTTAACGGGTAAACCCTTACGGGATGAAATATCATTAGCGCATACAATCGGCCTACTTCTACCGATTTCAAGCATTTGTTTAGCTTTAGTGGATTTCATGCCTATGAAGAAGCCGGATAGTGAAAAGTAAAAAGCCTAAATCTGCAAGGCCGGGAAATGTTTGGAATCCAATAGAAAATGACCTAGACAAGCCTATTGTTTCACCGGTACTAAACTTGTTACTATCGGTTGTTCAGTCCCAAAATTTTAGCCATTAATTATTGCTATATGAGATCGTAGGGCAACCGATATCTCCGGCAGCTCGAAGCCACATAATGGTTTCGATAGGGGTGGTGTTTTTAGCAAATTGTAAACAGGGCTGCAAGCGATAGATTATTCTTACCCTTTTTAAAATAATTGGAAGCGGTGAAAACCTTGGAACAAAGAATGGCGACCTGGAGGAAATAAACATTAGTAGTCCATATATAGTGGAGAATATTTGTTACAAGGTTTGTTTCTTAGGGTATGTAGAAACTTGAACTTCCTCCCCGCATCGAGATCTGAACTATTATTTCGAGAGACATCATGCATACATTTGGGACAAGGCGATCATGAAACAAATATTTTATTCTAAACTTTGGGACATATCACTGCATTAATTGGAGAGAAGTACATACCTCTCATTTCATGATTTCACTTCACCTTTGGGACATTCTCAACTGGCATCTTTTTATTCTAAAGATGAAACCAAAATTTGTTTCACGCAAAACAAACCGATACAACAACCAAAAAAAATTCCAATTATTTTGGACCTTTGATAAACTATCTACGGAACAGGGGTGTGTGCTCGAAACAAAAGTATATAATCATTTGCACAAGCATTGATGGCATACAAGTGATCAGAGGTCTAGAATTAAGAAGAATATATCTATCACTTCATGGGCAATAAGCAAAAGCTCGGGATCGCATAATAATGCACCGTTGATACCATAGCCAATGATCATAACAAAGTATAAGTGCAAGAGCAAAGGCAATAATCAGATTAATCAGATTAATGGTGTGCCATTGCTTCGATTATCACAAGAGAAGCAGAAAGGCTCCAAAGCACACAAAATAGAATAGATACAAAAAAAAAAAACTGAAGCAAGCTACTGCCCCTACTCTCGGTAGATCAACTCTCTAACATCATCTTTGGCCAGTTTCCTTCTTTCAAATCCAAACTCAAGTTTAGAAATTGGATGTCTTGATGGCTCGCTCCACATTAGCAAGGGATGCAAAGTATGGATCAGCTAGAGCTTGAAATAAAGAATAAAAATAATATGCTATATCAAAAGTCAAAATATATATATGCGACATTTTTTTATGGAAAGCTGTTAAAGCAGTTCTAACAAGGAAAAGAAAGTGTGCTTCTGGTTGAGTTCACCTCTTTCTCGATAGGCCGATCTTTAGGATCAAATGCAAGTAAATACTTTAGAAGACGAAGAGCCAAAGGATCAGCATTTCAAAATTTATGAGTAAAGGGCACCGGATATTTTTTTTCCGCATGGTGGCCAAGTATCTCCTGGCCTTCTCATTTCGAATCTAAATACCATAGATGACATTATGGATGTTTTCTCCACATGTGAAACATCTAGAAGGAGCATGAATCACAAAATAAGCAAATAAATGGAGCCTGAAGGAAATATTTCAGCGGCTTGCAATGAACTTTGTTGGTAAAATGGTGCTTTAATATTATGTTCTTATAGATCCTTTAATCGGGAGGTTCGGGGCAAAACGACACATCAAGAATTGAGATGTAATACCCGAGATAAGGTCTCGGATGATGGAGTTCCAAGAAGATGCATTTATAAGATCTAATTGGTGTACAACATTCTTTCCAGGAAATAGTGGCCTTCGGTGAGAAGTTCAAGCAAATATGCACCCAATGCTCCAAATATCAATTGCGGGAGTGTATTGCATATAAATTAAAACTTGTCGAATTCGGATAACTTGAACATAGGTCTTGACTAAACAAACTTTACGCCTCGGTTTTAGTTTACTACAAGAATATAAAGAATACATAATAAAGCATGTATGAAGATTCGTACAAACGAAGTTTATTTATCTATATGATCCAACATGACTAAGTTTCAAAAAAAAAAACATTTCTTTTAAATCTGCTGACTTAGTATGTAGATAGCCAAGGCGGATAGGTAGCCTTTTGATGGTATATGTAATATCGAGAAGACACGGGTCCGCCTTGTCGGGACGGGGACGAACAAACGATGATATCATTTTGCGATGCTTATTTTTACATGAGGGTCAATGCCTAATTTGAGTAGTACATATCAGATTAATGAACTAAAAAAGCAAACCATGATCAAAGTCAATCGGAAGGAACTTTTAACGAAGATAAGATCAAAGTCAATCGGAAGGAACTTTAACGAAGATAAGCTTGGATTGGATGTCGAGCCTCGGAGGTAAGAGATTCACGGACAACAAATTCGAGAGATCTCTCACTCTCTGTTAGTAGGAGGTCATTTCAGCAGAATTCCAACACAACAAAGTGATAGATCTCTACAAAAAAGTGTAATAATCTGAGATCCATTTACCTTATTTGCAGCTATTGGGTTTAGTGAAAAGGTAACACCATACCAACCTTTGTAGATAAATGATAGGGGAGCTGCATGATGATGGAAGTCAAACAAAGATGGCAAATGTATGAGTAGTGGATGAGAAAGACACATTTCCGAGGGAGGCACAAAACATACAAGGACAAACACCGGCAAGCTTTGGATGTAGAAGTTACGAATCAATAATAAGTGTTAGAAGTGGTAAGCGGCATTAAGAAGGAAACAAATTCATTTGATCCCAGGTCTAATCGAACATATTTGAATAAGTAACACGAACACGTTAACTTGGAACTTTAATTTAATTTAATTAAAGGTCACAAGCATATGGTACTTTAAGAGGAAATAGCAAAGACTTAAAAAACAATATGTGCATATAATTGGGAGAACTTTAAAAACAAGGTGTGCATGCATACATTTGGGACAAGGTGATCATGAAACAAATATTTTATTCTAAACTTTGGGACATATCCTTTGCATTAATTGGAGAGAAGTACATACCTCTCATTTCATGATTTCACTTCACCTTTGGGACATTCTCAACTGGCATCTTTTATTTTAAAGATGAAACCAAAATTTGTTTCATGCAAAACAAACCCATACAACAACCAAAAAAATTCCAATTATTTTGGACCTTTGATAAACTATCTCTGGGAATAGGGGTGTGCTCGTAAAACAAAAGTATATAATCGGATCGAGAAGCATTGATGGCATACGGTGATCGAGAGGTCTAGAATTAAGAAGAATATATCTATCACTTCATGGGCAATAAGCAAAAAAGCTCGGGGCTGCATAATAATGCAGATTGATACCATAGGCAATGATCATAAAAAGTATAAGTGCAAGAGCAAATGCAATAATCGGATTAATGGTGTGCCATTGCTTCAACTATCACAAAAGAAGCAGAGAAGCTCCAAAGCACACAAAATAGAATAGATACAAAGGAACAAAAAACTGAAGCAAGCAAGCGATCTTTGCCTCGGCTAAAAGGACTGCAAAAAAATGAATTAGTGCCAATCAGCGGTGGGACGAAGCGAACTCGGGAGCCAATCAAATAATTACGGCGGCGTGGATAGCCTCCCCAGGAGAATAGATACAAAGCAACAAAAAACTGAAGCAAGCAACCGATCTTTGCCTCGGCTAAAGAAGCGCAAAAAAATGAATTAGTGCCTCGGTTACAAAGACGGCAAAAATAAAATCAACACTCTCATGATCTTTGCCGTTTATAAGAACACCGGACAGATGTGAAAGGAAGAATCATCATAGCTCATAAGCATTGCCTCAGTACAAAAATAAAGAGGAGTAAAATAAGGAAGGCTGGCCCATGATCTGTCAAGGGCGTTGATCCCTAGGGTAGGAGGACCTCGGCTACGTAGATCGTAGCCTCCGGCCCGTGGTGGCTGGCCGGGTTATGCCCCCTTGCGCCGTTCTTCGTCGGTAGGGTTATGCCCCCTAGACCGCCGGCTTGAGAGAGATTAGAGAGGAAGAGAATTGGTTTAATCTTGCTTAATGAATCAATGTGCCGCGTACATGGATAGATAAAGGCCCCTCGGCCAACCAACCGGTCCTAGACTTAAGGACTAATTATAGAAGATAACTAATCAAATCCTTAACTTCCTAATCTAGCCACTCAAGGTGGCACCTTCCCTTTGCATGCGCTCACGCCGCTCGCCCCGGCCTGCGCCCACGTCCCGCCCAGCGCCGTCTCGTGTAGGAGGCGTCCCCACATGACATCTCCCCTCCTCGAGAGGCGGCTCGTCCTCGAAGCCGGCGTGGGAACGTGGCGCGGAATGTGTCGACGCCCCTCCCCAAGTCGGCGCGATCTTGGTGAGCGCTCTTCCAGCTGGATGAGCACCCTCCGGGCGCACACCACGTGCCCGGGCGTGTCTTGACCGTAGCGTTGGCTCGGCACAACCGCCCCCATGGCGGATCGAGGGGCGTGGAGGTGGTTCCGTGGAGGCACACCTGGAACTTCGGGAGCCCGCGTGGAAGACATCATGGAGTCGGGCCCGTTGTGGCGAGTGAGACGAAGGCGGCGTCGTTGATGAGCTCGGACGACGCGGGGTATGGGACCGTAGAACTTGGGCTTGAGCTTGCCGGTCGTCGCATGGGGTAGGAAGCGGCCGGCCGCCAAGCGGCGCGGGAGCACCCAATCGCCCACCCGATAGGAGACCCGCAGCGGTGGCTGCGATCGTGAGTGGCGTTTGTGCACCGCTTGGGCTGCTCAACGAAGCTTGATGTCCTCAGGGAACTCGACCGCGGCTCCTCCGTGGTCTTGGCCACCGGCGAACTCGTGTCTCCCCGGTTCATAGGACCAGAATGGAGGGGCGGCCGGCGGCCAGCGGAAGGGCGTCTCTCGCGGTGGGGCCCGGTAGCGGTGTTGAAGACATACTCGCCCATGGCAACCACCGGGCGATCTCGGGGCGGTCACATCAAGCATCGCAAGTACATAATAATCACCGGTTAGCGGACTCCGTGGCCGTCCGGGGATGGAAGGCCGTTGTCATGCGGGTGGTGCCACTCAAGGCGCATGAGCTCTCGAAGTGGAGGTGAACCCGGTCGCGGTCGAGAGGAGCGATGGGTTTGTGGAATGCCTTGCGGGCGGACGATGTCGCAAAGAGCGCGAGCCACGCTCTCCCCAGAGTCGCGGGTGTGCAGGGGGATGAAGTGGCGTAACTGGCGGAGCCGTCGGCGCCCGGTCAAGATGGCCCGACTCGCGCGGACCGCGGAGGCGGTGCTTCAATGAAGTCCATGGCGGCGTCGGTCGGACCCCCTGCGGTACGGGCCGGCGGCGGGCGGGGCGGCGGGTGCAAATGCTCCACTTGTTTGCGTTGGCACACGACACATGCCCAGGACCAAATCTTGCAGCGCTTCATGTTGGGAAAGTGAAAGTCACGGCGAGAAACGGTGCGGGTGCGCTGGACACCTTCATGTCCCTCCTCGTGGACGACGAGCGGCACCTCTGCGGGGGGCGGCGATCCGAGGGGATGTCTCTTGCCGCCGTATCTTGGACCCGGCCGTCGCATGGCCCACGGCAAGCTTAGCGGCCGGGCCCGGATGGCCGGCGGAGGGTCGGGGCCGGGTCCGTGGCGTTTGAGCAACCCGCCCGGTCGATGTGAGGTCGGGCGGGCGGTCGCGGGCGGGCCGGCGCCCGTATCCCCCGGGCGTGTCCGGCGGGAGAGAGCATCGACCACGGCATTAGTGAGCCAGGCTTGTACTCCGCGGTGAAGAGTCGGGCAGGGAGCTTACCCACCCGGTGGTGTTGGGGGGAATGGTGGAGAGCCTGCGATCAGCGGTACTTGAGGCTGTAGTGATCGGTCTTGGCGGCGACGGCGACCCCGCAGTGTCTGCCTCCAATGCCGCATGGCGTGGACCAGCCGTCGATCGGCTGGCGCTCGTGGGCCGCAAGAGCTGGTGCCGGCACTTTCCGTCGGCCGTAGCGAAGGCCATCGTTGGGCTGTCCCGACCCGGCCGCCGAACCCACGGGATGAGCGTCGCACTCCACCACGGGCGTCTTGGAGAAGTCGGCATGGCGGGGCCGGGTCAGGTCACCGCGGACGGGGGCGGTGAACGCGCGGTGGGCTGCCTCCCTCGGACCGGGAAAAAGCCCCCTTCCGCGGAGAGCGGTGTGCGCGCGCGATGGTGCCATAGTTGTGGACGAACTTCTGTGTGGTAGCCCGGACAAGGCCAAGGAAGCCCCGGCCACGCCCTTGCCGCATCGCCAGGCCGTGGCCAGTCCCGCACGGCTTCCGGGTTGGGCGGATCCATGGCCACACCGGGCTGAGGCAGTATGTAGCGTGGTGCGCCGCAGACGGACGACGAAATAAGGCGACTTGCGCGCAGAGCGCGAACAGCGCGTGCCGGGCTCGCTGCGGAACACGCGCTGAGGTGTCGTGAGGTGATCGCCGTATGTGCGCATTAAAAAATCAAAAATATCATCAAAAATACGAGGGCCAAACGCCGGGGGAGCGGCTGAGCACGTCGTTCATCGATGCTGAATGTGGTGGGCGTTGCGACCAGCCATGACCGGGGGAACTCGTGGGGGCCATGGTGCGCCCTGAACGCCGTCTTGTGGATGTCGGGTGGCGCGATGCGGACTTTTGGTGGTAACCGGAGCGAAATCCGAGCTTGGTGAAGAAGCACGCCCCATGGGCTCCCGAGGAGCTCGGCCCGGCAGAGGGGATGGGGAAAGCGTCCTTCCACGGTGCGCGTTCAACGCCCCAGAAGTCAAGTCGCAGAAAACGCCACGACCCGTCCGGTTTCTTAGCGAGGAGGGACCGGGACGAGAACGCGAGCGTCGGACGATACCTTCTTTGAATCATGGCTACAATCGGGCGCTCCGGCTCGTCTTTGTAGCGCCGCGGGGTACGTATGGCGAGCAGCCCCGGCGCCAGCGCCCGCTTGAGGATGATCTTGTGGTCGCGAAAGCGCTGCGGAGGCAGCCGTCGCCGGCATAAGAAGGGCCCTAAAGCTCGCCATCAACTCGCCGAGGAGGACCGTCGATGTGGTGGCCGCGAAAGGTGGCGTCCGTGGTCGTCACGCCCTCCCCAACGGTTTGTCGCGGCTCCGCGGTGAACGGGCAGCCCGGGGGAGCGCGTGACGAGGTCCCGCATTAATCGGGCCCAAGGTCACCATCCACCGGGTGCCCGGGATCACGTCATAGCCGGCGAGAGGATGATGTAGAGGTCGACGCTTGAACGCCGGGCCGGGCGATGTCGAGGGCCCCGCCTGAACACGCCCGGATAGGGAGATGCGCCGTTGGTACACAGAGCGGTCATGCGCGCTGGCCGGGTGTGCTCGAGCCCCCAGACGCGTACCACCTCACGCTTCCCGATGAAGTTAAGGAGTGGAGCCGCGTCGAGGGAGGGCTTTGAAGGACGCCGCCGATGGTCACGCGACACCGATGGTGGTCACAAATGGGCATACCAGCAACCGGCTACCGCGGGGCTGCGGCTTGGCAGGCGTACCGCCTCTCTCCACCGCTAGGGTTCAAATAATAATCGGGCCGTCGTGTAGAAGATGTGGCGGCACACCCCTATTGTGGCCGCGGGAGTAGGGCTCATTATAGTTGTAACAAAGGCCAGACGGCCGTCGCTCGCTTGCTCCTCCGGCGGAGAGGAACCTCTTGGACCGATCGGCCGCGCCCGCGGTGGGGGCGCGCCAGGAAGGGTATTCTTTATTCTGTGTGTTGGGAGGCCGACACCAGAGACCGCCACATTGAGGGGCGCGGCGCCAGTGACGACGGGTCGATGGGGATGGGGTTGGCGGGGGGCGCCCACGGAGCGCCCTAGAGGGTTGATGGCTGATCGATTGGCTTCGACCAGCTCAATGTTCGGGCCCGGACTCATGGCGCGACCAAGGTTCCGCGTGTGGGTGGCCGCGGTGATAGCTCGTGAATGCCGATTATGGCTGTACCTGGCTGGATTTCCCTCGATCGACTGCCCCGTGGAAGAAGCGCTGAAAGCGGTTGGAGTATTCCTCACCCGATCCGGTCTTGTCGGCACCCTAATGAGGCTGCTTTGTTGGCCTTGGATCGTAGCCTTAGGTAAGCAAATAGATTGAGGGAGGGGGCTCCTTGAGGCGCCCCATGAGCGCGTGCCTTCATCCTCACGGAGTTGGAGGAGGAACCACAAGGCCTGGGCCACATCCTTTCCATGTGTTTGTGGGATGCCATCCACACCTTCTCTCTCAGGCATGGTGCGGCTGACGGAAAATAGGACTCACAGGTCGGGAAGATCAATGGGTCGGACTTGCGGGTCGAGCGCGAGAATCCATCTTGGAACGAGGTGCTCGGTGGGCGTAGGCCGTCGGGTGGCAGGTCGGTCGGAGGAGCCAATCTTCTCTGCATGGTCGTCATGTCGGTTTGCATCTTGGCCATATCGGTGGTCAAGGTGCGGAGCAACTTCATCACGCGATGGATGAAGAAAAGTGGTTGTAAGCGGGGGAAGAGGGAGATGGTGGCGGTGGTGGGCTAGTTTCTTGCGGCGGTGGAGGATTGGGTGGATGTGGTGGGAGAGGATCGGCGTGGGCGAGATACCCAGGTTGTCAGGGGCGTTGATCCCTAGGGTAGGAGGACCTCGGCTCGTAGATCGTAGCCTCCGTCGTGGTGGTGGCGGGTTATGCCCCCTTTGCTGCCGTTCTTTGTCGGTAGGGTTATGCCCCTAGAGGCTTAGAGAGATTAGAGAGGAAGAGAATTGGTTTAATCTTGCTTAATGAATCAATGTGCCGTACATGGATAGATAAAGGCCCTCGGCCAACCAACCGGTCCTAGACTTAAGGACTAATTATAGAAGATAACTAATCAAATCCTTGACTTCATAATCTAGCCACTCAAGGTGGCACCTTCCCTTTGCATGCGCTCTACACGCTCGGCCGGACTGCGCGCGTCGTCCCTCGCACGGCAGTCTCGTGTAGGAGCGTCCCCACATGACATGATCACTACATGAAACATTAAACATTTATATAGGTGTATTCATCACGGCCCAGCACCTAGTCCCTCAAACTAATCTAGCGGCAAAGAGGAGTGTGTACTCATCCTTTGGACATGGCCAAGATCATAAGCACTACGATTGCACCAACAAAGAAACAAACACACGACATGGCGTTACGCTCCAATATATTTTATAAAATCATGAACAACTGCTTGGTGCACTAAATCAAATATGATTGGCATGGTCATGTCCCCAGATCTATACCATAACACCTAGGTAGTCTCGAGAAAGGAAACCTTTAAATTTTTATAGGCCTCGAAATAAGTCAATCGTCATTTGATCATGAACCTCGAGTATGAAGGCATCAAAATAGTTGGAAAAGCGCCTAATCTCTCACAAGATATTGATCATCGGTGATTGCACATAATAAAAGTGTGTGGACAATTTCATCATGGGCATAAAGCCCGACCAACTCAATATACGGTCACAAGCGAGGTAGTATGAAATCGGGCGGTCAAAATTAATTTTGCTACCGTGGATGCCCCCGAGCTGGCCAAAGCTAGCCCAATTGCAATAAAACAAAATCGTGTCAAAAAAATGAGGGCGCGGCAGCTAGGGTTTCATCCGGCATAGGGGAAACTTGATCCATCTGGAGATAGATCGCGTGAACAGGGAAGGGGGGCAAAAGCCTGCGCAAGCGGGAGAGAGATCCCGTAGGGAGGAGTAAGAAGGGAGAGAGAGGAAAGGGAAGACACCAAACCTAGGTCGCACGCGGCGTGGCGACGAAGAACGGGGCCGACCCCCGGAGCCGGGGACGCGCCGTGGGGGAGGGGTGGTCTTGCGGCCGGGGCCGGCGGCGCCCGTTCCGCCGTGCCATGGTCGGGGACGACGACCGGGGTGGACACCGTGCCGGCATCCATATGGCCTTCAGCGTCGCCGCGCCGCCGAAGAGGAGGGAGGGGGAGGGAGGAGGAGGGAGGGGAGGGCGGGGGGCGGAGGCGCGGGAGGCGGCGGAGGGCGGCCTTGGCGGAGCCCTCCGCGACGGCGCCGCGTCGGGAGAGACGGAGAGAACGAGAGAGAGACGGAGGGAGAGAGGGAGCAGCGTTTTTTTTTTTTTTTTTTTTGGTTGAAAGGAGGACGCGGTGTATATATTTGGTGGGGAGCAACGGGTTTTTTTGCAAAAGTCATAGGGCGGGCGGGTAAATGTAAAAACACCCCGAAATCGAAATTTTCTCTTCTCGAGGCGTAGGATTCTCATAAGCGGAGGCTAAAAAGTAAAAAAAGTAAAACACATTTTGCATTCTTGAGGGGCCTCTTTGGATTGGCATACGATTAGGAAATAGAAGGTTTTTGCAAAAGAACCGGACCAATCAAAACAATCGGGGCGACGTCCATACCGCCTCGACCAATCGGCGATGGACGAGCAGGCGGGAGCCAATCAAATAATTGAGGATACGTGGATAGCCTCCTTGGGGAGGTAGAATTTGGTCTCTAAAGGTTTTTAACTCCCTCCATCACGAAATATAGGGCGTTTAGCGGTTTTGATTTTTGATTTTTGTTAGGCGTAACATTGTAATCGAGGTGGAGTAAATACTAGCATCACGAGTTTAGTACGGTACCAAGCGTTTGCATGCATGGAAGACACGCTTGAAAATACTCCCACGGCCGGGTTGCACCACGGTTTTTCTATTCACCGTGGGTCGGCGGCTGCGTTTAATAGCAGAGCGCCCGGTTTGCATTCTCGCATGCAAAGCAATTAATTAGCAACCATTATTAATCTTTCTTGTTATTTGTATTTCCTTGATATTTGAGATATTGGCCTAAACGCCTTATAAAAAATGATAGAGGGAGTAGATCCATTACATGGCCTTTGTATTAATAAAAGAGATGATGAAGGTTTCATAAAAATAGAAATTAAGTGCGTTGAAAAAAGCTGAGCCATAAAATCTCCATTGAGATTGACCTTAGACTCAAATACAAGACGTATTCTATGTTTAGGCGGTGTTATAGACAAAGGATTCAATAATCATTTTTGGTCGTTTTCAACACTAAAACAAAAAAAGAGAACCCTTTCATGAGTCTACAAATAATACTCAAATATAGGTCGTGTATTCCGTGGCACTCAAAATGGGTTTGTTATCTGAGATACTCTATTGGAGATCGAAACATTATTGTCAGAGACCCACTTTAGATTTGGGTGCTATCGTGGGCCAAAATAATCGGCCCACGAACATTCCTAGCTAGTGGAGAATACAACGGCCCATCGGAAGAGATCTGGCCCAAGGCCACCGCTGGGCCAAATGCCGTGGTTAGCATCATAGGCCGGGCGATGATAGGAGAAGGCGAACTGCGGTCACGATCTACAAGCTTGGAGGAATCGACAACATGACACCTTTCGGCCTACAAAACGGCCCACGATGGCCCGTCTACAAACACTACGTTAAGAGGCTCCAGAAACACCTCTCATATATGGGCTGGTACCCACAAGATGGCCCACAGAAGCCTAAGGGACCACAAAAGTAGCCCACCACAGGTGCTGTTAGAGTCATCAAGAGTGTGAAGAAGAAGGACCCAGGGGTAGCAACCATACCAAGCCCGACGACATCGGTCATCACCCAGCCCAATTCAAACTCCTACCAAGGGGGTTTTGACTGGTCAAAACCCTACTCGCGTCACAACTAACGTCTCGCCCAAGGGCAAGAGGCCCCGGGCGCACGACCTCCGTCTCGCCCGAGGGCAAGAGGCCCCGGGCATACGACCTCCATCTCGCCCGAGAGCGTGAGGCCCCGGGCTTGCAAAGTTCCGCCTCGCCCGGGGGCGGGAGGCCCGGGCGCACCTTGGAGACTCCGGGTGAGTAGTGGGGGCAGCGCATTAAATGCTCTGCCTCACAAGCCCACGGTGCCACTGTCGGTCTTTTGCCCGTTATCACCTCGCGTACCCCGTTGATGGGGCGTAAAGGCGGTTACTTAACACACCAGGGCATGGGAAACAACGCGTCCTTTGTTCATCTTCTAAAAGCTACACCTCCCCGCCACGTATCGATGGCCCTCGGGGTCTTGACACGCTTCGCGGCGCTTAGAGAGAAGCTAACCCCAAGCAAGATTCAAGAGACCCCCTCGGTTCCTCAAGCTCCTCTTCGGTTGCAGGACATGTACTCTGGCGACCCAAGGACACGCGTCCACGAACCTACACTCCCCCTTTGGGGACGTCCGAGGCCTAGCCTCGGGCATGCATCTAGCCCGGGGCACGGATAATAGACACCTTAGCGCTTGTATTCGACACGTATTGTACACCATTACTTTTCCTTCCCACTATAAAAGGAGAAATGTGGCCCGATGAGGGGATCGACTCTTTTAGGTTTCACACTTAGACATAGCAATCCAGGGGGTTGAAGGTATTCTTCTCCCTCATAGAATCGCTTATGTCGCTCGGTTCAAGTGCACATTGGTGTGAGATAATACAAACCATCACACTTCTTTGGGCGTAGGGGCCCCATGGCATGAACCAGGATAAACCCTTTGTGTTCATCTTGCGCACGCCATCTGGTGGGGAGCGCACAACCTATAAATTTATTGTCGGTCCTTGGGATACCTCGGTTCCCAAAACACCGATAGTTGGCGTGCAGTAGGGAAGCACGTGTGAAAATCGCATCCTGTCACCTAGATGGCGGTTTCTCCATCATTTCCACCACCTTTCGCCGGACACGAGCTCCGCCAAAGGGATCTTTGCTGCAGTTTGGCAACCTAGAGTTTTACGCCGCTCGACCCACGACTACGAGGCGATCCTCCTCTCGGCCGAAGTGGGTGAGTGATCACTACTAACTATCACCCCAAATTCAACGCCTAAAAAGGTTGCAAAAAGACCAAAAAATGGTAGCAATAGTATTATTGCTACCTTTTTATTTGGTAGAAAGTCGTTGCACTTGTGACGGTAGCAATAGCATGTTGCCCACAGGTTTACATTTTTTGTTGCGACACATAATCTCTCTATTGCAACACTTTTGACTCTTTCGCAACCAAAATTGGGTGTTGGGATAGGACCAATAGCAACCATTATGGGTGTGGCAATAGTAGCAATTGCAGCGCTCTAGATGTTGCTAGTGATGGCTATTGCTACATGATGATCTTGTAGCAACAAAGTGTAATAGCAACACAAGAGTAGTGTTGCAAAGCGTCATTATTGCCACGGTGAAAAACCATGGCAAGAGAAAACAGTTATTGCCACGGTATCCTACATGGTTGCTATAGGTGGGACAAGCTATAAGCATGTAACAATTGCAACTCACGAAACAACGTTGCAATTGTGCACCACTTTTTTGCTTCACCTCCATGGAGTCTCGTTGCAATATAAGCATGTAACAATTGCAACTCCAACACAGCGTTGCAATTAAGCGCCACCTTTTGCTTCACCTTTGTGGACTCACGTTGCACTAAGCATGTATCACTTGCAACTCTAATAAAGCGTTGCAATTGAGAACCACTTTTGCTTCGCCCCACAGGTCCCACTGTTGCAATATGTTGTTGCGATTTGCAACTCCACGAACTTCGTTGCCATTGAGAACACCTTTTGCTATGGTCCTCCACGGTTCCGTTGCGTTAAACATGTAGCTATCGCCACCCTAAAACCCGTAGCAATAGTTACCACCAAATGCAACAAACGTGAAAGTAGTTGCATTACTACCACACAATTGCAACCAAAATCTTGTCTCTGCAACTAGTTTTCACCATTGCAATATCGGGAACCAATTGCAACAAAAAGCCGCAACGCTTTGAACAATCGTTGTTTTACGGTACCTATTGCTACCATTTGTTGGAACTCGTTGCAATACAACCCCCTCTAGCAACCAAAGTTTTTTGTGTTGCATTATAGAGGCGTTGGTTTGACACCTTTTTTGTAGTGGATCCTTTCCGCTCTTTGGAGGCGTACCCGACCACCATGGCTGCCGCATGAAGAAGACAAAGCGTCCCCGTTGACACGCTAGGCGCATCTTTCACCTCTTCCGCGGTGCTCGTCCGTCAAGAGGCCGCAAAGTTCCGATGGCGACGACCAAGAAGCCTCAAGCCACGATGCGGCGGCAGGCGCCTTGGCGTTCGGCGGAAATCAAGAGGCCCCCAAGGCGGCAAACTGGCGGCGGCTGCAGGCATCCAACTGCGGCGTCCAAGAGGCGCAAGATCTGCTGATACCGATGGGGGATGAGGCGGGCGAATGGATCCGGACGACAGTGGCGGCTACCCAAAGGGAACCGGTAGCGGATTGGGATGAACTACTCAGGGGACCAATGGAGCCTCGGTGGGGACAATCGGCGCCCTACTTCCGAGAGATCCACGGCGAACATGCTTGCCCTAGGGTTACATTCTAGCGCAATATGTACTTTTGGTGATCCTGCCTATGATCTTGATAGTGATTATTATGATCCCACTCGGGAATGCTATAACGTTGAGGTCATGGATGGACATCTTTCGGATGTTGTGGAAAGTAGTAATGATGCAGATATGCCGCCCAAACGATGCCCTCCTCGGCACCTTCCGATCCGCTCCCCGCGACCGGTAGGGGGCGGCGTGCAAGCGCAAGACCGGGAGCACGACTCCAAGAGGAGGCTGCGTGGGTATGACGGTTGGAACAAACTATCCGGCAGGAACAGGCACGACGGGATAGAAACCAGCGAGCGCCCCGCGCCCCGAGCGGCCGGGCCAACACTGGGAACGCATCACTCCCGCCGAGGGGGCCAGGCCCTTTCAACTGCGCGAGTCTTAACGTGGCTGCCGCCGCAATGCTTGTTAGGGAGATGCCCGAGCCATCAGCCACCGAGGGCAGAAGAGTCAGAGATGGGCTCAAAGAGCTCCTTGACAAGTCAGCCATCCAGCAGGCCGGGAGCTCAGCCTTCAGGGACCAGGCAACCTCATCAAGGCGCCAAGAGGAGCCCCAGCGAGCGGGCGGGGCCTGTCGTCAAGCCTAGACAAAGCCGGGCCCGGGGGCGGCCCCGTTAGGAAGCGTCGATTGACAATTGCGGCAAGCCGGGGCGTGCGGGGAACGCCTCGGGAAAATCGTCAGCGGAGCCAATGAGATATTTGTCGAGCCCACGACCTCGAGAGGAGGAAGTGAGGCGGCGCCAGGGGCACCGTGATGAGCAAGGTCGCTCTCCTGACCCCCAGGGCCACAAGTCTTCACCCAAGAGATCAGGAGGGCTTCACTCCCGTCACGCTTTTGGCCCCCAAACCACATTGACAAATACTCCGGCGAGACATGCCCTGAGGTTTGGCTAGATGATTATCGACTGGCATGTCAATTTGCAGGCGCCCTCGACGACAAGGTCATCATCCGCAACCTGCCGCTCTACTGTCCAGAATCGGCGCGGGCATGGCTTGAACACTTGCCAATCGAGATCCGGCCCCTGGGAGGACTGGTGAGGGTGTTCAAAGGAAACTTCAAGGCACCTACCTACACCCCGGGAACTCACGGGATCTCGAGCCGCAAGCCCGGAAGTCCGGTGAATCCTTGCGCACCTACATCCGGCGCTTCTCCAAGCAACGAAATGAGCTCCCGAATGCGATGGATTCCGACGTCATCGGGGCCTTCCTGGCCGGCACCACCTGCCGGGAACTCGTCAGCAAGCTAGGACGACGAACCCCGACCAAGGCCAACAAGCTGATGGACATCACCACCAAGTTTGCCAGCGGTGAGGAGGCCGTCGGGGCCCTGTTTGATCAAGGCTCCAACAAGGGGAAGCGAAAGGAGGATGAGGCCGAGGGCTCCAACCCCCTGGAGTCCAAAAAGAAGAAGAAGAGCAAGGGAAGATGAGGCAAGGGCCTAGCCCTCAATGGCCAGAGGAAGACCTTGTCATTTGCGATGGACCGAAAGGGGGGCCTCGGGGTCCGGGGGCACATTTGATGACATGCTCAAGAAGCCATGCCCCAATCACAAGTTCCCTGTCAAGCACACCCTCGAGGAATGCAAAACCCTTCGGAAGTACTTCAATAAGCTCGGGGCCATCCCCGAGGAGGAAGAAGAAAAGAAGGAACCCGAGGGGGGTGGCGAGGATGACGCAAAGTTCCGAAGATCGACAAGCTGCTTCATGATCTTTGGAGGAAAGATGAGCAACATGACCCCTCGGCGAGAGAGAAGGGCGTCGGGAAGTCTTTTTGGTAGAGGCAAGCGACCCCCAAACTCCGCAAGTGGTCGGATCGGTCATCACATTGATCGGACGGACCATCCTCACCCACATCCCAAGCCGAGGGCTTATCCATTGGTGGTCGATCCGGTCATTGGCAACACAAAGGTTAACGAAGGTCCTTATGGACGGGGCGGCAACCTCAACCTCATATATGAGGAGACCCTCGACCTGCTCAAGATCGACAAAACCAAGATCCGAGGGCTGTTGGCGGTAGTTAACGACAACTTTTACCCTCAATGTTTGCATGAAATGATACACAAGGAAACACAAACACTAGATATAGGATTTGATTCTAACAACTTCCTCGAGTTTGGTGTTTTCATTTGTCTTCCCAGGTTTTCATAGGTTTTCACTAAATAAAAGTATCTTATATGATGGATTAGAGTGCACCATTGCGAAGAGCTCATCGAGGCGATCGAAATGGACCTATTACTGCCATATTTGGAGTCGAATCAAAAGTTACGAACCACGATCATTGGAGTGAATTCCTAGGACCTAGAAGACACAAGAGAACACCACGTTGAAGCCACGGGCCCTGCGTCCGCGGGGGGTGCCGGCGGCCCCACCCGTGCAGCGCGGCACCTAGGCGTGGGATCTCGGTCTCATCTTCTATAAGTGTAAGGACCTTGATGTCGTCTAGGAGGCCTAGAGGGGGGGGTGAATAGGCTGTACCTTAAAATCACTGCAAAAACTTAACTCAAGCGGTTTCCGGAACAACAGGCGGCACTACCTCGCCTCTGGCAACCTTTGCCTCGCCTTAGCCTTTCGGGCTAAGCGTGCCCGAAACGACAAAGAGTAAAAACTGAGTTTTGGATGGCTGTTTTTGGCTTGGAGTGATGT
>JADLZK010004813.1:0-310483 GCA_015847255.1 Hyparrhenia diplandra
GTGGAACACGGCGAAATGTTCTAATGTGCTGCTGCTGTCTTGTCAATGAGTTATTGGGGTTCTATCTATTTAATGCATTATGTTGGATTAAGGCTGGCAATGTGCATTTTGTTTTAGGATTCTGATCCAAAACTGTTACATCTTTACATGTTGTAAATTGAATGGATTTTTTTTTGTCTCCCAGGAGTTTGTGGGGCGAACACTTGTTTTATTTTACTGTAATACATACGTCTTATACACGGACAAAAAAGATCGGAAAGTTGTGAAAAACAAACACCTCATATAGCATATTCTACTATCAAGGCCTACTCGACACGGCAGTACGTATTGAAGCCGTACGTTACTCGGCCTTCCGGGACGACAGGGAGGTGTCTCAGAATCCTTCCGGGTGTTGAGGCCTCTCAATTAGCGTCTTTGTGGACATCATGGCGTGCAAGGCTCGAGCTCAGCCATGTCTTGGGTGTGAGCTTCACAGAAAGCACCGCCACGTTGCTGTTGAAATTTCTCGACCTTCGTTGTCCCGGGTATGGGGCAGACGCCGTCGCAGCTGGTGCTGGCCTGGGTGACCACCGGCACCGTGACCTCGACGGGCACCCCTGTTGTCAATGCGGTGCTGGTAGTAGAGGTCGATGCAGTCGACGCGCCAAGGCGCCAGGCTGCCCGCACGAAGCGCACGCACGTACGCCCGGTCAGCCGCGGGCGCCCCAGTTGCCGTCGGCGCCCGAGGATGCCGAACTTGGTGGCCAGCTGCACCTTCTCCGTCACCCGGAACGCCAGCCTGCAGCGCCGCCGAGGAGAGCTCGTTGGTGTGGGGGCCGTAGACGTCCGAGGTGTCGAGGGAGGGTGACGCGCGGCGACGGCGTGGTGGATGAAGCGCGATCGCGTCCGGCTCCGGCTTCGGAGCCGTACACTGGTACGCAAGTGCTTTGCGTGGCGGTCGATTTTTCGTTTTGCGTGGCGGGCATAGGGCCCGTCACCAATGAAGCGGCAGCGGTAAATGCGTTGGATTTTTCGCGTGGCGATAGGCCACCGCCACGGTTAGTTCGCCGTGCGGGCGCATTACAATGCCCGTCACGGTAAAAAAAATAAAAAATAAAACCCGGAACAGGCCCGCCGAGCCCATCACGGCCCGTCGAGCCCATCTAGGTTCCAGCGCGCCGCCCCATCAAACACCACCGGCCGGATCCACTGCTGACGAGCGCCATCCGCCGCCGCTGGGGATGCCGGGATCCGCCAGCGCCGCCACTGGATCCGCCGTGTGGGAGCACGCGCCGCCGCTTGATCCATCGATCCGCCGTGCTCCGGGGTAGGAGCGCGGATCCAGGTGGTGCACGACGCCGCCGTATCCGCTTGCGCCGCCAGATCCAGGTCGCCGCCGAGCGCTGAGAGGAGGAAGAGCGCGCGATGCTCGGGGAGGAGCGAGGCGTCGCCGTGCTCGGGGTAGGAGGCGGCCGTCGCCGTGCTCGGGGGAGTAGGAGGCGGCGAGAGAAAGTGAGAGGACCGGAGAGGAGAGGAGTGGGCGCCGGAGGTGAGGAAGGGATGGGGGAGGGGCGGGGCGACCCGGGATTTGGGGGAGCTGGGCGGCGGGATTTGGGAGGAGGGGGGCCGGGAGAGGGAAGGAGTGCGGATTTGGGGAGGGGGGGATCGAGGGATCGAGCGCGTGAGGAGGGAGGTGCCGGCGGTCGGGAGTTTGGAGAGAGAGAGAGAGAGAGAGAGAGGTGGTTGGTTCCAAACCCTGGTATCGTATTTATACGTGGAGTTGCTATCGGGTCCAGATGGGGCCGCTTATGGGCCACTGATTTCGTTGCGGGCGTTTTAGGACGCCCGCCACTGAAAATCAATTTTGCGTGGCGGGTAAAGTCAGCCTTGGCGGAAAATAAGCTTCAGGCGTGGCGACGCGTTTCGCGACAAGAGGCTAAGTGTGCGTACGAAAAAGATTTTCAGGTGATCACGGAAAATCATTTGTTACTGTTTATAGAGCGGACATGCCCATGCAGCCGAGGCTAGCTGCCGAGATTCTCAGGACCCTGCGTGATCCCAGCTTCATGCGTGGCAATCCACCATGGGAGCAGCGGCCATGCCCTCTGTGGCTCTTGGGGATCTTTCTTCTCTATTTGTTCTGCTTCACTGCTCGAGTGTTGAGTGGAGTGGGGGGTATTCCGTATTCGCGCCTCATTTATATACCAAAAAGTTCGTAGGCCGAAGGTACGTCACGGAATACGTCAGCAGGGGGCTCCGTCGTTACTGCTTCGATGACTGCAGTAAGCATATGTTGATGATCTATCTATCCACCATATAGTCGTGAGGTTGTTGGCAAATAGCTAGTAACCTCTCGACTAAACCTAATCTATTTTGACTACAGTTTTCTCCTCGCCAACGCCAACTGTTACTGCTCACTGTAGGTTTTTCAATGATTTTTTTGGGTTATCTATCTCGTAGTTCTGGCTAAATACACAACCAAGTCCATGACCTGTCCCTTGCTATATTTCAGTTTTTTAAAAAAAAAAGGGTTCTAGTTACGTTATATAAAGCGACTCAAGACCCATGAAGTTACTTAGATTCGTTTGACTTTTTACCCCAACTTTGATGTTTCGTCTTTATTCAAAAACTTGTGAAAATATTACTTTGTTATGGAACACTTTATTAACAAATGATATTTATAAATAACTTAAATTTGGCTGTTTTTGTGCAAATTTTTTAAATAAGACAGTGGTCAAATTTAGGGGTCAAAAGTCAAACAAACTATAATTTAAAAACGGAGGGAGTAGATTTTACCACTGTAGCTCTACAATAATTGCTTTAGGCCGGTTTTGTTTGGTTTAGATGAGAAAATTGCTTTTATAGGATTCTGAAACAATGTGCTTCGCTATTATAGGATATCAATCGTTGACTTTCGCTTAAAAATAACCTTTTGAAACATTGACACTTTTGTTACACATGACATTTGGTCCTTTTAATCACACCACTCATCTAACTATAGGCATCATCGCTCCAAGTTTTTCTATTTGCAATTAAAATAAAACACTGCAGCAGATAAAATAAGCCTATTATGAGCACTTTACAAAGCTTGACTCAAATAAATCAGCCTGTAATGCTTCTAGGCATTTGCAGCAAAACATCTTATGGGGAATCTCATACTACAAGGCATATGTAGCAGGTTTTACATTTTCCCCATTACAAAAGTCTATATTCAGCCAATGAAACATACAGGTACAGATAGAACAATCCTGCATATTCACCTGAATTCACAGCATTGGTACATACATGCATGCATGCATGAAACTGAATTCACTAAATATTTAATCTAAACCAACATCAGTGTACTGATAACATCATCATAGAAGAGCATTCTATTAGATCTAGAATTATACTCCATCTTCTCCCCACAGTCATGTCATAGTAAACATAGGCCTCACTGAAGGATTCGCCTTGAAAAGGTTGCAGATTTTCTTCCATTCGAGTTCACGTGGTGAAATACCATGGGAGACTCTCAAAGTCACTCTCTTTAAGCAGGGGTGCACACCCGAACACAAGTTCCAGGAGATTGACTTCATCTTCACTTCCCTCAAAAATTTTTATTTCCACTTCTTTAAGACCTGTCAAGGTGATATTCTGACTTTGCCAGTTCTGTAAATGATCACAATGACAGTTTGCTCCACATGCTTCGTCTACCAACTGAAAAGAAAAGTGAAATATTACTGATATTCCAAGACATCAATTTAAACAACTACTCCATCATTCAAGGATGTAGTGAAGCAAGTATCTTCAAAATCTGTATATAAGGCAGCTGACTTGAGGAATTACCATGATTCGTTCAATCTCCAGTTTAAGGCTTTGTATAGCAGTAAACATCCCAAGTAGATTCAACACCACTGATCCAAAGCCATGTCCACTAGGTAGGAGACGTAGCTCAAAAACTGAAATATCAGGAAGTTGGACTATTTCTGCAATTTCCGCACAAGATATGGTGTATCGCGTTGCAACTGTATAGAATAATATGTCAAAATGAATTACCATAAAACAGGAAAAGTAGCACGATGCTGAAACTTTCAAGCAAAAGTGTCATATGTGGTGAAAGCATAGAAAAAAACAAACATGGGCAAGCATGAATAACAAAGATTCAAGCATGAGAAAAGGCTAAGCTATATCTTTATTTTCCCTCAGTGTCCACCAAAAAGGGAGCAGATTCCAGATGGATCATTGATTGAGTTTTCATTGTAGATGGTATTATGACTTGGCCCATTTTGATTAGTCTGCTGTGATTTTATCTTACAAGAGATGGACTACACACCTGCCCACAATGCACACCTCTTCATTTGTTTCTAATATATTTTTTTTTTTTCAAATTACTGCTATATACCATGCATGATATACCCACTTTGCTCAGTCAAGTATCAGTAATAACAAAGCATTAGCAGAGACAAACCGATAAGTAAAACCAAATGTAGGATGTAGCCACTCTTCTTCCTCGATAACTTCAGTTTGCTCTAGGCTCCACCGCCCATCAATCCCTACCATTGAACCAGAAAAAATAGCAATGCCACAAGAGATTCTCCACCCTAGGCGCCGAGAATGACATGCTGAAATCCCTGTCAATGCTGGTGTTCATGGTGAATTTCAGCACAGGGGCGCCAATGTCAACAGCCCCCAACAAGCTACTAGTATCACCGCCTATGACGAGCTCTTCAATCTTCGTCGAGTGGACCCTCAAAACGTCAGGATGTTCAGATCGGCGCAGTTTAGTGCCCGCAGGCGCGGGCACTGCGAGATCAGGGTAGCAGCGCTCAACCTGCATCCTGCAACGGACAGCCTCTCGAGCAGAGGGAACTCACCGCCAGCCGCCGACGGTGCTAATTTGACATCCCCTAGTTCCAGCCTGATCGATGTTGCGCGGTGGAAGCAGGGGCAGCTCGACGGCAATGTCGGTGTCCTTTCTGTCCACCCAGACTACAATGGTGAGCTCCACTGGCGCCAACCGCGCGGCGGTGAGGAGCAGCGAGGCGACGCCTGCTGCGGAGAACTTGAAGCGCTTGGGGACGTTGATGTCGAGGACGGACAGTTCCGCCTCCGGGACCGCGACCTGCGCAGGAGGGCAGCGACGACGGCGTCGGGAGCGATGCCGTGGAGGTGAATCTCCGGGAGGCGCCTCCAGAGGCGGCGCCACCGGCGGGAGAGGCCGCCGGCGTGGGCGACGGTGCGGGCGCAGCCGACGCCGGCGAGGATCTTGAGGAGCGTCTTGTCGGGGAGGCTGCTGATGCGGTCCGTCCGTCGGTGTCGCAGCACGGGCAGCAGGTCCGCTGACGGCATCGGCGGCGAGCTGCGTGGGGCAGCTCCGGGGAGATGGAGCGGTCCGAGCTGGAATCCATGCCGCAAAGACTGCTCTGTTGGGAGGAGCGAGTTGTGGGGGAAGAAGTTGGGTTGGAGCAGCGGGCAGTGTGTTGCAGGGGAGCGAATGGGATTGAGAAATGGGGCTGGGCGGCGCCGGCTGGAGTGACAAGGTTCGGCTAGGCAGCTAGAGGAGGGGAGTTCGGCGCGGCGGCAGCGTGCTGAGGACGGGTCCCGACCCCGACTGCATGGAGCAGATGCTCGTACCCTAAACCCTAAACCTCCGGACTCGGGTAGAGGGGCAATGGCCATTGATGGCCAGAGGCCAGCGGCAGCGAGAAATTTTGAGGTTTTTGATTCACCCCATTATTATTTTTTTGAAGTTCCAATATTATGACATTACAATTCATCCATTTGAAAACATGTCATTATAATTTGATGTGTGTCTGGTCCATGCCATTTTCTACCGCGATATGGGTTCACTGTCATACGTATTTGTACACAACGTGTATAGACGTTAAGTGTAGCCTCCTCCATTGGAATGCTCTCCCCTGCGCACTGTTTCTCTTCTTCCTCCAGCGCAGATTCAGCCCAGCGCAGCCCAAGCCCATCAACACGCTTCCTCTCCTAGGCGGGGTCTAGGGTTCAGCGAAGGGTGGCGGGGTTCCATCCACCCCCAGCTCACGGTGGACTGCTAAATTGTCGGCCCGGTAGGAGAAGAAGGGAAGACATATTGTGGGGATGGCCATTTGCGCGGTGGGAGGGCTGGCCTTGAGGGACCGGTAGGCCGAGGCGAGCCTAGGGCGGGGAGTGTCGGGCTTGACGGTGAGCCTCGTCGCATCGCGAGGGGAGAGAGAGGGGGCATAGGGCTCAGTGGTGAGCATCACCATGGTGGTGGTGAGGGCGGGGAGGGAAGAAGGACATCGGCCACAAGCCATTCCACGACGAGACTGGCCCGGGGTGGATGTGGTGGTGGTCCGCACGAGGAGGCTCTCAAGTGTCACGTACTGTTTTCTAAAAGAAGACTGTATCGTCATATGTGTGCCCGGGAAGTCCACACATACAACACGTAACGTGATATGCTCCGTAAACAATGCTTTATAATTTTTAATTTAATTTAATGGTTTCTTGCATTCATGCCTTTGCATAGTGTTTATGCTTGAAAACCTAATTTAAATATTTTCAAGATGCTTTAGGTTTCATCTCAATCTTGTCTTCCAAAAAATATCATAATCAATCTCTAAAATCCTAATCAAGTCTTTTACCAACATCCTAAAAACCATAGTCTTACCCATCCTCCTTTGTTGTCCCTCATACCATTGCTACTCATACAAAAATAGATGCAAATTTATTGGACACATGTTGCTCCATCTAATTCTCTCTTGCTTTTCAATTGGATGCATGTAGTAAATAACCGGCAATATCTCCTCTCTCTCTCTCTCTCTCTCTCTCTCTTTCTCTTTCTCTCTCAAGAGACGTTTCCTCCTACCTTTCTCTATGGCGCTTCCTCCCTTTCCTCTCATGCAAAGATAATTTCTCTCTTAATTTCCTTTCCTCGTGTTCAATTGCATGCACATACAACAGAAAAGAGCGCAAAGGGGTGTGCCTTGGGGTGTATAGCGCGCCCTACTTGGTGTGTGCGATTACCCGCGACTACATGTGCCTCTCGAGGGTTACCCTATACACACTTGCCACGGAAACCTAGCGGCCACTAACTTGTTGGTTTTAACCTTTGAAAGGCTTGATAGTGAACCCTCGCCGACCTTCCTTTGGAAGAGGGTTAAACTAGCCTCGGGCAAAGGGTAAATCACGGCTCATGGTGAAAGTGTGCACCTCTCAAGCAGAAGTTTATCAAACTAGTATACTAGCCTTGCTCAAGGACACGAGCGGCCTTGGACATTTGCACTAAGATGGTGACTAATGTTGCTAGGATTATAGTTTATCGTTTATGCTTTACATTATTTAAGTTACACTGATCATGATCTATGGATAGTTCTTACCTAGTTATTCTTGCTGAAGTTCGACATGGACTCACTCTTGCTATTCCCCCTTCCCCAGTCTATTAGCAAAGTTTAGCTCCATAGAAGATGGATCAAGATGTTGAGGATACTATTTGGAGTGCTTGGCATACGAGACCCCAGTCAACTGACTCGATATAAGAATGGAGCCCGAGAAGTTTCGCGCAGAACCGTTCCGCATTACTCTGATAAGTTGTAAGTGTTAATTTAGTTAAGTTTACGATATAAGCATTGTTCTGAGCATTTTATCTGTTCTGTGTTGTATGTGTGGACTTCCTGGGCACACATATGACGAGTCTGGTCTTCTTTAGAAAACCAGGCGTGACAGAATGGTATCAGAGCAATGTTGACTGTAGGACGTATGCCTAGATAGAAATGGACGTCTTTTAAAACTATTTTGCTAAGAACGCCTAGTCTTTTCCCATTGCTTTATTTTAGTAGAAAAGAAAATCGCTTTTCACCGCAACCTCTCGTTCCAACAAGCCGAAATGGAGTGAAGAGATCCTACGACGAGCGTTGCAAACAATGAAGATGTCGCAGATCAATGATTAAATATCGTTCACCCTTGCCTCCAAATAATTAGGTTTTCACCCCGAAAGTGCTTTTACGATAGAACGATTGCTAAGGTTGGGTGTTAGTGTGTTCGGCTAAGGACCCTTTTCATACTAGTGTGTTTTTGCTAGATGCTTGCTTTGCTATTATGAATTTGCCTGATTTGGTTCTTTGTATTGAGTGGGTTTCAAATAATCTCGACGAGATCTCGTTAATGGGTAGAGTTGTCACACCCTAAAAATTTCTATTTTGGGATGTGATGTAAGAAAACACTAAATAACAAACAAATGATTTTATTATTTCCTAAAATTTATGGGGTGGTGGTGTGTGTGGTTGGGTGTTTAGAAGCCATGTTCCCCTAACATGAGGAACATGGTACGAGAACGTGGTACGTGGTACGAAATTTTCAAAAACTATGGAACGAAGAGGGTATACAACTTTAGCTTATACCGAATCCAAATAGAACGCATTGCCTAATCTAGATGGAACGTGTTCCGGAACGTTCCCAAAATGCATGCTCCGATGGCTCGCTTTTGAGCCTATTTGTCGGGACCTAAAATATTGGGCCCCGTGACATTCTCCAAACAATCGAGAATCCGCCGGCCATAAGGGCCCGCAAACCCGGGCTGCCATCATCCCACTTTAGGAAGGGACAGCCCATCGATGACGGACGAGGCCAAGGAGCCACGGCGCATGCATGAAGTCGGAGCCGCCTGTGACGGCCCACAGGTCACCACGACGAAGGAGCTCACACGCTCGAGAAGGACAAGGTCGTGGACCTTACAAAAAGGAGAACCGTAACGGCACGTTGTCTGGCCGATCCGGGGCTCTGACTCACCCGTCTCCGTCTCGCCCGAGGGTGACCTGGCTCACCACCCCGGGCGCATGACCCGCCGCCTCACCGGGCGGCTTAGCTCACCACCCTCGGGCGGCTCGCCTCGCCGGGGAGCCCGGCTCCTCAATCCTCGGGCGAGGCGGTCTAACTCCACACCGGTCGCGACCCTCGGGCATGGGAGGTTGATGCGAAGGAAGGGAAACATTTGCATTTAATGCGGTCACACACGGCCAGACGAGGCGCAGTGGCTATCGACACGGTCAAACCGGCCCGCCGAATCACTTCCCGAATCCGATTGATGGGACACAAAGTGAACCGTGGGACATATTACGCCGCCAAGACGGAAACCGTGACAACACCGCTTCATTTCCCCGAACACCGCCAAGACGCCACGACGGGACCCACCGAGCTCATGACACGCCCGACCGACGGCGTTCGGGACCGCCGCCATGCGGATTGTGAGGGACGCCTCACAACTCGGGCCGTGCCCGGAACGGCACGTGCCCGCCATCGATCGACGATCGCGTGTCTTCATCAAACAACGCCCAAGCCAACCAACCCCTCGGTCGCCGCATACAACAAGTGAAGCCTCGGGAATTAGCCACCTAGGCCTCCACATATGTAAACATTACCTCCCTCTTCCTACTATAAAAGGGGGAGTAATGCCCCATTAGCGGGGATCGGGACCACGTCGGACCGTAGAAAAACCGACCACCACTACCACGATCGTGGGGCTTGAGACCGCCGTCTCTCCCTCACACCGCTTGTAACCCCTACTACAAGCTCTCCTTTGAGCGAGGTAACACCCAGCAGACATCACCCGCCGGACGTTGGGCCCCGTTGGCCTGAACCAGGATAAACCCGGGCCGTGCCCGTGTCCATCTTGCGCTCGCCATTGGGGAGGAGGCACGCAGCCTGAAATTTTCTTGCCGGGCACCCGAGGCACCCCCGGGTTCTAACAGCCGGCGTTGGCGCGCCGTAGGGACGCCAAATGCGGTGCAATCCATTTCCATCAGCCCTCATGGCGTTTCCACCTTCGTTTCCCCCCGCCGCCGAGCACGGGCCCCGCTGAACTCTTGTTCATCGCTTCGACTGAGTTCGTGGCGCCGGCGCAACTACGAGATGATCCTCTTGCCCGACATGACGGGGCGGAAAGAAGGGCAAGATCGCCCCGATGCGCGTGGCCGCCATCACGGTCGCCGCCGCAGACAAGGCGAGCAAAGGCGGATCCACCGGCGCGATCGAGGCGCATTTTTCGCAACGACTGAAGTCCGACGACGCACCGCTGCCGACTCACAGGAGGGTCCCCGGGAACCCTAGGCAATCGAAAATCCTTCCCCGGCGCCGCCCGCGGCAATGCCGTAAAGCCCTAATCGCGGAAAACGTCCACATGCGGGTACCGGGAAGGGATTCCGCAAATCCCGCCGGCGGAAACTTCAGTTGAAGCCGCTGAGGGAGAGCGGCGGCCGAGGCCTCGTCCGCCCCACGGAGCGCCTCCCCACGATCCGACACAGCGGAAGAGCGCATCCGCTTAAGGATGCTGCAGACCCCGTCCCTACCGCCCGCACGATTGGGGCCGTCCCGATTGGGGCGGAATCACACTACCGTTCGGGAGAAGAGACTTCCTCCGCGCGCGCCCCCGAACCCACCCACGAGGGACGTGTATTATGACCCCCGGCTGGAATGCTTCATCGCCGAGATCGGGGAGGCAAGATGGCCGCCCCACCACGCCCCTCCGACGGCGATGAGGCGGACATACCGGCCACGACGGGTCGGGCGCGGCACCGCCAGCCCTCCGCCCTCGGCCCGCCCCTCGTAGGCAGTCGCGGCGGGCCGCCGGGCACGCGTGATCGCTGGATCTCGTAGGGACCGCGTGGCAGCTCGTTCGCTCGGCCGACAACCGGGAGAGCGCAACATCCAACGGAGAGCTCAACGCGGGCAGAGCGAGGGCCCAAAGGCGCCCAGGCGCGAGGTCGCGGCGCCGGGGGTGCCTCCCACTTCCTTCCACCCAGCTGCCCCGCTCGGGGGCCGGCCTCAACGTGGCAGCGGCCGCCGCCGTGCGCGCAAATGCCCGAGCCTACCACCGAGGGAAGGCGCATTCGAAGGCCTCGACAACTCCTCGGCGTGGCGAGCGTGCATAGCGGAGTGCCGGCTTCCGGGATCGGGCGGCGACGCCACGACGCATCGGGAGGAGTCCGCCAAAGTCGGCGAGCTCCATCCGACCTGAGCGCAGCCGGGCCCGCAAGGCCGGTCCGGGAATGCCTAGTCGACAACCGCGACAACCGTCCCGCCTGGAGCGCTAGAAGACCCCCGCCAAGATCATAACCGAGGCGCCCTCGACCCTCGGGGGGAAGAACGAGCGACAACCCGGGCTCGCACGTGGCTCACCTCGGGCCGGCCAGGCGGACGAGACGCCGCAGTCTGCGCCGGAAGACCGAGGGTACCCCCAGATCCGCCTCGGCCACAGGCCTTCACAAGCGATACATCGTGAGGGGCACCACTCCTGGCTTCGAGGCCTCCCAACCACATCGAAATACTCGGGGAGACTCGTCCCGAAAGGTGGTTGGCCGACTCATTTGGCATGTCAATTTGCGGGGGCACACGATGATAAAGTAATAATCAGAAATTTGCCCCGTACCTCCGGCTCGGCTAGGGCTGGTCGAAACACCTTCCACCGCACCTCATATCAAAGGCGGGCAGACTTGAGAGAACCTTCCGAGGGAATTTTCAGGGCACATACCGGCGCCCGGTAACTCATGGGGACCTTCTCCCGCCGCCAGAAATCGACGAAGTCCCGCGCGACTACATCCGCGCTTCTCCAAGCAACGGACCGAGCCCCCTAACGTGACGGATTCTCGGCGTCATAGGGCCTTCTTGGTCCGGCACCTCTTGCCGTGACCTCGTGAAGAAGCTAGGGCGCCGGACCGACCGAGGCGAACGAGCCGATGGACATCGCCACCAAAGTTCGCCCGAGAAGAGGCGGGTCCTGGCTCGCTCAATCGTGGCACCGGGCAAAGGAAAGCATGGAGGAGGAGCCCGAGGGATCCCAGACCTCGGGAGGGCAAGAAGAAGAAGAAAAAGGACAAGAGCCGCAAAGGCAAGGGCCAAGCCCTCAACGCAGCACGACGAAGACATGGTGGCTGGTCGACCGCAAAGGGTCCCGAGCCCGCCACAAGTTGCCACCGACAGCATGCTCAAGAAGCGTGCCGTAACCACAGTTTTCGGTCAAGCACACCCTCGAGGAGTGCAAAACGGTCGCGAAAACACTTCGCTTTCAAACTCGGGGCCATTCCCGAGGAGGAGGAGGAAGGGACGCCCGAGGGCGTGTCGGAGACAAGGGGTTTCCCGAAGGTGAACAAGCGCTTCATGATCTTCGCGCAACACCAGCAACATGTCGTACGCAACGCAAGAAGGAGCGACGTGAGGTGTATGCGACCGAGCCGCATGATCCCGAAGTCGCCAAGTGGTCGGACCAAGCCATCACCTTCGACCGGATCACCCCGCACATCCCAAACAGGGGGCCTATCCGTTGGTGGTGGATCCAATCATTGCCAATACCCGGCTCACCAAGGTCCTCATGGACGGAGGAAGCGGCCTCAACCTCATCTACGAGGAAACACTCGACCTCCCGGGGTGGACAAGTCCAAGATCCGCCCAGAGGGCCGCAGATTCAACGGCGTCGCCCCCAAGCAACAAGCCCCGGGGCATCGACCGCTACCACCCAGCTGGGACCCTCGAACCGTGCAAGAGACTCTCACCTTGAGATCACCGTCCGGGTACATACCACGCACTCCCGGGCGGCCTTCATATGCCAAATTCATTATCGCCCCAAATTATACCTACCTCAAACTCAAGATGCCGTATCGAAGGGTGTCATCGACTGGCCCCTCACATCACCATGCATGAGTGCGATGCAGAGAGCGCGGAGTACGCCGAGGGCGCCGCCATTGCCGAGGCACTCATTGCCGAGGAATGGAAGAGCTTCCACGAGATCACCTGGTCGAAGCCACGAGGCCAGCCGTCACACTGGAGCTTTGAGCCCTCCCTTCGCACCAAGAAGATCCCACTCGATCCCAAGCAACCCAAGGAGAAGCTGCCGACCATCGCCCGAGCCGGATCCAGTAGGAGCGGTGCTCGTCGACTTCCTCCGTGCAAACGCCAAGACGTTTGCGTGGGGACCCTCGGACATGCCGGCATACCGGGATGTCGAGCACTCCCTAGACATCCGACCGGGCTCGAAGCCCGGTCATGCAGCGCTGCGGTGCCGTTTGATGACGCCGCGGGAAGGTCATCGGCGAAGAGATCCACAAGCCACAGGAGGCCGGATTCATAAAGGAAGTATTCCACCCCAGTGGTTAGCTAATCCCCGTATTAGTAGAGAAAAAGAATGGGAAATGGAGGGATGTGTGTGGACTACACTAGTCTCAACAAAGCATGTCCGAAAGTTCCCTTTCCTTTGCCTCGAATCGACCAAATTGTCGACTCCACCGCGGGATGCGAAACTTTGTCCTTTCTCGATGCATATCCGTTACCAATTTATCAAAATGAAAGAGTCCGACCACTCGCGACTGCTCATAACACCCCCGTGGGATGTATTATTCTCACAATGCCCTTGAGGGCCGAGGAACGCTCACGTACCGACGGTGCATGCAAATCATCTTCGAGAACTCATCGGGAGGATCGTGGAAGCCATGTCGATGACATAGTGGTCAAATCCAAGAAAACCCGGGACCTCGTGGGAGACCTCTGGGAAACCTTCGAGTGTCTAAACAAGAAGGGAGTCAAACTCAACCCCAAAAATGCGTGTTTGGGGTCCCCCGAGGAATGCCGGGCATTGGGCTTCATCGCCTCACAACGAGGCATCGAAGCAAACCCAACCAAGGTTGACGCAATCACGAGGATTGGGCCAATCCGAGACCTCAAAGGGAGTTCGGAAAGGTTGCGGGGCTGCCCGGCTTCACTAAGCGGGTTCATCTCCGCCCCGGGGAAAGGGGCCCTCCCTCCTCCATCGGCTCCTTCGCAAGACCGAGCGCTTGCCTGACCCCCCCGAGGCCGAAGAAGCCCTCGGCGGCCTCAAGAAGCCCCCGACTAGACCACCGCTCCCGTGCCACCAAACCCGTGAGAGACCTTGATCCTCTACGTCACGCCCACTACCAAAGTAGCGTAGCGGTGGTCGAGTGGAGCGTCGGGAAGAGGCACACGTTGCCGCTCAATGCCCCGCGGTACTTCATCGGTGAGGTGCTTTCCCGACACCAAGACTCCGGTGACGCAAATTAAAAAGCCGCCGACGCCATCGTGCGACGGGAAAGAAAATCCGCGATTACTTCCTCAAGGCACCGAGTCGCGTGGTATCCTCATTCCCCTGGGAGATCATCCAACCGAGAGGCCACGGGAAGAGTGGCGAAGTGGGCTGGAGCTCATGGGCGAAACAATATCATTCCCCGCCGCAAGGCGATAATGTCTCAAGTCCTGTCGATTTTGTGGCCGAATGGATCGATACGAATCGCCCCCAAAGACCAATCCAGCCGAAAGGCGGACCATGTATTTCGACGGGTCCATGATGAAGACGGCTACGGGGCGGTTTGCTCTTCATCTCACCCCACGGGTTCACGCGAGGTACGCCATCCGGCTGCACTTCCCGACCTCCAACAACGCCGCGGGTAATACGAGGCACCGGTCAACGGTCTCGGGATCGCTGCGACCTCGGGATCCGACGGTTGGAAACCGGGGGGATTCTCAACCGGTGATTGACCAAGTCATGAAGGCCTCGGCGTGCCACGACCCAAGATGGAAGCATATTGCAAAGAGGTGCGTAAACGGAGGAAAAGTTCCACGGGCTTGAGCACAAGCACACACCAAGACGTTACAATGAAGTCAGCGGACGAACTCGCCAAGATAGCCGCGACGCGAGGTACCGCTCCCGAACGTGACTCACCCGAGATCTCAACGAGCCCCTGTTAAAGTACACTCCCTTGGAAATACCCTCGGGGCTCACGAAAAACAACTCGTAACAAACCGCGCCCGGCCATGGCGATCGACCAAGACCCCGACCGGGAGAGAACCCTATTGATTACCTCTCCCGTGGGGAATTACCCGAGGATAAGACCGAGGCTCGCCGGGGCTTGTCCCGGGAAGGGCAAAGACCTTTGGCGCTAATTGGAGACAAAAAAGAACTCTACAAGAAAGGAGCCTCGAATATATACATGCGATGCATACCCTGCGGAGGGCAAGGATTTGCTTGAAGACACCCACCAAGGGGGAGTGTGGTCACCATGCCGCCCCGAGGACTCTAGTCGGTAAAGTCTTCGGGGGCGGGGCTTCACTGGCCCTCGGCGATGCAGACGCGAATGAAGTCGTGCGCACCGCGAGGGGTGCCAATTCTACGCGCAAGGCAAGACGCATCTACCGAAGACAAGCCCTGCGCACCATACCTCCGACATGGCCATTTGCGGGTGTGGGGCTCGACATGATCGGGTCCCCTCGAAAGGGCGCTGAAGGACACACTCATGTCCTAGTCGCCATCGACAAAGTTCTCCAAGTGGATCGAAGCCCGAGCCGCGGATGAACCCTCTGGACGGAGGAACGGGTGGAAGTTCTTTACGAACATCATTGCCCGCTTTGGAGTCCCGAACTCCATCATCACGATAACGGAACCAACTGCGTGGGAAAAAATTCCTCGACTTTTGTGACGACTACGGCATCCGGTTGACACCTCGGCCGTAGCCCACCCAAGGACCAACGGTCAAGGGGAGCGTGCCAATGGCTTGATCCTACAAGGACTCAAGCCAAGGATCCTCAATCACCTGAACCAAGCACGGGAAGAGGTGGTACTGTGGAGCTACCGTCGGTTCTATGGAGCCTTCGAACAACAAAAAGTTCGAGCCACGGGGTTTCACCCCATTCTTTTTCTAGTCTATGGAGCCGAGGCGATCTTGCCCACGGACATTGAATATGGGTCTCCTGTGCCGCGAGCCTACACCGAGCATGGCAACCAAAGATGCAAGGCGAGATTCCATCGATCAAGTTGACGAGGCCCGAGACGCCGCGACTACTCAATTCAAGAAGATACCAACAAGCTCTTCGAAGTATCACGCCAGCGATCAAGCCTCGGAGTTCCAAGTCAATGACCCCGCATCAGCCGAGGCAAGATAACAAAGGGCGCCACAAGCTCACACCACCTTGGGAAGGGCCATATTTCATCGCCGAAATACTAAGGCCCTGATCCTACAAGTTTAAAAACGAGAAGGGTGAAGTCTACTCCAACGCCACGGAACATAGAACAAATTTTACGTCGCTTCTACCCTTAACTCGCACTCAGAAGTTAAACACATATGTTTTTCGTCAATAAAAGATCTACATCTTTACGAAGAAAAGCTTGTGTGATACCTTAAGGGGGAGTCTTAGCCTCGTCCAAAGACGAAACTAAAACTCCTCGCCGCTACACGGGGGACCCCTGGGGACCCTCCTCTTTCTTTTTGAAACTTTTTTCAAGGAAAAAGTTCTCCCCGCGCACACACTGAATCGATCGCTTGTTGCGAAGGTCGCCAAGACGCACAAATCCTAAGTGAGATAGCCGAAGTCAAACGGACCGCCTAGTGGCACCCGTGACGGACCGCCCCCTGGCATCCATGCTCACTATCTCGCGGCGGAGAAAGCAAGCGACCCTACCACACAATAAACGAAGTTGAGAGACGCAACATAATCATAAACGCACCGGCCGAGGTCATAGGCCCCGGGCAGCACTATTGTTTATGTACACATTTCTCACACATTCAATCTTTTCATACAAGGGAGATCATGGGCATCACGAGCCTCGTCCCACCCCGTGCTTCACGACCCCGACGAAGATCATCGGCGGGGGCGACATCTCGGCAATGGCATCCCCGAGGGAGGCGTCGGACCCGCTCTGGCACAAGATCCTCGAGAGGCGCCCGAAGATCTCCGTGTCCGCCTCATAGTTTGACTCTGGGGGAATACGGAGGGCACACCCGCCCTCAAAACGGAAGCCCAAAATGGAAGTCGCAAGACCATCCACGAACTCGTACAACTCCCGGGTCTTGGCGGGTCGCAAATGGGCCCTTCGGGCGGGTCGACCACGCCCTCGCCATCGGAGCCAAGGAAGAAGCCACCCGCGACGTTATTCAATGTCTCGGACGCCATCGGGAAGTGTGAGCGGCGCCGCCATACACGCCCGCACACCGTCCGGAAGGTGCCCGGAGCTCTCGACCGAGGAAGCCGCCCACGCGCCAGCGATCATGCGAGCCGAGGGCCCGACCTCCAGTTGTCCGCCCCGGCGGCGGATGAAGTTCCGACGGGGGCCTCTTCTAGCTCCCGGGTGCGACCCTACGCCTCCGGCCCTTGGGCGGTGCGAGCCGCGGGGTCTCCACGGCCCGGTCCGGACTTCTCCGCCTCGCAACAGCACCAAAGCGACGTCAACAAGATGAAGGGATCTGGGACCGCAGAACTTACCGAGGGAGAAGACGTACCTTGGCACTTCAGTCGCCAGCCCAAAGATCACATCGTGCTCCTCCGCGAGCGACTTGTGAGCCGGGGTCCCTCTCCTTCGAGGTTTCCCCCTCGACACCGGCTCCCCCGATGCGGGTATTCAAGGCGTCGCGCACATCTCCGCCTTCCGCGCCTCCTCCCGGATCGGTCCCGCCGCCATGGGCCTCCTCCAGCCCGGAGGGACCCGGCTCGAGCATCCTCAAAATCTTGGCTCATCTCGAGCCATCTCAGCCCGCCACTTTGTTGGCCTCGACTGGCCTTGACGTAGCTCGGCCTCCGCAGTCGCCTGGGACTCCCCTAGGAAGAGTGGTAAGCCGACGTCCCTCGCTCCGGGCTTGATCGCTTCACCGGCTCCGCCCGAGGGCGGTCCGATTCGTAACACTCCCGCGAAGGAGCCCGGACTTCTCCCGGCGACCGCCGGAGACTCGCAACAAGGACACCACGGATTACGACGCATACACAAAGAAAACACGGGCGGAGAATACGCCCAAGACACTCACCGCCGCCTTCGGCGAGACGCCCGGTTATGGCGTCGCCAATCTTCGCAAGGTCGCCGGCGGCTCCACCGGGCGGATCTCGCACATAAGTTTTCCACGCCGGGACCTCGGACGATCGTCGATCACCACGGGCGGCCGGACCCCCGCACGTCACCCAAGGTCAGGGAGTGACCGCCCCGGCCCGGTTGGCTCGGAGGAACATCGCCTCCACCGGCAACTCCCCGCGGCCGGGGAACCTCGACCAAAGAAGTCCGTGGGTCCTCACAACACCACTGGCACCGCCCACACCATTGCCGAAGACGACGCCGCAAAGAGCCACGCAAGCTCGGGGCGCATGGAGTAGTGGAAGTCGGGGTTGTACGCCTCATGAGCCCCCGTGATCGGCGGGGAGCCGCGCTGCTGGGGGCCTTCGCCTCCGCCGCCTCGAAGAGCTCCTCCCGAGAAAACTCCCGGACGAAGGAGCTTGGCCCTCGTGAGAGGCGGCCGCGGCCATGGGTCCCCCAAACGGCACCAACCGGCTCCGGGCGGGCCGGGCGTCACGCAGCCGGCCGAGCCCTCCCCCGAGTCGATCACCATCTACCGGGTGGACGACCCGCCATCACCGCCATGGGCATGTACCACCTCGGGAGATCTCGGCCGTCCGGCTCCGGGCCCCGACCCCCTCTTGAGGCTCGGGGGCTAAACACCACGGGGAGCCCAATGCAGGTGGGACGACGCCTTGGTGAGACGACCCCGATCTCTCGGGCCCTGCCGAGGCTCATGCATCGCCTTCGTGGCCCTTGGGATGCAAGGACGTAGAGTGGGGCCCCGCTTTGTCGAAGTCAAGAACGCTGGGCCGAAAAGAAGCCAAAAAATACCGTAAAAAAGTTAATCGGCGAAAACACGAGAGGGACTCACGGCCCGAGGGATCGCCCCGGGTGTAGCCGAGGCGCAGGAAGAGGCGCGACCGGGCGTCGCACTTGACGACGGGGCGGTCTCCTCCACGGTTCCCCGCGCACGCGACGGAGTCGGATCGACGAGGCGTCACCGCTCCTCACCCCGAGGCCACGCCTTTGCGGGCGCTGGGAGCGCCCACGCCTAAGGCGACGGCTCTTCCCGCCGAGCCCGGCCTTGTAGCGCCGAGGTACCCACATCGTAAACCCCGGGCCACAAGTGGTCCCGAGGCCCTACCGGAAGGACCCTCGCCGGTCCCGGCCTACCTCCGACGCCGGCCCGGGCTCATAGCGAAGTCCCGAGTGGGTCGGCAACCCCAAGGCCCGATCAATACGAGCCCCCCACATCATCGTCCGACGAGTTCACGATTTAAACTCATCCTCTCCTCATCCCGTCCTCCTCCTGGTCGAGGTATCAGCGATGGCCCCGCCGCCGCTTTCGCCCGACGGTTGGCGCGGGCCACGTTCTTCTTCTTCTTCTTCTCCTTCCTTTTAACGCCAGCCTCTCCCCGCTCGTTCCGAAGCGCTGCCGCCGGCCGCGGGCGCCCGTGATTGGGCACGCGGAGGAGAGTCGTGGTAGTTCAAACGACCCCCGCAAGAAGATGGAGGCAAGAACCACCATGGCAAAAGAACATGGTGGCAACAAGACAATACAAGAACACCAAAACCGAAGGGCGCTTTACCAAGGAGATGTACCCACGGGCGGGCGATAGGGGATCTCCGGATCTCGGACTGGGTATTGGACCCCCAATGCCTCCTTCACCCTCTTGTGCCATCGGGGTGGAAAGCGTAAGGGAGGACATCCGAGACTCTTTCAAGACCGGCAGCCGAGGAGGTCATCTCGATACATGAGCAAAGGGCGAGCCATCAATGGCAACACCCGACGCCGATGAAAAGCAACACCACGCCCGCCGGTGTTCACACCCCCATCTCGAGCCGCCAGGATCGCTCGCCCCTGCCCCTCCAACCGAGGATGGTCCGCCGAGGGGGACCCTGTAAACCACTTATCCCGGACGCTGCTTAAGAACGCGCCCCGGTGTACGCGGGAAGTGCATTCCCGTCATTGCGGAGGTAGAACACACCGATCCCGCCACCCTTGTTGGAGGAGGTGAGCTTGGAAAGGATGTACCCATCGCCCGGTTCGGGCCTCGCAATAAGCCCGATCGGACTTGGAGCGCGCAACCACCAACGCGCAACGCTCCGCGGGCGCACCCTTCGCCACCGGCGCTGGTAAGGTCCGCCTTAAAAAACCACAACCAAAGGTCCCAATGCGGCTCGATCCCCGTGAATCCTCACAGAGGGTGATGAAGATGGCGGCCCGAGAGACCGAGATCGGGGCGAGATGGTGAAGCTCAATGTCGTAGTAATGAAGGATCGCGCGGATAAACCGCCCGCCGGGCATCCCGAACCCACGCCGGTGAAGATCGACAAAGCTCACCACGTAGCCATCGGGAGGGTTAGGCTCCTCCCGGTCCAATCCGGGCTATCCACTCCGCCGCCGGCATTGGTACGAGGGCGAAGAAGCCCTTCCTCGACAAGGGCGCCGCTTTTCCTCCGTCGCCCGTCGTTTTCGGCCACGGCTCGGCGCCGAGCACCCCCTCGTGTTGTCGCCGCCACCGATTGCGCCATGGACGAACGGGAGGGACGAGGAACAAAGAACCGCCTGGCAACACCGTTCACACGAGCACAAGGCAAGTGGATTTCTCCCTTAATCTCTCCCTATCCTTCTTTCTATCTCCTAATTGCTGCAAAGAAGAAGGCAAGAAGGCGATGGCAAGAACAAAAGAGCAACTATCCGCACGCCCGGGCGACCCCATATTTATAGGGAAGGGAAGGCAAAACCGCCGGCCCGGCAAACGAACCAACGCCTGGAATGGACGGCGCAAGATGGAACGGGAACCACTCCATCCAACGGCTCCCCGCGCGTGGAGCCGTCAATCAAGAGCATTAATGCACCTTGACGGCGCCTCGACACGCCCCGACAAAGCGCCACAGGCCACGCCCCATCGGATTGGAACCGCCACGCCGCCTCGGCGCGGCAAGGAGACGCCTCGTCTTCCATTCAGGGGTAAAACCGTCCCGGCCATCCATATCCCCCAAGAGCGCCCGACCCTAAGGGGCAAAAAGTCGGTCCCGTTGATCGGTCCGCCGCCCGGCGGGGCCAAACGAGCCACGGGCCGACGATGTCGACGCGTGCACCTTACGTTCCAGGTTGCCGTGCTAGGCCCCCACGGGCTTTCTACGTCGCCTCGGGATAACCCGAGCGGGGGGTGGGATGGAAATGCACAACCGGCTATACCCGGCCCTCCGGGGCGGATTTCCCGAACGTGTTTAAGACCCGCTGGTGCTGTTTATAGAGATGTCCCATCCGTGAGGCCTACAAGGCCCGGGGGGTTGACCCGTCAAACGCCGGATCTCGCAAACGGTCCGTAGGTTCTCATGGGGTGAATCCTAGATCACACACCGACCCTTGCTCCGGCGAGGGCACGGGCACCCGCTTTAAACCGACCCGCTACAACGCTCACCAGAGCGTGTCACATTCGGCCAGGGCATTGTGGCACGTCTCCTCCCTCCTCCCTTCCGTGAGGGCGACAGAGGAGCGTATACTCAAAGTCGAGGAAGCTTTGGGACGACCTTGCGCACATAGCGCGGGCCTCGGGGCCGCCCACGCAAAAACAAACGGACTCCGCACAAACAAGCGCATTTAAGAGCTGTTTGGCCTTGCCGGCGTGCGAGGTATAAAAGACCTCGAAGGAATCCGCCATTCCATTCGAGGCCTCGGGGGCTACAACCAGGTGAGGAGGCCACAAGCACCCATTGTAGACGAACCACCCCCGAGAAAAACAAGGCGACGGAACGGCACAACCCCGGGCGAGTCCACACTCGGGGGCTCGGGGGCTACCGTCGGGGACCTAAAATATTGGGCCCCGAGACATTCTCCAAACAACGAATCGGCGGCCCATCGGGGCCCAAGAAAAACCCCGGCCCGCCATCATCCCACTTAGAAGGACGACCCAACAGCGACGGACCAGGCCAAGGAGCCACGACGCATGCATGGCCGGAGCCGCCCACGAAGCGGCCCACAGGGGCGTCACCACGACGAAGGAGCTCACTACGCCGAGAAGGACAAGGTCGGGGACCTTACAAAACGGAGAACCGTAACGCGCCACGTTGTCACCAAACCGATCCGGGGCTCGGACTCTACCCAAATCTCGGGTCTCCCGAGGGTGACCTAGCTCACCACCCTCGGGCGCATGGACTCCGCCTCACCCGAGGGTGGCTTAGCCTCACCACCCTCGGGCGGGGGTCTCCGCCTCGCCCGAGGGAGACCCGGCTCAATCTCGGCGAGGCGGCCCAACCCACTCACCCAGGGTCGGCGACCCCCGGGCATGGGAGGTTCCGGCGAAGGAAGGGAAACTTGTTTTGCATTTAATGCGGTCACACCGGCAGACGAGGCGCCGGGGCCATCGATTACCTTGATCAAATCGGCCTCGCCGATCACTTCCGAATCCGATTGATGGGACACAAAGCTGAACCGGTGACATATTACGCCGCCCAAAGACGGAAACCGGACAACACTTGTTCATTTCCCGTAAACACCGCCTAAGACGCCACGACGGGCCGCAATTTTGGGCTCATGACACGCCACGACCCGACCGCTTCGGGACCGCCTCGCCATGCGGATTGTGAGGGACGCCCTCACAATCCTCGGGGCCGCGTGCTCGAACGGCACGTCGCCATCGGTCGGGACGCCGCGTGTCTTCATCAAACAACGCCCAAGCCAACCAACCCTCGGCCGCAGCGCATGCAACAAGTGAAGCCCGGAATTAGCCACCTAGGCCTCCACATATGTAAACATTACCTCCCTCTTCCTACTATAAAGGGGGGAGTAATGCCCCATTAGCGGGGGATCCGGACCCGATCGGACCGTAGAAAACCGACCACCACTACCACGATCGTGGGGCTTGAGACCAGCGTCTCTCCCTCACACCGCTTGTAACCCCTACTACAAGCTCTTCTTCTTTGAGCGAGGTAACACGAAGCGGGACATCACCCGCTGGACGTAGGGCCCCGTTGGCTCGAACGGGATAAAGCCGCCGTGCCCGTGTCTATCTTGCGCTACGCCATTGGGGGAGGAGGCACGCAGCCTAGAAATTCTTTATTGCCGGCACCCGAGGCACCCCCGGTTCTCGAACGCCGGACACTATTGCCCTGTTCTCTTGCCGGCGGATGGATAGACAGTACGAGGACGCAGGACGGGGATGTTGAAAGATCATCCAGCTCCTCCAGTTCTAGTTCAACTTTTCACACTGTTGAAAGATGATGTTAGAATTTAGCATTAAAAAAAAGACTAATGTCTGCTAAAATGATTACAGTTTATCAATTTTGTGGCGAAAAGCAAACCTTGTTGGTCGAACTCTCATTGCTGTATGAAGCTGTGGTGGCTTTGATTGTGTCAATTTCAGTGGTTTATTTTGACTCTGCAAGATTGAACGGACGCAGCAGCTAGGCAACTAGGAACTTACCTGGACAGTATCTGCACACAAAACTTCTGAACAGGTGTCCACATATCGAGTTGCTCTCTCCATTGTTTTAAGATGAAACTCCTGTAGTTGACGCAAAGGAACAAATGAATTAGTCAATGAAAAGAGCCTTTCATTCATGAATTTGCTACTATGATAGAATACGCACGTTGAATTCAGGGACCTGCGGGGTTTTCCTCGGAAGTGGAGGGAATGAAGGGGCTTCAGAAATCTTAAGGCAAAACAAAAGGAAGTAACTAGTTAGCACACAGTTAAAGACAGTCTTCTTTCATGTAACAAATTCTTACCTTTTTGTTGAATGGCCGTGCCCTGACCTTGGGGATCTTTGCCAGCATTTCCTCCTCTAGCTGTGCAGAGCTCTTTATTTTGACTGCTCAAGCTCTGTGAGAAGTCTGAAACTCTAGTTCCTTTGGTCTCCTTCCAGTAGTTAGGTTTCTTGCTTTTCTGTTGTGTTGTTGTGTTTTGTTTTGTTTCGTGGGCCTGATGTCTGCTCGGCATCCCGGCTTAGTTTGTATTTGGATTTGGTTTTCCTCCTCTTAATGAAAAACGGGTGAATGGCCCGATCGCTAAAAAAAAAAAAAAAGTCAACATAAGAAGCTTAGGCCTTCCGTGTAATGCAGCATCCTCCTGCATAACAAAACACATAAGCAATTTGGATGTCAAACCAATTAATTATTTATCAAGATTTAAGACTGTTTTCCTGATTCAGTATATTGGTGAAATCGAGTTGTTGTAAAGCTAATGTACAACAGATATGGTAAATGAATACTTACATGAGGATGTTTCGAAAAGAATACTTACATGAGAACAAGATCTGTTGTGAGTGATGTTCAGCTCTCTAGTCCCTGATTCAAACTTCTTAAGCAATTCTGCTGCTGATACATATGGAGTTGCTTCCTAAAAAATGCCACATGATTCATATCAGTAACACTTCATCTTCATTTTTATCTCTATCCAATCCCCACTAAACTGGAATGCTTGCAGCAGGAGATCGAGGAATTTTTACCTTCACAGGGCACATATCCTCACGGGACCTCCTCACTTCATGGGTTCCAGATAAGTCAGTTAGTCAGCTCTCCCCTTATGAGGCAACACCTTAATTAGTCTTCATATTGAGTATCTGAGCACAAGAGCAAAAAAAAGAAGAATTACAACACACCAGTGACATGAATCATACAAGCATGTCTCTATTCTCATTCCCTTATCTGTCTAACTCTTCCATCATCAAGCTTTTGCCTCTTCACTGCCTGGTTCTCTCCTAATTGGATGCCTTTCCAGCCCCCAAATCTCGACGACCACTCCTGAAAAGCCAGCAACTCAGACAACGGAAACAGTCTCAAGATTTTTCAATGTGCAGATATGAGCTTGAATCTTATTTGATCACACCCCCTTTCTAGTCTCATGTTCACCTGCCTTCAGCGTGCGCGTCTCAGCATTCACTAAAGAGCCGCCACATGTCGAAATCGCAGGGACAACTTTGATAGGAGGGGCAGGAGGACGCGTTTCCATCTTGGCGTGCTGGCAGCAACACCATCTGCTGCTAAATTCATGGCAGTGTAAAAGTCAGAACTATGACGCCACGATTTTGCACCCGAAGTAACACAGAGGAGTTAGCAAACAGCAACTCACATTCTACAAACTGGTCCGTCGCCGAGAAGAACTCAAGATTGGGGAGATTCATCCTCCGGCGTTTCAATCGCGGAGCGTGACGGGGTCGGGGACTCGGACATCGGCGTGCTGCGACCCGAACAGGAGGTCCAGCGCGACGGTGGCTGCCACCGCACGGACGACGACGCTGCTCCTTTAGCTGTGAGAGCAGCCGTCCACGTGCGCCGCGCACGACTTCCGACTGCGGTGCGCCGCCACGTGCGCGGCCGGCGCCAGGGTGGTGTCCGTAGTGGATCGGCGCCGTCGGCCACGGCGTCGCGCTGGCCAACCCCATGGCGGCCGCCATCGCCCATCCTCACGGCAACATCCGTGTCCTCGACGGCACGACGGCGCGGCGTCGAGCACGGAGAAGGGGCGGGGCGTCCGCTGTCCGCGGCCACGGTAGCCGAAGCAGTGCCAAAAGGCCCCGTGACACATACCTTTCCTGTAGGAATTCCATTCTTAACAACTTTCCACGCAAAAAAAAAAAAAAAATGTCAAGAACTTTGTGCAGACCACAAATTCCTCCATACCTTGATTACCTTCCTGCCATCAGCTGCATATTTACCTCTCAGCCCTCACCATGATGCCAAAAATTACTGCCAACATGGGTGATTCCTTACAAAACGATCTTGTAAATAAATCCATGGCCACTGTTGAGCACTTAATACTTTCAGGAAACAGTTACATAGTAGGAGTGTCTTTCATAGACATGAAAAAATGCCATGCCAACTGTTTTTGTTATTATAGTGACATTATTTCCGACCGTTTCCATCGGTGCATTAATCAGAAACTTGACCAGATAGGTGAGGAATTAGTGCGGCTGAACAACCACCCATATGGTGTACACACTCCACAGTCCCAATCAAATGAATGACCTAACTTAATTTACTTTAGAGCTAATCTTATCTTACTTAAATTAGTTAGTACTCATTATCTAAATTAAACCCCAATTGGCAAGACTTCTCTGGCGGCTGTCTGGAGTCGTTTTCTGCCAAACGGGGTAAAATAAAACGGCAACACTGATGAAGCCCCTAAAAATGTGCTCTCACGGAGCTTTAGGGAGAGGAGCCAAAATAGTGGTTTTTCCCGGCTTTTTTTCAGAACCATACACATTGCACGTATTGCATTAAGAGAAGTTAAAGTTCATACACGGTGTCGCATTAGCCATCCAGCAATGGCCGATGCATCCACGGGCACACATAGATGAATCACCGGCTCAAACGGCGGTGCTAGAAAGTTGTACTAAGAAAAGAAACTGTTTTTGCTCTATGAAGTGAAGAAGCTCATCAGTCGGTGGCTACTGTCCACGCACCGCCGCGACCACCCGCGCTAGAGCGTCGTAACCCCAGCGATCCACTCGTCCGCCTGAGCTTTGATGACTACGACGATATGGCCTTCTGTGAGAATATACTTTAACAAACTACATATGTAGAGTTGTTTTGCCAAACGATATATATAAAAAAACGGCTTCAACTCCACCGACAAAGATGTTCATGGTGTCGGAACCTAAAAAAATGGCTTCACTGATGAAGTGAAGCCGTGACAAACAGGAAAAAAGGTACACGTTACAGAAACCTGTTAACTGGTTGGTCAAAGGATGTTGGGTTCGGTTGGTTACCCCAGCCAGCCTGGACACTCTAGAGGCACCTCTCAGGTCCTGAGTTCGATTCTCAGTGGGAGCGAATTTCAGGCTAAGGCATTATTAAAAAAAAAACCAAAAATATAAGAGTGGGGTTTCACTTCCTGACTTCGGTCAAAAAAAGAAAACTTATTGAAGGCCAACGACTAACCAACCCGGAAGCGACCTACACGTCACAGCAACTTGTTAACTGGTTGGTCGTGAAAACTTATTGAAGGCCAACGACTAACCAACCCAAAGCGACGCCAGTTGCCATGTCCTCATCATTACCGTACCCGGCCACTATTAAGGTTTCGATCAGCTGCCTGTGTATATAAGTATATATATTATAATATATATGTATCGTCAGTCATCGCCGCCCGTCATTGAGCGTGCATACGAATTCGTTAGCATGAGTCCCCTTCGCAGAATCTGTTGCTCATTCCTTGCGTTTTTGTTGATCGCACTGGTGATCACCATCAGTAGCAGCAGCAGCGCTACCAGCACCAGTAGCATTTCAGGAACCAGAAGATACAATGCCATGTTCAGCTTCGGAGATTCAGTTGCCGAAACCGGCAACATCTGCATCGTCAGCAGCAACAACTCGACGGAGTACAATGTGCTCACCTGCACGCATCCGCCGTACGGCATGACCTACTTCGGCAAGCCGTCTTGCCGGTGGAGCAACGGTCGCGTCGTCGTTGACTTGATCGGTAGATACATGCATTTCCTTGTTTATAACTATTTTCGTACTATAATAGCCTATAATGGATTTTTTTTTTCATGAAAAAGCCATGGAGACTTTTCCACAAATTAAATTGAGATTCCATCAAACCTGTGTGGTCTTGCACTGGTCAGTGTGGTCGTGCACTGGTCATTATTTAATGCTTCTGTTTAATAAAATTAACTATATATTAAATTACATATTTTTTCTTTTAGTTCATTAATTTTCTAACGCAAAAGGCAGAGTAGATACTATCATGTTTTTTTATTCATATCCAACTTGTGAGGAATAACAGAGTTATCAATAAAAAGTAAAACAAAAAGGCACGTGAGCAATAACTGAATGTGCCCATTTTCATTTCTTTGGGTAGAAGTTTATCTTCGTGTTTTACTCTTACCACATCTTGGGCATTGGCGCAGCACAATCACTTGGGCTCCCACTGCTCACACCGTCGAAATCCAAAGGCAAAGACTTCCGAAAGGGTGCAAACATGGCCATCACCGGTGGTACTGCGCTGAACTTCTCCTTCTACCAATCAGTCGGCATTGAAGATCCAGTGTGGAACCACGGCTCGCTAGACATGCAAGTCCAGTGGTTCAAGGAGTTGATTCCTTCCATATGCGGGACAAAAGAGAGTGAGCTAGCACTTCATCTTCACTCTCTTCTTAACGGATTCCTCGCCTTCCCCTCCATCAATTTCAAATTATAATATATTTAGGCTTTTCTGAGTAGAAATGTCAAAACGTCCTATAATTTGGAACACTGGAATACACTTTTGTTGTACCTATCTGCACTACTGTATTTGAATAGATTTAATGCAATATAATTCAGCTGCGGCTTTGATTTTTATATATATCATGCTAGAGTGCACAGGGTTTCTAGCAGAATCGCTGTTTCAGTTCGGTGGATTTGGAGGAAACGACTACAATATCCAGCTTCTTGAGCTTGGGCTCACAGTTGAGCAGGCAATGGAGAACACCCCATTGATTGTCGATGCCATCGTTAACGGTATTGAGGTACTATATAAGTATAATACTTACATCATCCCTCGAAAAACAGAAGTTAATACTTACATCATCATCGTAAAAACTACGTACTCTACAGGCAATTACTACTCGTAAGCTATTAATTTAATTACGTATTTTTGTCATTTGGTGCAGAAGTTGATTGCACTTGGTGCTGTTCACATTGTTGTCCCGGGCATTCTTCCAACGGGCTGTCTCCCACTCTTCTTGACGTTGTCTGCTCTTATTTCCTCAAACTCAAGCGACACTGCAGACTTCGATCAGTACGGCTGCTTGAGAAGTTTCAACCGTCTGACAGAGTACCACAACTCGATGCTCCAGAAGCAAGTACAAATACTCCAAGCCAAGCATAGGTCAACAAGGATGATGTACGCGGATTACTCCTCCCAGGTGTACAAAATGGTGCAGCAGCCTCAAGAGTTTGGTATGTATTTTATTTTTAATTTATTCTTTTTTTAAATAAAAAAAAATAAAGGTGCCAAGGTCGAAAGAAAGGGTCGTTGCAGATAGGAGGAAATTAGACTACGACTGATATATTTCTGCCGTGGAATATTAGGATTCAGAAATCCTTTGGAGACGTGCTGCGGGGCAGGAGGAGGCAAAGTACAACTTCGACGTCGCCGCCAGATGCGGCATGCCGGGCGCAACAACAGCTTGCCGCGACCCGTCGGCTCGCCTGAGCTGGGACGGCGTCCACCCGACGGAGAAAGCCAACAAGATGATCGCCGACGCCTGGCTCAACGGCCCCTACTGCACCCCGCCTATTTTAAGTTGAACAATTAATCAAATCAGATATATGCATGCATGCTCTCGACCGTACGTCGCCTTAATAAGAACACGATAATCATCTGTTTATCAAGCTGGACTTCAGCAATAGGGTTGAAAGCAGTGAATCAGTAAAATGGAGTCAAAGTACAGTATTGTCATTCCAGTAGCATCAAGGTCATATATTCAGCCAAATAAACATACAGGTGCAGATGGAAGAACCCTGAATATTCAGTTGAATTCAAAGCACTAGTACATGCAAGCATGAAACTGAATTCACTACACCAACATCAGTTCATTAACCTACCAATCATCATCATCATCATAATCATAATCATCATAGAAGCGCATTGTATTACATCTAGAGTTATACTCCATCTTATCCCCGCAGTCGTCGTAAACATAGGGCCTCACAGAAGGGCGCACCTTGAAAAGATTGCAGGTTTTCTCCCATTCTAGGTCACGTGGTGAAATACGAGGGGAGATTCTCAGAGTCACTCTCTTAAGCAGAGGTGCGCATCCGAACACAAGTTTCAGCAGATTGACTTCATCTTCACTTGCCTCAAAATTTTTAATTTCCACTTCTTTAAGATCTGTCAAGGTGATATTCTGACTTGGCCAGTTCTGTTGATGATCACAATGACAGTTTGGTCCGCATGCTTCGACAGCATTGTATCCGATCTGCAAAGTGCGTGAAATATTACTGATATTCTGACACATCAATTTAAACAACTATTCCATCATTCACGGATGCAGTGAAGCAAGTTTCTTCAAAATCTGTATATAAGGCAGCTGAATTGAGGAATTACCATGATTCGTTCAGTCTCCAGTTTCAGGCTTTGTATAGCAGTAAACATCCCAAGTAGATTCAACACCATTGATCCAAGGCCAGGTCGATGCAGTTTTCGAGCTTCATCTCCCCATAGTATTAGACGTAGCTTGAAAACTGAAATATCAGGAAGTTGGACTATTTCTTGCAATTTCCGCACATATGGTGTACGGTCCTGCAAATGTATAGAATCATATATTCATATGTCAAAGCCTCAAATGAATTACCAGAAAACAGTAAAAGTAGCACAAAAGTGTCAGATAAAGCATTAGTGATTTGTTATGTACGGCGTAAAGCATAGAAAAACACACATCGGCAAGCATGAATAACAAGGATTCAAGAATGAGAAAAGGCTAAGGTATATCCTTATTTTCACCTCACTGTCTACCAAAGTGAGCGGATTCCAGATGGATCATCGATTCGAAGTTTTTATTGTAGAGATGGTATTGTGACTTGGTAGTTTTGCTGCTATGGCCTATTTTGACTAGTCTGCTGTGACTTAATCTTACATGAGACAGATTTCACAGCTGCCCAAGGTGTGCGCCTCTTTAATTTGTTTCTGATATGATTTCATCAAATTTAATGCGATATACCTGCGCAATATAGAGGCTACTTTGCTCCGTCAGGTATTAGTAAAAAAAACAATTTTAAACAATGACAACAGTCTAGATAAGAGGGTTGGCCGAATTGTCAAGTTGTCAATGAAACAAAGCATTAGCAGAGACACACCATGATATTTAAATCCAAACATAGGGAGTGACCACTCTTCCTCCTCAATAACTTCAGGTTGCTCAGGCTCCACATCCCGTTAATCGCTACAGTTGAACCTGAAAATCCACAACGCCACGAGAGAATCTCCACCCTAGGCGCAGAGAATGACATGCTGAAATCCCTGTCAATGCTGGTGTTCATGGTGAATTTCTTCAGCACAGGGGCGTCAATGTCAACAGCCCCCAACAAGCTACTAGTATCACCGTCTATGACGAGCTCTTCAATCTTCGTCGAGTGGATCCTCAAAACGTCAGGATGTTCAGATCGGCGCAGCTCTAGCGCCCGCAGGAGCGGGCACTGCGAGATCAGGGTAGCAGTGCTCAACCTGCATCCTGCAACGGACAGCCTCTCCAGCAGAGGGAACTCACCGCCAGCCGCCGGCGGTGCTAATTTGACATCCCCTAGTTCCAGTCTGATCGATGTTGCGCGGTCGAAGCAGGGCAGCTCGACGGCAATGTCGGTGTCCTTTCTGTCCCCCCAGACTACAATGGTGAGCTCCACTGGCGCCAACCGCGCGGCGGTGCGGAGCAGCGAGGCGACGCCTGCTGCGGAGAACTTGAAGCGCTTGGGGACGTTGATGTCGAGGACGGACAGTTCCGCCTCCGGGACCGCGACCTGCGCGAGGGCAGCGACGACGGCGTCGGGAGCGATGCCGTGGAGGTGAATCTCCGGGAGGCGCCTCCAGAGGCCGCGCCACCGGCGGGAGAGGCCGCCGGCGTGGGCGACGGTGCGGGCGCAGCCGACGCCGGCGAGGATCTTGAGGAGCGCATTGTCGGGGAGGCCGCTGATGCGGTCCGTACCGAGATTCGGCTAGGCAGCTAGAGATTGGGGAGTTCGGCGTGGCGGCGGCGTACCGAGGCCACAGGCCGACCGCAACTCCATGGCGAAGATGCTCTCGAGCCCTTAGGAGTCGGGACTCGGTTTCAGGGTTTAGGGTTTTGGGGCAATGGCCGATGGCCAGAGACGGCGGCAGCTGCGGCCGCGGCGGTTCGGTCCGTTCGGAGGCGTTGCTGAGCTGCTTGCGGTAGGGCATGGAGCCCAACGGAAACTGTTTCGACTTTTTTTAAAAAAAATAGAAGAACAAGTGGGAAGTGGCCTGCTACACACGCTTCAGCGGGCCTGGCGGTTGGGCCGCTGCTGAACAGCCGTTCCTGCATTGTTGAACAGCGAATATATCTTTGCAGTACTCAAAAAAAAATAAAAATAAAAATCTCCAGTAACAGACAGTTGAATCCAAGATCTAAAATGCTTTTCGCACCATGAATCATTCTATTGTATATCAAGGGATTGCTCCAATAAAAAATTACCAAAAGTTTTTCAAGGTGCTTATTTACACTGGAATTATTTCCATTAAAATCTTTATGACGTGCCATCATGCTAGTTACTTCTTGTTACCTATTTCTTGAAAGTAGGCGGTCTTCTAACTTTTGTAGCTTGCTCGAACGCATAAGCGATCTCAATCAACCTTGGCTCATAGCCCTTCAGTCCACCAAAGCATATGGCAAAGGGGACTCCCTGCTTGTCATACCCCGCCGGCACAGCGATGCCCGGATAGCCCCCGACGGCGAGAACAGAGGAGGCGTCGCTGTTGGGCGCCACGATTGCATCCAGCTCGTGTTCCTTCATCAGCTTCTCCAACCCATTTGTGGAGATCTCCTTGAGCCGCCGGATGGCAGCTCTCTCCCTGGTGCCAATGCCATTGGTTTCTCCGCGGCAATCAGGTCCGGTTGCCCAAAATCTTTGAGTCTCTCCTGCAACACAACAGGGATTACAATCATCTAGTCATATATACCTTGAAAATTAACTGGAATCGCTCCTGCTCAAACTGTAAGGTAAAAAGACAAAAATACTATTCGGTTACCTCTACAGGATGCGCTTCGTTGAACGCTATGACCTCTGCAAGGGAGCGGACCGGAGACTGCACTAGGTCAGACAAATACGCATTGATGCTTAATTTGAACTCTGCATTCATCAACAGAGTCTCTTGCTCACCCAGATCAGCCAAGTTTGTTGCAATGTCAAGATCCTTGACCACGACAGCGCCTTGTTGCCTTTCCATGAAGAGGTAGACCAAGTTAAACATAAATTTCTTGTCAAGTGCACACAGAGAATTAGTTTGACACCTGAGCTTATGAAATACGTACAATACCATCAAAAAAGTAATTACACAAATGAATAGATTGGGTTCTTTTTTTCTTCTTACGCTTTCATGGTTTTAGTAATAACCAAATTATAGCAATAAATTAAACAAGTGATGGTTTTGGATGTATTGATGTTTGGTCTGGAAAAATACTCTGTAACCGTGATTGAGTGGGCCAAGCTTTTAGCCCTACCTTAGCTGCAAGACGCATCAAGTACTAACATAACAGATAGAGAGAGCAGTACCTCATTGTATCCAGATGCTTCTCATAAACCGTCATTTGCATGCGACCATATCCTTGAAAAAACACATAGGGGACACCGATCCTCTTGGCCCTCAATCCATGGATCCTCAAGAACTGCATGTAACCCCCTTGTGGGATGTACTTGGACGCTGCTCTAGTGGCTTCCGCATCAAACTCATCGTACCCCACAATGGCGTCCAACACATGGACGGCATCGGATACTGTCCGACACATTGGTCTGTAGTGACATACACAAGTCAATTTACAATTATTATTTACAAATTATATTACTACATATACATATATACCATTCTGTAATGAACTAAATAGAAATCAGTGCACAAAGCTTAACATTTAGAACTATTGAAACACCAAAAATCAACCGGCTTATCGATCAGCAGAACAGCCAAAATCGACACGTTGGTGCATTTCAATCTCTTACCCAATCGTGTCCTGAAGAGGCATGATGGGGATGACACCGGACCGGCTAGTCAATCCGACAGTTGGTTTGATCCCAACCACGGAGTTGCGCGACGATGGACAGAGTATGGAGCCGTCGGTCTCCGATCCCAGTGTCACCGCTGCCATGTTGGCCGCCGCCGCAACGCCAGGCCCGGCGCTCGATCCGCACGGGCTTGCCGAGAGAACATATGGGTTCTGCAATTTCCCGCATAGAGCAGATCACTATATACTCCACAACATCGATGGCAAGTTTTGATCGATAACAATACCAGCGTCTGGCCGCCGCGGGCGCTCCAGCCGGAGTTGACGGGGCGGAAGTTGGACCACTCGGAGGGGTTGGCCTTGCCGAGGATGACGGCGCCGGCGCCGCGGAGGCGGGTCACCACGCCAGCGTCGCGCCTGACCTCGGAGCCGAGCAGCGCGAGGGAGCCGGCCGTGGTGTTGAGCCGGTCGCGCGTGGCGATGTTGTCCTTGAGCAGGACGGGGATGCCGTGAAGGCCGACGGCGCAGCGGCCGCCGGAGGCCGAGCGCTCGGCGTCAGCTCGCGCCGCCTGCGCGAGCGCGTCCGGGTTCACCTCGATGACGGCGTGGAGCAGCGGGTTGAGGCGGGCGATCTGGTCCAGGTAGAACTGGACGAGCGCCGTCGAGGTGAGGCTGCCGTTCTTGAAGCCCTGATGGATGGCGTCCACGGTGGCCTCCTCGAACTCGAACTGCTTGCCGCTGGAGCAGCTGCCGGCAGCGGCCGCGAGGGCCATGCTCATGACAGCGGCGGGGACCCGGAGGCGCAGGTCAACGATCGGTAGCTATAGCTATAGTAATGTGTCGTCCGGTCCCAGTCCCTCACTTCTTCTAAGTAACTGTTACTCTCTTCATCCAAATTTATATATTTTTTTTTAACCTCAAGTTTGATCACTGCGTTTTATAAAAAAAAAAAAAAATGTAAACATAGTTAAATTTTAGTCATTCTCAAGAACCTTTTATTAATAAAGTATCCCACAACAAAAGAAGTGATATTTTACATAAATTTTTAAATAGATGAGTGATCCAACTTGGGTTGAAAAAGTTAAATGAACTATAATTTAGAATCCATTTAGTTTTTTATTAACTAACCTTTTTATATTTTGTACAAAACTTATAGAAAGGAAAGTATAGTGACATCAAATAAGCATATATTATAGAAAAAAATTATAGGTGCCTAATGATAATAATTTAATATTATTGTATTTTTTTATAAATATGGTTGAATTAAAATATTAATTTCAAATAGCTCTATAATAATTCATTCAAAAACAAAGTAGGTACTTATTACCACTCCGTTCCTTTTAAGTGCCCTTCTCACTTTATAAAACCTTAATCATAGTCAACTTTAATTAAATAAGAACATATCTATTTATGTTTTGTTATTTTTTTTCTAAAATTTAAAATCTATATTTTTTAAAAAATGTACAAGTTACTGGTAGCAAAACGTTAATATCATTAAAGAAGGTTTCTTGAATCACGAATACCATAGTGATACTTATATTTTAGAATGGATGAAGTATTTAGCTAGTACCCCTAGATAAAAAAAATATTGAAAACCTACAGTAACAAGTAACAGTTGGCAAGAAGAATGTATATTAAGGCTGTGTCCTGGCGCCTAGATGTCCGGATAGACACCGTGCCCACACGACAACGGCACCCCCCGCGCGCCCGACCCCACATGGTGTCTGTACCATGCACCAGGTATGTGTTTAGATGCCAAAAAGCGGTGCCGAATTTCGTGATTTCTAAGAAATTGCAATTTAAAAATCACAAAGAATGTAACGTAAAAGATCAGAAGATGTTTCATTTGTTTGTGGTAAATATTATCATACCATGGCGTAACTAGGCTCAAAGAAGAATCATCTCGCGAATGTATATCTAAACTGTGTTATTAGTTTTCTTTTTTACCTAAATTTCGTCTTTCTAGGGGTATGTGTCTTTTGGTGTATTTAATGCTTCGATGTGATGGGGATGTGATGGGAGTGCAGAAAATTTTGGAGAGAAGTTGTGGATCTAAACACAGCCATTGCAACATGTGTGCTACATGATGTAATTTTAAAACATTTATATACAACACTTCCAACATTCATCTGAAAGACAAATAAAACATTTGAAACATACGTTTGCAACACTTGCAAAAAACACTTAAAATTATTCCAAACATTTGCAACGTCTAGATAAAATGCTTGTAACATGTATGTGTGAAACATACGTAAGATCCTGGTCTATTTCTACAATATCCGTACAAAACATTTGCCACATATTTCTGATGCATCTGAAACACTTGCAGCACGCAGTTTGAGCGCAACATCTTCTTGCTGCTTGTAAGAATGGAGGCTCATGGGTGCGTGGAGTCGATGCAGTCACGGTGAAATTAAAGTTTTCACAAACCAGAGCCACGATGGGCTCGATCCCCTGCATCCTAACCTGTTGACACGCACAGGTAGGTGAACTCAAGAAATTAGTCGCAGAGGGCAAGATAAAATACATTGGTCTGTCCGAAGCATCGGCGTCGACGATCAGGAGAGCGCACGCAGTTCATCCGATCACTGCTGTGCAGCTGGAGTGGTCTCTCTGGTCAAGAGATGTTGAAGCTGACATAATCCCGACTTGCAGGTCTTTTTTTTTTTTTATGAACTCTCCCTGATTGAACCACCACCAAAACTGTATCTAGGTTGTTAATTGTTTATTTACTTGCTCATGTTCAGGCAAGCGGTCCAAAGCTGGTCGACACCTTGTCTGATCAAGATTTCCGCCAGGTTTATAGATACAGATACTTTTAGTAGTAGTACCACGGAATATTCCAGAGCGGTCCATTTCCAGGACCTGCCGAGGTTTCAGCCGGAAAACATGGAGAAGAACGCCGTGATCTTTGAGAAAGTCAACGCAATGGCGGCGAGGAAGGGTTGCACGCCGTCGCAGCTGGCGCTGGCCTGGGTTCACCACCAGGGACCCGACGTCTGCCCCATACCCGGGACAACCAAGGTCGAGAATTTCAACAGCAACGTGGCGGCGCTTTCTGTGAAGCTCACACCTCAAGACATGGCTGAGCTCGAGTCTTACGCGTCGGCAGATGTCCAGGGTGATCGCTACCATGACTTCCTCAACACCTGGAAGGATTGTGAGACACCTCCCTCTCGTCCTGGAAGGCTGAATAACCGTTTCACACGCATAGTCTCGTCATATATATGCACGACGCTTTGGTAGTATAAGTTGCTATACGTGATGTTTCTGTTTCACAACAATCCAAGGGACCTTGGTGTTGGCAAATAAGCACGTACGGGCAGTGTCCGTGACTGTGAGAGATGTGGGCGTTGATATACTTGTGTAGTTGTTCTGTGCTTCTGTTGATGCCTCGTGTCAAGATTCAGAAAGTGTGAAAAGATTTGCCCTCTTATTCACCTGCAAGTTCCATGGCATTATCATCAGTTGTAGCATCTTCATCTATGTGCTAGTTGGAGGTCTATATCCCCTTAACCTTGCATTGCCTTCTTTGTTCTGCACAATACCGCTCATTATCAGTTCCCACTACGGTCGAAAACTGACAAAAACTGGTGGGAATGTATCCACTTCCCATTTCCGTTTCTACATTTTGTCACTAGAGTTGGAGAATTTTTACTGTGCTTGTTCCTCCCGTTGTATTGCCATCTGCCGGTTCCTCCACCTAATTTTAGTCATTAAGGGTAGATTAGTATTTTTAATCTATAGCTTCTCAGTTTTTTTTTAGTAAATCAGCTTCTCCCGTACAATTTGTAGAACCGCATCGACCAGACGAAGTTTCGCCGCCGCGTCCGCCTCCTCCTGTCGTAGTTTTGCCCGGTCGGATTCCCCCGCCGCCGACGTCAACTGCCGCCACGGAGGTGCCTGCGCCCGCCACGCCCTCGCCCCTCAACCTCCCCCTCGCTCTCCACCTCCCTCCCCAGCCCGGCAGATCCATCTCTGCTCCCTCGGCCGCCGCCCTGCACCTCACGCCGCAGCCGGCAATTGACGACTAACAACTGCTCGCTCTTCCGTCTGGTCCCGGACGCTCCCCTTCGCTGGGCACACCACGCCTGCCGACACCCATGCCGCGCTCTCCCTTCCTGATCAGTCCACACCGGCTGGCATCTTTCACGCCGGATCGTCACCGATCAATTGGAGCGAGGAGGAATGGAGACATGGACAAGGTAACTTTTTTAGTCTTGATGTGATCGTCTTCAAAGTTCAACCAATCAATTTAGTAATTAATCTGGATCACACGTCATGGTTGATACTGCAGATCATAGCTAATAAAAAGATTGACATCTGTCCATGATCTTTTTTCATTCAAAACATGCAGATTGTAGTTGTTTCAAAAAACAAAAACGTAGGCTTTCTTCTCAGTGACAATTCGTACAATTGAATCCATTGTAGACTCAGGGGCTAGAGACTCAAGGGGATCCTAGTGTCTCTGAATCCATTGTAGACTCAGGGGCAAGAGACTCAGACTTTCATTTTAAACTAGCATAGTGTTACAACAGGTGGCCTAGTGTCTCTGAATTATTGGATTCAAATTTCAGTTGGTAGCAGACAGGGGATTTTTATACTTTACAGAGGAACATCTTATATTCAGTTGTAGCCTTCTAGTTGCAGCTATATTCCCCGACTCAAAAATATTATAGTGGATTGGTGCACATTGGGGTCTTAGGAAATTTCTGGAAGAGTTCCTATCTGAGAGTAGGGTTCATGTGCTCTAGTAATGCTTTGCTCTGAAGCCTGAACTTGTTTACTTCATAATCTAACTAACAATATGTTCTGCATTTGTATCTGATGTGTAATATCTGTATGTAATTATGCGAATGCTGCCAATAGTTGCCCATTCTTATCAAAATCAAATTCATCTGATTTTGATCCAAGGGACTGATGTTTGTATATTCTTATGGCAGAATGAGGATGGCGAGCTGTGGGATCCTACATCCATTCTAACAGCTGGGCTGATGTCCTTTTATGGCATGTAATGGGTCTTGTCTATAATCCAAGCATCAGCCCCGAGGCAATCCGTAGTGCTGCAGTGATGATACACTTCGATGGGAACATGAAGCCCTGGCTTGATGTCGCTTTCAATGAAGGCCCTGTGGACAAAGTACGTGGACACTGAAATGGAGTTCCTAACACTGTGTAACTTTGGTCTTTGAAGAGATTCTAGAGAGCTTGTAAGGAAACCACTGGCAAATGCTTCTTTTTCTTTCCAGACAAAACAGCCTCGAACACTACACAAGTGGACTTATCTGTAGCAGAGTTGTTACTTGTGCTGGGCAACAATGTTCTTGTAGATCTGGTAGGTTGTTTGTTATAGTACTTGTGCTGGACAATAGGAGAAATGAAATGAGTTTTTGTGTGCTAGTTTATATGACTCAAATCAGTTTTACTAGTTTATATGACTCAAATCAGTTTTTCTACAATTTCTGATGATCTCGTGGTGAATACATATGGATCCTGTGTGTTCTTGTGCTGGATACATGGAAAGGAGATGTGATTAATGGCATTGTTTTGTAAGATTGTCATAGATAAATCAAACAGGCTGTATGCATGCTTACCAAGTTTGCGAGTGGTTATGTGGGGGAGACTTGAGTGATCTGCTCCATTGGGCAAGTGGGTTCGAACCCACGTCTAGCGTTTTTAATAATTTACTAGGTAAATGCCCGTGCGTTGACCGGATTGAAAGTAATGACAATGTAAATACAAAAGTAATGTTCAGATTGTTAATGTTACTAATTGTACCGCTTCTTGTCACTAATTGTTCTTTTAGTTTTAAATACCAGGATGCTTTCCCTAAAATAAATTTTCATGGCAAAACAATAGATGGTACAAATGGTTTGTGACACCACTCTAGATCACATAAAGCTTATTTGAATAAAGGTACAATCACAACAATGCGTACAAATTCAGTTATGACATTATGATCAAATTATGGTGGCACTCAGGCACAACTATATATCCCTCGCCATCCCTCTTATAGTACTATTTGGAGCGCAACGGACTCAGGCACTCAGCTTTGGCTGCAACACTCTTCACTCCTGTTCCACCTTCCTTGCAATGAGGGCTTGAGGCGGTGCTTATGCCACCAATCTTGTCCCTACCCTCCCAGGGATGTCAAGGTTCTAGAGCACAAGTTCTAGAGATGGTGCTCTTTGTTGTGGTGTGAGTCACCGTGTCACAATCTGCCCTGCTGCCCTTTGCATTCAGAATGAACAAATAATGATATGGACGATATCAATACACCTAATACAGGGCAGCTAATTCATTACTGATGGGCTGCAGGGCACATTGAAAATGCAAGGCTGCAGGAATGTTCACCTCGTTTCTTCATAGTTTAAGTAGTAGCCTGAACAAATCCTGACAACGGGTTAGTGGAAGGATCAGGAGACAAAAAAAAATGTCATTTTGTTCACATTCCAATTGCATTATGGATCTAGTTTTCTAGATATCTGAAGAAAAAAAATTTCCTTGTTATGTATGCAGTGTGTACAACCAACTTGCACAGGTTTATTATACTGCAACAAACAAACAATTCCTTGTTCAGGAATGCCAAGAGTAGTTCGGCTAAAAAATCTACAAACAAAAATAGTGTGATTGTGTGATTTCAGTTTTAGCACAATCAAGATATGGATTTTATTCAGTATGCTTCCATGGGTTTTCTAGATCCATGATACTTTTGTGGAGATATAAGTTACCATAAGCAAGCACCATAGAGTTGTTTAATAATCATCGCAGATTGACAAGAAAAGAATAGAGCACGCTGTTTCTGAAGACAAAATAATGCCTGTAGTTATGAGAACTGATGTATGCTAGAAAGCAAACCTGTGCTCCTTCAAAAGTCTCAGTGCCAATATCTCCTGTCTATTCTGATGTTGTTTATCTACTATATGAACTCCTGCCCAAATGATAGTTTCGTACCTATTTGTCTTTTCTTGTATAAACCCCAGGCATAATATCTATGAAAGTCAAAGGATATATACTATGTATATAATGCACACACACTAGAATCAACGAAGGGAGAAAAATGGGTGCCATAAACTGAATTTCTGAAATCAAGCCAAGCAAGAAGGCAGCACAGGAAACAAAAGATTGTGCCAAGAAAAACATCAAAGTACAGCTAAGCCGGTAGAGCATCATTACCCCCAGTTAATTCTCTTTGCTTGTAGGGTGGAGTGCACCGCCATGTCAATGGAAACCAAGGAGTTCAAACACAGGCAACAAGGGCTTCGACGATGAACTCACAGTAGTTTTTCAGTTGCAGAACGCTAGATGACATGAAGTGATATTGGTTCGGCTCACCTCTGGCACTTGTGAAGTTTGCTGTCGATGAGAGATGAGCCAAGTCAATACCATGCTGCCATGTCGTCTCGTTCTATGCTCTTGGCTCTCTTCGTCTGAATGCTCCTTCACTGATAGGTCGCCTTTATAGAGCAGGAGTGAATATTTTTATAAGATTTTTTTTTTAGAAGGGGCGGCAAAAGCTTTGCCGCGATTTCTATTAGACGAAAAAAAAAAAAGGCAAGTGCCAGCCCCCAGTTTTTGATTGGAAACCGGGCGGGGAAAAACCAAACAATTGTGGAGGGTACCCTACTCCAACAGCACACCTAGGTACCAAATCAACTCAACTTGCGCCATCACTAGCGCCCACTCGACTCAACTTAGGGGAGATTCCCCCTACCACTTGATACTGACTATACAACTCGGATGGGAGAAAATAAACATGAAGTTCCGCTCGGTTGGATTGGGTCGTCAACGCGAGCCACCATCTTATTTTTATAAGATTACAGCTGTCGTGCCTGGTGCTGGAATGAAATCAGATCAAACAGCTGGAAATTCTGACCGTGATCCGCTGTCGTGCCTGGTGCTGGAATGAAATCAGATCAAATGAATGCTCAAGCATTTTCGATTCAGCAAAGTCACTACATGATTACAGTTTACAAGTCACAGGGGATTCACATCAGAACACTGATTAACACAACACATAAACTTGGTTTAGGTGCTCCTATGGACTGGAGTATCTGATAAAACAAGCACCAATTAGCTATACACAGAACTGTAGGCGCAATCCAATAAAAGACATACCTGTTGGCCGTCGTCGTCGGTGAGCAGCTGACGTCCGCCGGCGGTGGCGCAAAGTAGCGACAGCAGAGAACTTTGCGACTGGCTTCACGGGAAGAGAAGGATCGCCCCTATCGCCCATACAAAAGTAGAGTCACAGTCACCACCCACCCGCCCAAGTTCCATGTCTGGGGGCATTCAAGCTCGCTCACAGTAGGGACCCCTTCCTCTCAAGCTCTTAGTCGACGCAATAAAGACGGATCGATCCTGCGGCCACATCCATGGGTCTGTACGGCGACCAATGATCTGTACTGGCAGCTCGACGTGTGGCTTCTGCTGGAATTTGAAAGAATCCGTCCGGGGAGAGAGGCGAAACGTGGAGCGCGCCACCCGGTTAGGCCTGCCTGCCGGCCTCCGAGGGGATGCTTGCTGTTGCTGGCGCAATTGCGCTTTGCATTGTGTGTGCGGTGGACAAGAGAATGTGGGGCGGGCACGTCCATGCTCGCCGTGGCCGACGCGCACCCGCGGACACGGGATCTCGGGCTGTGCGCGCGCTGCCGTGCCGCCTGCGCCACGCCTTGTGCGGCGGCCGGCCGTCCAACTTGCGCGGCCGAAGTGGCTGGCAAATGCGCCCGCGCCCACCACGGCCGCCACCACCGGCACCACCACCGTGCCCTGCCCCCGCGCGTGACGCTGCCGTAGGCAAACGCCGCCATCGCCCATCTGACGAGCGCGGCGGCGGCGGGATCGGCATCGGCGCCTAGGACCGGGGAGGGAGGGGAGGGAGGGTCCTGGGGATGGAACGGCGGCGGCGACCGAAGGAGCGCTCCGACGAGCGCGGCGGCGGCGTCGGGACGGGGGCCAGGAACAGGAGGAGGCGGCGTGGGGGCTGCGGCGTGAGCGCAGCGGCGAGGAGGCTAGGGATGGGAAGGGCGGCGTGGGGGCGGACGAGCACGGCGGCGGGAAGTGCGGCGACGGCGGCGGCGAAGTGGGGGCGGCGGTGTTTTCGATAGGTCCGAGCGCCGGAGCGGCGAAGCTGATGAACGAAGCTTTTTTTTTTAAGGGATGAAAACGAAGCTTTTTAACTTGACGACTTCAAGCTGATTCAGAAGCATCTATTTTGATTCACGGGAAGTTTTCGTTGTCAAGGAGAAGCTGCTCCTCGTCAAACTACAATGACCATTATACCCTTTAACACTAATTATAATTCAGTTCCTGTGCTATGGTTACTGCCTGCCACTTGGTTCCTCTTAACTGGTTCCTCTAGTTTTTTGACCGTTAGATCAGACCAAATGAAGAGCCCATATTAATTCCAAGCGCAGTGAAATATGCGGGTATTTATAATAAACAAACAAACGCGGAGCAAAAAGATGATGGAAACGGACCGCAACCAAGCAGGGCAGCAAGCAACACCATTGCACCAATGCAGAGAAAGCCATCAATCCAGCACAATGAAATTGTCCACAAACTATGACATGTAATGATGGCGATCGATAACCTCTGAATCAATCCACACTCCACAAATATAGTGACATGATAACATAAATACACTCCACAAATTGCTCGGTAGTGGCGCTAGCTCAATGAGGATATATATAGTGCCCACAATACAATGATGAAACAAGGTAATCTTCCCATCAATGCAACATACTCCCCCTCCGTTTGAAAGTGTCGCCCAGGAAAGCGTGTGGGCACGTTTTTCAAAAAAACACTCACACGCCGGATAAAAAGGACCGGAGGGAGTACAATATAATGAAGGGAGCATATCATGTGTAAACGGTGACTCGTGCAACCGTGCAAACTTTGCATCCGAGCTAAAGATTTCCCATCCGACAAAAGGGGGAAGGAGAGACACGCGTTCTACAAAGACGCCCGCCAGCCCCGCACCCCTTTGCAGTAACTCCCTCCAGCCCGGCAGCCTAGAATATTTTGCAAAGTGATCCTTTTGTCTTCTCCCGACGCCCGGGACATTTCTTCGCGAAAGCGATTGGATGCCACCGCCGGAGATTGCCCGCCCGCCCGCCGACCCTCGGTCTTCGCGCCCCGGCGACCCTCGACGACTTCGGCCGGGTCGCCCTCGCGGGTCTCGTCGCGCCGCCGCCCCCACCGCCCCCTCACCGGCCCTCGCCGCCTTTTTGCCGCCTAGCGGCCATCGTGATCCTACGATGCGTGAGGCTAATCGCATCCTCGCCCGGTCCTATAGTCCGTGAGGCCAATCGCATCCGCAGTCCGTGAGGCCAATCGCCTCGCCAGGCCATTGCGTCCTCGCCGGTCCTCCCTTAGCCTTTTTTCGCGAGAGATTCCGTGTGGACGTAACATGCAAAGAAGGTGCCGCGCGGGAGTTATTGCAAAAATGCCGGGGGGAGAAGGGGGCGGCGGGCGGTAATTTGCAAAAATGCGTGTTCCTCGGCTCGTGGCCGTCGGATGAGTTTTTCTCTAGTCCAGATGGATAATTTGCATGGTTGCACGGATTGTTGGTTTGCACAGGATACGCTCCCTATAATAAAAGCATAGGGCTTAGGCCTAAGTGACGCCTAAATAACTTTATGGATCGTCAATGTATTTTGCTCTATACAAAAGCTTTGGCGCCTCTATCAGGACACTGCAACCTCTAGTGGTCCTACACAACTTCTGGTCTGCCACGCGTCAAGCATGTGAAAATGAAGCGCCAAGTGAAAGGACCAAATTAAGAGCCAACGGTCGGGCAACAAGACAATGAGCACATAGACAAGCATTGTGCACACCACAGACTGCGAATTAGCACTAGCAGATCGGCCGGACAACAGGGAGCTAGCAATGGTTGACCTACGTCTCCAGATCGTCGCCACCGTCCTGGGCATCATGGCCCTGTCGGCCGGTGCCGGCAGCAGCAGCTCCAGCGGCAAGCAGTTCAAGTTCCAGGAGGCCACCGTCGATGCCATCCACCAGGGCTTCAAGAACGGCAGCCTCACCTCGACGGCGCTCGTTCAGTTCTACCTGGACCAGATCGCCCGGCTCAACCCGCTGCTACACGCCGTCATCGAGGTGAACCCGGACGCGCTCGCTCAGGCGGCGCGCGCCGACGCCGAGCGCTCCGCCTCCGGCGGCCGCTGCGCCGTCGGCCTACACGGCATCCCCCGTCCTGCTCAAGGACAACATCGCCACGCGCGACCGGCTCAACACCACGGCCGGCTCCCCTCGCGCTGCTCGGCTCCGTCGTCAGGCGCGACGCCGGCGTGGTGGTCCGCCTCCGCCGCGCCGGCGCCGTCATCCTCGGCAAGGCCAACCCCTCCGAGTGGTCCGACTACCGCCCCGTCAAATCCGGCTGGAGCGCCCGCGGCGGGCAGACGCTGGTGTTTGTCATAGTTTCCCATCGATGTACCCTACTGTATTTCATAATAGTATTTGATTGGTTATTACACGTCAAATGAAATTATTACAGAATCCATATGTTCTCTCGGCAAGCCCGTGCGGATCGAGCGCTGGGCCTGGCGTTGCAGCGGCGGCCAACATGGCAGCAGTGACACTGGGATCGGAGACCGTCGGCTCCATCCTCTGCCCATCCTCAGCCAACTCTGTGGTTGGGATCAAACCAACTGTCGGATTGACTAGCCGATCAGGTGTCATCCCCATTACACCTCTTCAAGACACAATTGGGTAAGAAACAGAAAATGCCCACAGGTTATATTAAACTCAAAAGTGTTTAATGTGTTGCTTTGGACACCCACATACAGTAGTTCGAGATGGTAAACTCCAAGCACTCATGTCTAGTTCAAATAAATATAGATCTCTATATCATTGACCTGTGTTTGCCATTGCAGACCAATGTGTCGCACTGTATCCGACGCCGTCCATGTGTTGGACGTAATTGTGGGCTATGACGAGCTTGATGCTGAAGCCACCGGAGCAGCGTCCATGTATATCCCGCACGGAGGTTACACACAGTTCCTAAGGATCCATGGACTGAAGGGCAAGAGGATCGGTGTCCTCGATGCGTGTTTTCAAGGATACGATGACATGGAATTGGCGGTTTATAAGAAGCATCTCGAAACAATGAGGTAAACCAAATATTGATGATGCCTTGCAGCAGAATTCTACTAACAGTAGAACAACTTGTTTGTTTCAAACGTCAACTAATATTGAGATTTATTTCGTCTTCTCATCTTCAAAGGCAACAAGGCGCTGTCGTGGTTAAGGATCTTGACATTGCAGCAAATTTCACTGATATGTTTATCCAAGAGATTCTTCTGATGCGTGCAGAGTTCAAGTTAAGCATCAATGCTTATTTGTCAGACCTACTGTACTCTCCAGTCCGCTCCCTTGCACAGATCATAGCATTCAATGAAGCACATCCTATAGAGGTAAACCAAATGGAGTAGTATTTTGTCTTCCACATTACAATATCAACATCATTTTCTAAAAAAACATTATAGAATCAACATGAGCAATGGTAGTTAATTTTAAGTATATGATCAGATGACTGTAATTCGGCCCTGTTCTGTTGCAGGAGAGGCTAAAGGATTTTTGGGCAGTCGGACTTGATTGCCTCGGAGAAAACCAATGGCATTGGCACCAAAAGAGAGCTGTCATCCAGCGGCTCAAGGAGATCTCCACAAATGGGTTGGAAAAGCTGATGAAGGAACACAAGTTGGATGCAATCGTGGCGCCCAACAGTGCCGCCTCCTCTGTTCTCTCGGTCGGGGCTATCCGGGAATCACCGTGCCGGCGGGGTACGACAGGCAAGGGGTCCCCTTTGCGATATGCTTTGGTGGAATCAAGGGATACGAGCCTAGGTTGATTGAGATCGCTTACGCGTTTGAGCAAGCTACCAAAGTCAGAAGGCCTCCTACTTTCAAGAGCTAGCTAAACTAAACATAGCGTGTCATAGGAAATTTAATAAAATCAATAATTTCAGTGGAAATAAGCATATTGAATTTTTGTGGAGTGTTTTTTTTTATTTGATGAATCACTTGATACATAATATAATGACTTTTTGTGAGACTATCTCATTTTATTTGTTAGGCAAACTCATCTATAATTATTAGTGCAAGATTTCAGTCATGTGCATGTTAGAGATGGAACTGACCATGGATAGACACATTTCATTCTCCAAACCAAAACATGCAAGTACTCAAGTAGTAAGAAGGCAACGGTGCCAATGCAAACACCCAATTCAACAAACCGAACGTCTCTTTAATATACGGAAAAATCCTCTCCATTGGAGACAGACATTTAGAGCATGTTTGGCGGGACTTTTGCCTCAACTATTCACATCTGCATCCACTAAAACATCTCACTAGCACATTCAACAATCTCGCCATGCGAAGTGTCCACGTCAGCATCCACTAACACATCCAACTAACACATGCCATTATGCCCCCATTCAAGTTATTCACATTTACTAATTAATATATATTTAGTTGTCTACATCACATATATATATTCGATCATATTAGTACATATAAGTAATACAATTTTACCAGTGATTCTCACATCAACGCACATGGCGTTCTCCTATTATATATTAAAATAATGATTCCATGTTTGAAAAAAATTGTTGTAGATCATTTTGTGAAATTATTGACACTAAGCAACCTGAAAAACCTATGCATCTATTGCATTCGGCGCAGGGCAAAATAATCATTTCGCGTACAACTTAACCGTGTTATCTCATCAAACTAATAGAAGGGCCAAGGAACCAAACAAAACTCGATTCTAGGCCAAATAAGCAAGTTCGACAAAAAAAAAAACAGAAAAACTAAGAGGAACTTTTATAGAGCCAAGGAAATAATTTCCTCAATCAAAAACCCCTAATCGTGTTGATTCCTCACTAATACGGTAACCTAGGCCATAAAAATCGTACCTTCATACAATCTAATCCCTACATCGACTGTGCAAAGTATTCCTCCAATGAACTCAAGTACAAAAGCTAGCATTTGATGAAACTCACTTAGGAGGTCAATGGGGTGGGAGGGGGTGATCTTCCGCCGCACGTTGAGGGCAGCTTTGATCATCGAGGCTGCCTCCCACACCTTCTCTCGCATCCATCACCTTCTGCAGTAAATCACTAAATCGCCATTGGCCGTTGATCAGCTATGCCCCCACCGAACGATCAACTCGTTCCCACTGCCCGAGGAAGGTGAATCGTCGAGAGAGGAGTAAGGAGGCCGACATTTTGGACTAAGATGATCCCGGATCCAACGGGCACTCTGTTGGCATGCGAGCTAGGATAGCGGGCCTGATTTGCACCCGTTTGGACTAGTAGTACTGATAGGAGTTATGGTATTTAGAAATAAAGAAATACTAATTATAAGATTTTCTAGCTTTTCTAGATATATTTCCTTTACTTTGTATTTAGACATAAGTAAAGGAAATGCATTTAGAAAAGCATAATTTGGAATGGAGAGAATATAATATAATAAAAGTTTAGACTTATGTGACCTCTAAATAACTTTATAGATTCGAAACCTTTGGCATCTCTGGACACACTGCAACCACGAAGTGGTCCTACAGCACTTGTGGTCTGCCACTCATCCACCAAGCATATGAAAATGAAGCCCAGGGTGAAAAGAAACAAAATATTGGTCTGTGTGTTAGTCGGACTAATGTGTGTATTTTTTTTTTGTACTTTAATCTACGTCTATATTAGGTTTTCAGTCGTAGTTTCTCTTATTATAAAGTATAAGTAGGGTAATATTCTATTCTAATCCGGTTCTGTTTAATTCCTCCCTTTTTTTTTTTTCACATCGGATGTTTGACACAAGCACACAATATCTATATACCTACTAATAAAGAGAGAAAATTTTAGTCTCACCTCTTTTTTCACCTTTTTTTCCTGCCCACATTTTCTGTCACCTTTTTTTCTGCCAGCCAACATACGTTACGTGCCCGTTTTCTGCCAGCCGATACGTATCCAAATCCGACTATATTGAATTAAAAAAATTCTCTCCACATACGGTTTCGCAAATCGTATCTAAATCCAATTCTGATGTCGGACGGATATGGATGGCAAAAGGTACTCTCGAAACTCTCAACATACATATACATATACAAGATGATGCAGGTTGTACGGTTGTAGGCCCAAAATGGTGCCGCCCTCATTTTTTTCCTAAGAAATTTTATATAACTTAATTATACCAATGTTCATACTTTTTATCCACTAGCAAATATATATGCCCATTGCAATGCTGAACTATCAAACCTTATCGGAAACAAAGTCATCACATAATAAATTATACTTTTCAAGCATTATAGAAACAATAAATTATAAATAGACTATATAATTACCATGATCCCTTACCATTAAAGTTTGGTAAGTTTTTTTCTCCCGTTACAACGCACAAAGATGTTTGTTATATCTATACCTACTAATAAAACGAAAAAATTTCTGGTGTCCATCTTTGGTTCACCCTTCTAGAAGTATCCAACCTTGGTTGTGTACACGAGCCACATACATCTTGTTCAAGTTGGACACGTACAACTTATAGTTAAGTCTGATCAGCCACATGGTGGTGGCGCCGACTTCGACTCTACCGGAAGCGACGGCGAACACCTGGCTGCAGACGGCGGCGCTTTTGGGCCGACGCCGCGCGCCACATGACGGTGGCGCCGACTGCTCTACCGGGCCGCGACGGGCGCTGGGCTCGGCGCACCCCCCGCCCTAGCGGCAACTTGTGGTTGACCGCACTGGACGGGTGGGCGAGGAGGCATGCGGTCATGTAGTTTAGCTTACACATGTGTGAGCGAGCATGTCAAAGATGAAGACACATGGCGAGGCTAGGAGTACATCGGTGCCCGATGGTTTTCGTCATATAGAAAAGAGAGATGAGAAGATGGGTACAATAGATAAGGTGGAAAGAGATAATTAGAAAAGTAAAATTTTGAATTTAGGTGTTATCAACTTTGATGGCTGGATCAAAGCCGTTCCTAGAAACAAACTAAAACAACAACAGTGTCTAAAGATGTAATTAACAGTTGGTGCTTGACGTCCGTCAAATTCGTCAACCGCACACATGTGCAACAAATTCACACAAATTTAACTTATCTATACAGATAAGATGTACTCCCCGTTGCAACGACGGGCATATTTCCTAGTTAAATTTATACGCGAAAAATAACTAATCACACAGATTGCGACAACTTTGCATGATTTGACAATGTCATGCTACAAAGAAACATGAGTTAATGATGGATTAATTAGGGGCTCCCACCTAGGGTTCAAATCACGGGACGCGACACTTTATCCCGAATTTATTCTAGGATGTTCTAGCCCTATGCATTAAGTGGTAGGCGACGTCCCCGCCGACAATGAGGCTTATGTGGTGACTTCATTAACTTCAAGATTTGTCCGCTTTCGATCCTTTGAAGATGCTCATAGGGGTAGAGTTTGCGCACATGTGTTCATAGGGGTGAATGTGTGTGTTAAGCGCCTACGTTGTACCGAAGTAACCTAAAAAAAACCCCCTCTTGTGGTTTCAGACAAGTTTTGTACGTATTTTTTTATTAGTAACCTAACACCCCCCCCCACACCCAACATTAACAAACGTCCTAACTGTAAAAATTTTTCACCCCTAAATTTAAAGAGTGTTTTACGTGTATGCTATTTTAAAAGTTGCTTCAAATTTGTATGTCACGTAAAAGTTGGTTTGGACCTATGTGTCATAACACAAAACTTTTTTTTACGTGTACCATTCCGTCCACTTCCTGTCAGTTTTCAACTGCTTGACAGTCCTGTCATGTGGGCCCAAATTTTGGGGTGTCAATGTCCAAATTACCCTTCTCTTGTTTCTTCCTTGAGATCCCCATCTTCATCATCCTCTCTTGTACGTGCTTGTGTTTAGTGGGCCCTCATGTCATACTCCTCATATGCTTCTTCTTCCTTCAAATGTGCGGAACGGGTCTAATCCTCCGACTCTTCCATCTCTTCCCTTGACAACAAGACACGCCGACACGGCCGCCGCTCAACAAGACGGGAAGCCAGACCTCGACGGGCCTCGACGGAACGGCGGCGGTGCCGTGATGTGGCGGGCGCGCAGGACCGGTGGGGCGAGGCGGTGCGCTGATGCCGGGCGGGACGCGAAGTTGGCGAAAGCAAAGCAGCGACCAGGTGGGGCGCAAGGTTAGGTGGCGGCATGGGGTGGGGCACAAGGTGGAGAGAGCGGGTGCTAGACAAGGCAATCGACGGGCACGGAATTTGACCGGACGCCTCCAGTGCCGAGGTAGAAGACTAAACCGACAAGTGGGTCCCACTTGACGGTGACTGTGTAGATAAGATAAAAGGAGGAGGAGAGGGCTGACAAATGGGCCCCGCAATATGGCAAAATGGTCATTTCACCTACCCGTTTGACACCGTTAGCACCAAAAATTGAACGGAATGGCACACATGTAAAAGAAAGTTTGTGTCATGGCAATACGTGTCCAACCAAATTTTCGGTTTGGAGCAACTTTTATAGTGGCATACAAATAAAATACTAAAATTTAAACGGCCCTTAATTAAAAAGGGCAGAGCTCTTGTTGTTGTTACTTTAAAAAGAAAAAGAGAGAGAGCCAACGTTGACAAGACATGAGCATCATAAGCAGACAAGCAGACATGTGCACACCACACACTGCACTGCGCTAAAGTTGGCTGTGGCCAGGCCACCAGCAGATCGGCCGGACAACAGTCAAGCTCGCTAGCAATGGTTCGCCTGCGTCTCCAGGTCGTCGCCACCATCCTGGGCATGGTGGTTCTGGCGGCCGCTGCCGGCAGCAGCAGCTCGAGCGGCAAGCAGTTCGAGTTTCAGTTCCAGGAGACCACCGTGGACGCCATCCACCAGGGCTTCAAGAGCGGCAGCCTCACGTCGACGGCGCTCGTCCGGTTCTACCTGGACCAGATCGCCCGCCTCAACCCGCTGCTGCACGCCGTCATCGAGGTGAACCCGGACGCGCTCGCGCAGGCGGCGCGCGCCGACGCCGAGCGCTCCGCCTCCGGCGGCCGGTGCGCCGTCGGCCTGCACGGCATCCCCGTCCTGCTCAAGGACAACATCGCCACGCGTGACCGGCTCAAACACCACGGCCGGCTCCTTCGCGCTGCTCGGCTCCATCGTCAGGCGCGACGCCGGCGTGGTGGCGCGCCTCCGCCGCGGCGGTGCCGTCATTCTCGGCAAGGCCAACCCCACCGAGTGGTCCGCTGTCCGCGCAGTTGATAACGGCTGGAGCGCCCGCGGCGGCCAGACGCGGGTATCGTTATCGTTCAAACTTTATGTACAGTATACCACTCTATTTCAAAATATTTGATCGACTACACGTGAAATTATTACAGAATCCATATGTCCTCTCAGCGGACCCGTGCGGATCGAGCGCTGGGCCGGGTGTTGCGGCGGCAGCCAACATGGCAGCAGTGACATTGGGATCGGAGACCCAAGGCTCCATACTTTGCCCATCATCCCGCAACTCTGTGGTTGGGATCAAACCAACTATTGGGTTGACTAGCCGGTCTGGTGTCATTCCCTTCACACCTCGTCAAGACACTATTGGGTAAGAACCAAAAATAACCACCAGTTAAACATAACACTTCAGAGCTTGTTTGATTGAGATCAATACATAGAGACCAACGTAGTTTGAAATGTTCAATTTCAACCACTGATTTGTATAGTTCAATATAAATACGTACTTTTTTAATAATTTATAAATAAATAATGATAATAATTGGCTTGTGTTTGTCATTGGAGACCAATGTGTCGCACAGTTTCTGATGCCGTCCATGTGTTGGACATCATAGTCGGGTATGACGAGCTTGATGCTGAAGCCACCGGAGCAGCGTCCAAGTACATTCCACACGGGGCTACACACAGTTCCTAAGGATCAATGGATTGAAGGGCAAGAGAATCGGTGTCATAGCTATGTTTTTCGACGGATACGATGCCATGCAACTTGCAGTTTACGAGAAACATCTCAATACGATGAGGTACTTCTTTCACTCTATTCGGCTGTCAATGCTTGACGCATCTTGCAGCAAGGTGATTGTCTAACTTGGTATACTCTTCATGGAATAAAGGCAACAAGGTGTTGTCGTAGTCAAGGACCTTGACATTGCAGCAAATTTCACTGACCTGTTTTACCAAGAGAGCCTGCTCATGGCTGCAGAGTTCAAGCTAAGCATCAATGCTTATTTGTCAGACCTACTGTACTCTCCAGTCCGCTCCCTTGCACAGATCATAACATTCAACGAAGCGCACCCTGTAGAGGTATATCTCCATCTTCCACATTATAGAATCAACAGGAGTCATTTCAGTTAATTAAAGGAAACATGAGATATATATGATCAGATGGTGGTGATCCCTGTTGTTGTTGCAGGAGAGACTTAAAGATTTTGGGCAGGCAAGCCTGATTGCCGCGGAGGAAACCAATGGCATTGGCGCTGGGGAGAGCTGCCATCCAGCGGCTCAAGGAGATATCCACCAATGGGTTGGTCAAGCTGATGAAGGAATACCAACTGGATGCAATCGTGGCGCCTGACGCCAACGCCTCCCCTGTTCTCGCCGTCGGGGGCTATCCGGGCATCACCGTGCCAGCTGGGTATGACAAGAAGGAGTTCCCTTTGCGATATGCTTTGGTGGACTCCAGGGCTACGAGCCAAGGTTGATTGAGATTGCGTATGCGTTCGAGCAAGCTACCAAAGTCAGAGTACCCCTGCTTTCAAAACCTAGCTAGTAAGTAGTAGTAATTAACTAGCATGCTGGCACGTAATAGTAATAAGGAAGTATGCTTTCAAAGCCTTGTATCTTCTTGATGTAATACTTATTAGAACAAAATAATCACTAAAAAAAATAGCTATAGCGCTAAAATAGCGCCCGCTATAACAGCAAGAAGCAGCTGTCGCGGATGCTCATTAGCACGCTATAGCGCCGCTATAGTGTTTTGGCCAAGCTTCCGCTAAATTCTATAGCCCACAATTTTTTTTCATGGCAAATAATAGAACGGTACACTATGAAACCACCTTAGTTTCTTTTGGGTGTCAGAGATGAAGTCACCATGGATAAACACATTGCTTTCTGTATTTTTTATCTCATAGATGCACCGTAAGCTCATTTCATTCTCTATATAAACCAAAACATGGCATGTTAGAAGAGCATCTCTAGTAGTAGCCCCAAATCGGGCCACCATTTTGGATTTGGGTGCCCACCTCCATATTTGTTGGCTCAAATTTGCGCTTTTGAACTCTGGCAAGAGTAGCACCGGATGAGGCCCCAAATTCTTTCTCATAGCCAATGACACATGGGCCCCCGCCTCGGTGAACACCCCCTTCTCTCTTCTCTTCTTCATGTTCTTCCCCAAATCCCTTCTCGTTAGAGCTTGAAGGGGAGGCGGTACCATCCGCACCAAAGTAGTAACGCGTGCAGCCTCACACACACCAAGACGCGCCGCCGCAGCACACGCGCTGCCTACCACCTCCCGCCGCCCACCACGCTGCCCATCACTCATGCGCGGCCTTTCACATCATCATTGCGCGACCGCTGGCCTCCGCGTTGGCATGTGCCCACGCCGACATTCCGCCGCCCTGTGTTGTGCATGCACGGACTCCGCCGCCCGACCGGGCCAATGCGACCGAGCCCCGCCCAAAGCGCCGCCAAATTTGCTTTGCCAATGGCCATCGCACGACGGAAACACATCTCGACACAGATTCTATGCCGAGATGGTCAAGTCTAAAAGAGTGTTCTCTCTAGCGCAAATGCTCACCCTCTTGGCTTCGGCGTTGATCCTAGATCACAAGCGAGAGGTTCTTTTAGGTGCAAATGCTATTCCTCTTGGCCCCAATGTTGTTGCTAGTTTTGACTTGGGAATCCTTTCTAGAGCAAAAGCCATTCCTCTTAGGTCAATTGCTGCACTTGATTCTTCCTCCCAAGCTAACGCTTTGTAAGTGCCGGACTTTATTCTCGCAAAGGCAATGCAAAACGTGCAACAAGAAGAAAATCAGTTTTTTGATGAATTATTTTCCTAAAGCCTCCTCGTTTCTGGTTGGATTCATACAAGATCGGTTCAGAGTCATGGCAATCCCAAAAAAAACAGAGTTCTTTCACTCTTCCAGTGCTAATCCTCATGCTTCACTTAATAATGTTCAGAATTCAGATTCAAATGTTGACTTGGATTTACATTTGGGCCGCCAAAATTTTGAACATCAGAGACAACACATTAATAAGCGGCCAAATGGGAAGGTCTCGCTTGGTAAAGGTAAAGGCCGACGTTGTCTTTCCTCATCGCATACGAGGCAAGAGTGCACATTTCAAATTAAATGCAAGAGCCCCTAGCTGGTGTCTCTTTGTTTCAGTTAGATCATCTTATCATGAATCAGCTCCATCACAAGCAGTGGAAGGTCATGACCTGGAATGTTAGGGGGATTAACTCCTCCTGGAAATGGGAGTCTATTAAGAAGAAAATCACATACGCCCATTGTGATATTTTTTGCTTACAAGAAACAAAAAAAGATTCCTTTGATGCCTCCTTTTTCAGGAAAATTTGTTCCCCCCATATTATGACTCTTTTGACATTCTACCCTCAATTGGTGCTTCTGGTGGCATCTTGATTGGCTAGAAGGGGCATATTTTCACTGGAAGCAGGCTTCATAGCAATGAGTTTAGCATCACTGCTGAATTTCGATCTAAATATGATAATAGTAAATGAGTGTTGACTTGTATCTATGCACCTTGCACTCCTACTGAAAGAAGCAGTTTCCTTCATTGGTTCAAAAACATTCAGATGGAACCTGAAACTAACTGGCTTGTTCTGGGAGGTTTTAATCTAACCAAGAAAGTTGAGGACAGAAATAGACCAGGTGGAGATGTTGCTGATATGCTTTAGTTTAATGCTTCTATCAATCAGTTGGGCCTTAATGAGATCACTCTTCAGGGTAGAAGATTCACCTAGTCAAACATGCAGCAACCCCCCTTCTTGAAAAATTGGACTGGGTTTTCTCTTCTAGCTGCTGGAGCATTTTCTATCCAACTACTTCTGTCACAGCTATGGACATGATTCCATCTGATCATTGTCCTTGTGTGGTTCAAATATCTACTTGTATCCCTAAGAGCCATATTTTCATATTTGAAAATTATTGGCTCAAGCATCATGACTATCAAGATATTCTTTGTCAATTGGGGTCTTGCTTTTGATGAAGTTGACAAAGCTAAGCTGATCACTGCCAAATTCAAGCACCTAAGGAAAGGCCTAAAAAATTGGCAGGCATCAATGAGAAATCTCAAAACTTCCATTGCAAATGTCAGATTGATTCTCTTGTTCATGGAACTGTTGACTGAAGAAAGGGACCTAAGCATTCCAAAATGGATCTTTCACAGGATATTGGGCAAGCATCTTCTGGAGCTCCTTGATAAGCAAAGATTATACTGGCAGCAAAGAGGGACTATCAAATGGGTTCAGCTTGGGGATGTTGAAACTCATTTCTTTCATGCAAATGCAACTATTAGACATAGGGCCAAGATGATAAATGAATTGATCTCTAGTAATGGTGATATTGTTGTTCAAAGATCAGGAAAATGCTAAGATCATTTGGGATGAATATCAAAATAGAATGGGTGTCTCTGAGTTTTCTAGATTGACTTTTGATCCATCTATCTTAATTGAAAATCCTGGCAACCTTTTTGCACTTGGAAGAGCCCTTCAATCATGAGGAAATTGATTCTGTCATCAAATCTCTCCCTAATAATAAATCCCCCTGGCCTAGACAGTTTTAACAATGAATTCATTAAAGTTTCTTGTGCGGTGATCAAATATGACTTTTATAATCTATGCAATAGTTTTTTTTTTTTACAACAATTATTGTCTACAGAGCATTAACTCTTCTCTTATCACCCTCATTCCTAAGGTTGATAATCCTAGATATGTCAATGACTTCAGACCTATCTCCCTACTAAACTCTTCTGTCAAATTGTTGACCAAGCTGCTTGCTAATAGGTTGCAAAGATCAATCATTCCTCTCATTCATAGAAATCAGTATAGCTTCATCAAATCCAGAACTATCCGGGATGTCTTGTATGGGCCTTTGAATATATTCATCTTTGTCATCGGTTTAAGAAGGAAGTGGTCATTTTAAAGCTCGATTTTGAAAAAGCATTTGATAAGATTGAGCATCAAGCCATGATTGTTATTATGCAGGCACACGGTTTTGGGCAAAATGGATTTCTTGGATGATATCAATCTTCAGCTCAAGCACTTCCTTGGTTCTTCTTAATGGGGTTCCAGGTAAAAGGTTTCATTGCAAAAGAGTAGTCAGAAAAGGTGATCCCCTTTCACCTTTACTCTTTGTATTAACAGCAGATTTCTTATAGGTCCTGATTAATAGAGCCAAGGACATGGCCTCCTCAAGTTACCAATTCCTATTCAAACCGAGGACAACTTTCCAGTGCTGCAGTATGCTGATGACACCCAAATCATCATGGAGGGAGACCCTAGACAGCTCTTCTTTCTTCAAACTGTCCTGTCCAGTTTTTTTGAATCCACGGGGTTAAAGGTCAATTACACCAAAAGTTTAATGTGGCCCATCAATATCTCTGAAGAAAGGTTAGACTGCTGGCTAAGACTTTTGGTTGCTCCAAGGGTACTCTTCCACTCACCTATCTAGGTATCCCCCTGGGAATAACTAAACCAAAATTATTGACTTCATGCCTTTGGTTAACAAATGTGAAAGAAGATTAGGAGGAATCTCTTTTGGTAGGCTTCAAATCACCAAATGTTGTGTTCTCATCTCTTCCAACATTTTTATGTGTGCTCTTGAATTGCCCAAAGCTGACATCAAGTAAATTGATAAATATAGGAAAAATTGTCTATGGAGAGATTCAAATGTAAATGGTAGAGGCAGACCCAAAGCTTCCTGGGAGATAATCTGTAGGTCCAGGCAAGATGGAGGTTTAGGGATCATTGACCTGAGGTATTGTTGACACCTGTTATAGCATAAAATTACTAGTCAACTAAACATGAATAAAGGTTTAAAATGAATATAAACATAAGTCTAGGGGTTTAACTAACATAATTCCACGAGCTTTGGTGATTTATACATTTTCAGGGACTTAACAGATAAATACAGAGAAGACACCAGAAGGAACCAGAGGCCGAGGAGAGACAGGCCACTAGCGGCCGCCAGGCCCATTTAGGCCGTCCGCCAGGTGGGATCCACCTGTCAGCCTCTCCTTTCTAGGTCGGTTTACTACCGACTTTGAGGTTGTATCTACACCGTTGCCAAGGTCGGTTTGATCCAAGGGTTCACGTTCATCGCCAAGACCTATATAAGAAGACCCTCGACCCTGTGGCTAAACCCTAATTCATTATCAATTCATTCTATCTCATTATCTCTCAGTTGTAGAGGGGTCCCATGTAAGGATCATCTCTAAGGGATTAGTGAATTAGAATTTAATTAGAAGCATATTAGAACTACAATTAGAAGAGTTAGTATAGGAGGATTAGAACTCATTAGTTCTAATCTTTAGAAGAAAGAGAGATAGAGAGAGGGAAGGAATCGGAGGAAGTGCCGGCCTGTTTGTGCTATCTCCATACTTGTACCTCGGTGGAAGTTAATCTACATTTGGAATTACTCGGTAATTTACTTCTTCTTTTAGTAAGTTATATTGTTTATATTTATTCTTATTGGTCTATGAGTCTCTTTTTTGAGTACTTTAATCTATTGCAATAGGTTAAGGTAATATTCGTGAGTGTAAGCGTGGTGCTTAGGCTCGGGTATCTCATAGATACACCCTACCTTCCTGAGCGTGGTAGTTCGTGGTAGTGACAAGTATTACCATTGATTCTTTTTGGATTCCACATCCCGTTGGATAGGACTAAGTAGGAACAAGTTATCGGGGAATAGTGAGTTTCGGCCTTACTTTCCTTTGAGTACATCCCCATAAGAATATTATCAACATCACTTACCAAATTACGATTTAGCTATCTTAGTAAACCTCTCTATACCCTCAACCTTTTTAGTCTTGTGCTACTCCGGGTTAAGATTAGATCGTAGTCTCCCTCACTTGTTTCCCCGTGGATTCGATATTTAAACCCTCTTCGGGTGAAGTGCTCCTTGGTATCCGTAAACTATGGATTATACAAATTATAAATATTTTCGTGGGCTTAGCAAATACCAACAAGCATTTCGGCGCCAAGTACGGGAAAAAACGGATTGCTGAGATTGACTTTGAATCTACCTTATCCTTGTATCATATTCTTTTTCTTTTTATTCTTTTATCTTTTAACTTATCTATTCTTTTCTTTTCCTTTTCATTATGAATTCCACGCCTATCTATAAATATCTTATACCCTCGCTTAAAAGCTTTAGGCAACTGTAATCTTTAGAGCCTATCCTAGCAAAGTCCTATGAGCTACGCTTGGGTTATATAAGAATGGTTCAGAACTAGCCTTCTCGGAGAAGGTGAGGCCAACCCACACTCACACCTACAAAAAGTTTGAGGAAATTATGGGATGCTTTCGTATGGAAGGCATATCCGGCAATACCTTACGCTGGAAGTTCTTTCCAGATGTAACGTCCGCCTCCTCGAGGCCGGGCCCGCCATATCCGGACTCTCTAAGGATCAAGATCGCCCTCACGTACAACAACACCCAGTCTTTTCAAGCACTTTGTCCTCACTCATGCGACCGGGGAAGGACTTCCTGACGGTCACCCATCGCCTCAGGCCAAGCACGCTTAACTTTGGAGGTTTTAAGAGATGGGCTTCCGGGAAAGAAGTTGCAACTTGTTGGTATGAGTATTCTATCAACCTTATTAAGCCCTGAGCCGGGGTGTCACACCGTACTCTTTGACGGGAAAAGCTAAACAAAGGGTGGCATTACTTGAACGTAGAGAGAGGAAAGGAGATTGGGAAACATTAATGTCCAATTTTTGTACCTATTTCTTTCCCACCTCCAGAATAGCCCATCTTCGTGATAGAACTTTTAACTTTTAAACAAGATAAAGAAGAGTCTCTTAAAGCATCATGGGATCGTTTTAATGACCTTATCAACTTTGGCCCAAACCTTGGTATTCCGGACCCAATCCTTCTTCAACATTTTTATATGGGTCTTACTAAGAAAGATGCAAGGGACCTTAATGTAGCTTCAGAGGCGATTCCTTTCTCCGCTCTCGCTATAGAAGCAAGAGATCTCATTGACAGATGTTGCGGATACGCCACCCCCCACTAGAATTTTTCCCGAGAAAAATGAAGAATCATCCTCGAATCAAGGAGAGGAAACTACTTATAGCTAATTCACAACAATTCCAAACCCAAGATCTAGCTATCCATCCTGAACCATCAACATCCTGAAAATCCCCCAAAGGAAGAAGAAATTCCACCTTTGGAAAAACCTTGTGAACCTACCTTTAGTGATTTTGGGAGAGTAATAAATTCTCATCCGCATAAGAGACCTCCTAAGTGACCATAATTCAGATTCCTTTTAAGGAGATGTCTCTTATTGAAAGTGTTTATAAGAGATTTCCAAGTGATTATAATTCGGATTCTTTTAAGGAGAAGTCTTTATTTGAATGTACTTATTCTTTTTCAAAAGACATTGGGAAGAACCCAAGGATGACATTTCTCGATCTTGCCATAGAAGAAGAGCAAAGCTATCTAGAAGACAATCTTATCTTCTCCTCTTCTATACCTAGACAAGATGATTTATTCAACCCATCTCTAAACCCATCCTTGTCCCCCGATGAATCCACATATGCTTCCTTCTTTGAGATCGATGACGAGCCTATAAATTCACCACAACAATCTCAAAGATAGGAATCATCAAGACCACTAAGAAGAACCACAACAATGGCTTGAGGGTGTTAATGACTTATGTACCACGCCATTGATTGTATGGATGACATCTTAGATACTACTACTAGCTTTGAGAGACACAAACCCAAGAGATCCTTTAGAAAGCCATGATAAATTAACCTTGAGTTTGAGAAGGAGGACAACATCGCTGAGTATGAGAGCCGCTCAAAGACACTTCATCTAGCCCATGTTCACATGATCATCTTCTAAAATTACCTAGTCTCTCTATCACTATCCCACATGAGATCTTCAACCCCTCATTTTCTCTCCTCCTCTAGATTTCGAAAGGGTGGTTGTAGATGCATACATCTATAATAAATATTCTAGATCTTATTGGCATAAAAATCTTGAGGAAGACTGATGTTGGAAGGGAAACCACTTCATCATCATGAATCTTAATTCAATAGGTTTCCCAAGGACGAGCTTGTTGTCCTTAAACAAGCACTTCTTGAGAAATAACATGAGTGTTTATCTTATTGCTATAATACCCTTGTGAAATGAGTATAGAGATATGAATAAGGAAATATTCCTTTGGGTATTTTGTTGCTAACCATTTCAGATCTAGAGCAATAAGAACTAAGGATGACAATGCAAGGTATGTCCAACCAATCATTATGCAACATGAAATCACATGCATAGAAAGATTTTCTTACCATGTTGCTACACTATTTTGGTTGCCTCTACCTTTTGAGATATGTTAATCTACCAAAAAATATTATCATGCTCTTCATCTCTCTGTTTGAGTTAATTTCTATAATGCCTTCATGCTATTATTTTTTTGTCTACTATAGTATGCTTTGGTTTGAAAGTACTAGCTATACTTCTAAAGGTTTTTAAATTAAGCATGGTGCTTAGGTTAAATAGCCTTCCTTAATTGAATTAGACATGGAGTCTATTTTGGTTATTGAACTAAGAATTACTTGTGTAGACATTGGTATACTTTGTTGACTAACCCCCCTGCAGAGATAAAAAGAGAAACTCTCAAATAAGCTTGGGAGAGGTCCCGAGATAAACTCATACTAAAAGATGAAGCAAGAGAAAGAAGAGGAGTGCCACAAACAAAATCTACAAACAAAAGCACTTGCTCAAGGATCAACTTAAGGATGAATGACACATGGAGAAGGAAGATCAACTCCACCAAGGATAATCCAATCATGCTCTTCCTCTACACATGTCCGATCACATCCCACATACTGGTTTGCAACTTCTCTATTCCTTATTGCTCTTTTTCTACAAGTCTCAATGATTTTTTTGATGCATGAAAATCAAACTTAAGGTTTCTCAGGATCATTCCTTTAGAAAAGCAAGCCTTGTAACAACACTATCCTGGTATTGCTTTGCATATTCCTTCGGGTATGTAACTAACGATGCGTAGATAAAACCATGAGAAGAAGCAAGACTCAACAAAATCTTTCACAAGGAGGACACGCCAGTACATAGAAGAACCTTATGAAATAAAGAGAAAGAAGACAAGTTAGGAAAAGCTACACAAGAGGCCAAAAAGGAAAGCACACCATCACAAGTTGCTACAAAGTGTCATCATGCTCCAATAATAAAGGTAACATCTTGAGGTGAATTGTTAAATAAGCTTTCTTAATTATGGCATGTTCATAAATAAAGAACCAAACATGTTAGAGTAACACTCTTACCTGACTGATTCCATTAGCTCAACATGTTTTTTTTTTTTTGTTGTTCCTAAACACCACCTTCTTGATCTCATAGTCTTAATCATATTAACAAATGTGTTGCAACATTCATGTTCCATCTTCTGATCTTATCACCCTTGTTATAGAAAAAGAAAACATATAAACATTAACTTTATCTTGTTTGATGTGCCTAAGGTTTTAGAGAAGAATGAACTTTTTGGTTCTGTTGGTGTTTTCCCACCAACAGGGCCCATGCACTTGATCTCTCGCCTTTGTCTTTGCATGCGGGACACACTTCGAGCAAAATGTGGAGGAGTCTTCACTCTCTCCAAAAAATTCTACAAGAGAATGCCATGGACCCACAAAGCATACACACACACAAAACAAAAAGCTGCCAACCCCCACTATCAAAGTTTCACTTCAAAATGTTGGACCAAAGAAAAGAACATGGGTGACAAAATTTACAGAATCACCATTTTAGGAGATGCAACTGTCAAGATCAGATGATACACTCAAGGAGTAAACCAAGGTAAGTAGTCTTGTTCAAATGACTTAAAACATTGAACCCTCACTAAAAGGTAACTCGGTAGTTATCCATATTTTATTCTTAGCATTGCATGCATATTTAATTGCATATCATATTTATCTTTCTCGCAGATTTTGCATCAAGATATTTACTTATTTGCATAATCATTTTCCTTTTAGCATATTTAATTTATGCATTAGCATTGCATTGAAAAATGCAAAGTGAAGCCCCATGTGAATAATCTTGTGGTGTGTAATAACCCATAAGGAGATTCACCGTGGTGGCATAAAACAAATATTCATTCATCTAGTTGCATTTGCATCATAATTCTTTGCATGCATATAAATTTATAAAACTCCAAAAATATTTTCCTCGCTGAAGTTTTACCTAGAATAATCCATATCTAGACACATGAAGCTAATGTGGCTAAACCCTAATGCTTAATCAAGTTCCACTAGCTTTGTTGTCTATTTGAGTTCAGCAGATTAGAAGGAAGAGAGATATGATAGGTCCACATCATCATCGCCATCTACCCCAACTTCCTCATCATCAATGACCCTACACTTCAATCCAAATTTTGGGGAGAGCACCCCAGATTATCCCGATAAGTATCTCTACTATAGTATTATTATTATTAGCTAAATATTTAGTTTGCTTGGTTTTTGTTTGTTAGAGTCTAGTTTTATAAATGTCTAGTTGTTTAAAGAGTCTTTGCTAGAGTTTAGGAATAAATAAATAGGAGTGTACCCAGAGATTTTCTTTTCCACCTATATAAAATGATTCCTGAAACTAGATCTCATGCATGGAAATGATGAATAGTTGTTCCACGTAATTCCTTTTCAAGTACCTAGCTTTCAAGCTTAATTTCTCTTGAGCCTTAGATGCAAAACCGCTTTTAACTTGAGATTTACTTCGAACCTAAAAACCTGTGGGTTGCAAATTGCTTGCTCTAAAGTCTAGGTAATTGACGGATATGATATCCGAGAGTCCGAAATGCTATTGATCTTATTCCTAGTGATGCTAGATTTCTGGAGATTTATTTTGAAAATTTAAAAGTGCACATGATAAGTTCCTCGTGGTGACAAAGTGTTGAACCTCCTACCACACCATATATATACATGCTCCCTAAATTAGGAAAACACTTTTGATATATATATATAGGTCGCTTACTTTGCATTGAGTTTGTTCAATCTTTGTCGCACCCTTAGAAACTTGTCATGCTGATCATGTACACTCCACCATCATTCCACTCATTCCATTCATTATATTTCACTTCACTCGACTCCATACACCTATATGCTATTTCCACCTCGAAGTAATGATCCACTATATATACACCACTATCCATTTTCACTCTAGCCAGCAAAAATGTTCTACTCCTATCCTAGGAGAGAGCAACCAAAAATATTTCCTATACCCATCTACTCATTGCTAGCCAATATCTTACAAAAGCTCCATTACATTTGTTTATCTCTCAAAAGTTATTGCAAAAGAGGCTTGGGTTGTATACATTTAAAAAAGGGGGGAGATGAAAAATGGACAAGTGTCCTACTACGGCTTAGTAGAGCCTACCTCCCAAAAATGTAAGAGATGAAAAATGAACAAGTGTTCGAGGGCTTAGTAGAGCCCACATCTCTAAAATAATAAAAGAGAGAAAAAAAATGGACACAAGTCCGAGGGTGAGTAGGACCCACCTCTAAAAAAAAAAAAAAAAGAAGAAAAAAAAAAAATACAACCCAGGTTCTCTCAAAGGTTTCAAGTTCCAAAAAGAGAAGATTCCTCAAGGAGCAAAAGTAAGATTTCCCCTCATTCATTCCACCTTACCATATCCTTACCATCACCTACCACCATATTCATTCCACCATACACATGCAAAGTATGACTTGTAACTTTGGATCCATTGCTTGAATTTACAATATATGCTTAGTAAGTTTAGTCTTCTCCCACCTATGAACTCCACATATAAACCTTAGATATAAGGTGAGAGAGAAGAAGGCATAGTGTGCTACCGCCTTTAGTCCAAAAAATACCACATATCATGAGAGAAAGGTAAAACAACTTTGTTACCTTTAGTGAGGATCCACAAATATCACAAATGAGAGACTTGAGAGAGTCATACTAGGAACTTTGAGTTTTATTTTGAAAACTTGCAAAAACTCGCGTATGACAGCTTGAACAAAAGAGTTTGAGATATGGTGCTTGACTTGATTGTTCTATCTTTCAATTGCCCAAGATCAAAGAAAAGGCTATAAGCTCCATGGTTAAAGGTAATATGGGTAAGTTAAAAATAAACAAATTATTCTTATCGGAGGAGAAATTTTGTTTGAAAGCATGTGTACCGTTGAGGCGTGAAAGCGTTGTAGCAACTCCCCGATCCATTGCTAAAGTTTAGCTTTGCTAGGGACTAGCAAAGGGTAAGCTTGGGGGAGCTTGTTGACACCTGTTATAGCATAAAATTACTAGTCAACTAAACATGAATAAAGGTTTAAAATGAATATAAACATAAGTCTAGGGTTTTAACTAACATAATTCCATGAGCTTTGGTGATTTATACATTTTCAGGGACTTAACAGATAAATGCAGAGAAGAATGGAGAAAGTTCCGGAATATACAAGACATATGATGACAAAACTTGACCGTGAAGTAACTCAACCCGAAAAAGTGGACTAAAACATTCTAGAAGACACCGGAAGGAACCAGAGGCCGAGGAGAGCCACACGGGCGGCCGCCAGCCCATTTAGGCCGGGCCGCCGGTGGGACCCACTTGCCAGCCCTCTCCTTTCTTGGTTAGGTTTACTACCGACTTTGAGGTTGTATCTACACCGTTGCCAAGGTTGGTTTGATCCAAGGGTTCACGCTCATCGCCAAGACCTATATAAGAAGACCCCTGACCCTAGGGCTAAACCTAATTCATTATCAATTCATTCTATCTCATTATCTCTCGGTTGTAGAGGGGTCCCATGTAAGGATCATCTCTCTCTAAGGGATTAGTGAATTAGAATGTAATTAGAAGCATATTAAAACTACAATTAGAAGAGTTAGTATAAGAGGATTAGAACTCATTAGTTCTAATCTTTTAGAACAAGAGAGATAGAGAGAGGGAAGGAATCGGAGGAAGTGCTTTGTCGGTGCTATCTCCATACTTGTACCTCGATTGGAAGTTAATCTACATTTGGAATTACTCCGTAATCTACTTCTTCTTTTAGTAAGTTATATTGTTTATATTTATTCTTATTGGTCTATGAGTCTCTCTTTTGAGTACTTTTAATCTATTGCAATAGGTTAAGGTAATATTCGTAGTGTAAGCGTGGTGCTTAGGCTCGGGTATCTCATAGATACACCCCTACCTTCCTGAGCGTGGTAGTTCGTGGTAGTGACAAAGTACCATTGATTCCTTTGGATTCCACATCCCGTTGGATAGGACTAAGTAGGAACAAGTTACCGGGGAATAGTGAGTTTCGGCCTTACTTTCCTTTGAGTACATCCCCATAAGAATATTATCAACATCACTTATCAAATTACGATTTAGCTATCTTAGTAAACCTCTCTATACCCTCAACCTTTTTAGTCTTGTGCTACTCCGGGTTAAGATTAGATCGTAGTCTCCCTCACCCGTTTCCCCTGTGGATTCGATATTTAAACCCTCTCCCGGGTGAAGTGCTCACCGGTATCCGTGCGCTTGCGGATTATACAAATTATAAATATTTCTGTGGGCTTAGCAAATACCAATAGGTATCAAAATCAGGCTCTTCTAATGAAGAATTCGGGTAAATTCTTTAATAGAAAGGATATCCCATGGGTGAATATTGTATGGGACAAACATTATGCTAATGGAAGACCGCCAGGTGGAACTAGGAAAGGCTCCTTTTGGTGGAGGGATGTCTTGAAGCTGGTTGATCCTTTTAAGCAAATGACTACAGTCTAGGTTGAGAATGGAAACTCTTGTCTGTTCTTGAAGGATTCTTGGCATGGTCAGCCTCTTGAGATTGAGCTCCCTCATGCGTTTTCTTTTGCAAAAAATCAGAACATTTCGGTTAGGAATGATGCCTTCAGAGAAGATGAGTTAATCAATCTTTTCTTACCGCTATCTCAAGCTGCTTATGAACAAGTCATGAACATTCAACTCTCAGTTGAGGACCTCCCTATTTCTGACGATGGCAAAGATAGTTAGACCTTCTTTGGGTCTGGTGCAAAATTCTCTTTAGCAAAGACTTACGTAAACTTAATGGGTCATGAGGTAATTGATGTATCTTTCAAATGGTTGTGGAGATCTCCTTGCCAGCCCAAGCTCAAAGTTTTTCTTTTGGCTCTGCTCAAAAATAGGCTCAGCACCCAAGACATCTTAAAAGAAAGCATATGGTTTTACCTTCTTACCTTTGTGATATCTGTTTTGATAGATGTTGAAGAAACCGCGGAACCATCTGTTTTGGAGTTGCCCTTTTGCTCAAGAACGTTGGGGATCATTAATTTGGAGGTTATTCATAATGGAGACGCTTTTGAAAATGTTCGGGCTAAATTTTTCATGATCAATTTGTCATTATTATGACATGGACAATCACGGAGAGCCAGGATTGAAATGATTTTTCAATAATAACCAGTTTCAGATTTAGGAATGCAAGAACTTCTTTTTTTTAAAGAGATGAAGCTTATTTCTTTTCCGAAAGTGAAAGATAGTTTGAAAGTCCAATTTGATCAATGGATCCAACAGTTGTGATTGATCAAGAAGTTTCCCTTATTTTCTTTTTCTTCTTTCTTTGTTCCATAGGTTTTTCCCTGTCTGTAACCTATCCATGTTGTAACCTTCCTTTTGTTGAACCTTTGTTTTGCCTTTAATAATAATTTCTAGCAAGGTCCACGCCCCCCTCCAGCTTCCTCAAGAAAAAAAGGTAGGCTCGCCTTCCCTCTACCGCAAGTCTAGGTGCTCGGGAGGCGCTGGCCGGGGCGGCAAAGACCTAACGCTTTGGAGAGGAGGGAGGCCCGGCGCAGAGGCGTTGGTGGAGGTGGAAGCTGGCAGTTCCGTATGGCGATGCATGGAAGAAACGGCGGGATGGGGGCCTCTTGGTGGCCCAACAAATTGGTTGGCTCTAGGGTGGAATTTGTTGGCCGAATAACTTTAGGGTCTGTAATAGAGGCTCTGCTGGAGTTAGATTTTTGGTCTAAGACCTCATATTTAGCTATAGGCTCAAGTAGAGCCTCTGCTAGAGCTGCTCTAACAAAAAAAAAATAGAGAGTATGGATTAATGGAAAACCCTAACAAAAGGCTCAACACTCACCAGTCTTTCTGTCCGATCGGTAGGAAGTCTTTCTGTCAGATCGTGGACTGTTGGGTTGGGCCACAGGGTGTTGGAAGTTGGATCGGAGAGCGGCATCAGTACAATATCCACTCGCCGCCCACATATTTTGTGATTGTGAACAACTCTCCTCTAAAAAAACATATTGTGAACAACTACAAACTGTACAAGAAAAATAGCTGCTAGCAAAGGTCAGGTACTAGTTACTAAAGTGAGCTAACCATTAATCCATCCTTTGGCCAATATCTTTTTAGAGTACAATATGAATAAGATTGATACATCCTGAGATGATATTTTCAATGAACTTGCTCAAGAATCCCAAGGCTTCGTATCACCTTCAACTACCTACACTTATCCAAGCGTGTGAAAATGAGTTTTGTCCATTTCAGAAATTTGGTCATACATATATGTGATGTATATAGATCAGGAATTCTGTTTTCTTCTTTCTCCATGTTCACAATAGGATCTTCTCTCTGTATTTTGTCTCTATGTTCACGATTGGATCTTCTCTGTATTTTCTGTATATGTTTTATGGTTTACTTTTCTCTTGATGGTAGGGCGTGCACCTCGCAGGGTGCGCAGAAGTTTCTCGTTTTGATTTATTTAGCTTCCATATGAACAAACATGCGTGCGGTGAGAAGGCACGTGAGTCTTTCGATTTATCGAAGTATTCACAATAATATAAACTAGGGTGATTCACCCCGCGTTGCATGGGTATTAAGGAGAATTCTATGATTTACAATATTACTATCACCCTCCTATTCTTTTTCTTTTTCTTATTTTTCCTTTGTCCTTTTTTTTTTCTCTATACCAATGGGTTCTATTTATAATTTTATTAAAATATATCCATGTGATATTAAAGGATTTATTAAAATAAATTTAATGGTGTAATTAGAATTTGATTTATTTTTTCATGAGTTATAACATTTTTTTTTTTATGCCCATAGACATGTGGGACATGTTGATGACGTGGCACAAGAAAGGGTTAGTGGGCTTGTGAGGTGGCATGCTAGTGGGGTGTTAGTGGGATGGTGAGGTGACGAATTCTACGAGTTACAATATTACTATCACCCTCCTATTCTTTTTCTTTTCTTCTTTTTTTTTCCTTTTTTATTTTCTTTTTTATTTTCTTTTTTTCTCTATACCAATGGCTCCCACTTATAATTTTATCAAAATATATCCATGTGAGATCTTGTTTTTAAAGAATTTATTAAAATAAATTTAATGGTGTAATCAGAATTTGATTTATTTTTTTTGGTTCATAAGTTATAACCTTTTTTTATGCCTATAGACATGTGAGATATGTTGATGACGTGGTGCAAAGAAAGGGTTAGTGGGCTGGTGAGGTAGCATGCTAGTGGAGTGTTAGTAGGATGGTGAGGTGGCGCTTTGTATGTCGAGAAAATTAGCTAGTGGGGGTTGCAAACATTAGTTTTATAGATGTTTTGATCGATATCCTTGTCGCAAACTTGCAATACATGGGTGTAACCAGTTAGCTTGTCTCTCGGGACACTATTACCAGCGCGTCAACCGGTTTCGTGGAATGATATGATATCTTACGTTCAAACCTATATACGGGCCATCTTCAATAGTATAGCCAAGGGGGTAGCTGAATCAAATTTTAATGGCTACAAAAAGTAAGAGGTTAATGTAAACTTAAGAGACAGTGTACTACGGTCGATCACATGGCATGATGCTAAGGCCGGTCTCAATGGTGAGTTTTATTTAGATTTGTTTCCAAGACTATCATGTCATATAAAATAAAATGAAACTTGGATGAAACCCCTACTCTCAATGGAGAGTTTCATCTTGTGGTTTCATTGGCATTTAATTTCATGACTCAAAAGATAGTTGGTATTCGTGCCAAGAGATGAAACTTTTGCCCTTCTCTCTCCAGAGTTTCATGCAAAAAGTAGACTTTTGCTTTGATGTGGCTACTGTTATTTTAATGTGCATGAAACGCCAATAAACCCCCCTATTGAGGCCTTTGAGAGCCACCGACTACGGATCTCTCTCCAAATTTATCAATTTAGAGCTATAATTAATTAATGCTAATAATTCATAGTGCTAGAGACATACTACCTCTATTTCCATTTTGTAGTTCGTCCCTAGGAGTACGGTTAGGTGTCCAGATTTGATCTTTTGTTGCATGCATCTAAATGTATTTATGTCCAGATCAGGAGAATTTTGCATGCATGTGAGAAATAGCTAAAACGAACTATAAAAAGGAACGGAGGCAAGACGTTTTATATCTTGTTTCGTTTAAAATGTTGACCTGACCTCGTTCGTCGTTGGCGCGCGGTCTAGCAATACTATCAGGGAATAAATTGGGTGGGGGAGGTCCTCACCGTGAGGACCTCCTCTCATTTTACTCTAAGAGAGAGATTAGAGTATAAAATTTAATATAGAGATTAGGGAATATAGAGATTAGAATTTAGGGTTTAATATAGAGATTAGGGTATAAGACTTAAAGTAGAGATTAGGGTTTAGAGGCTTAATATACAGCTGTTTGGTTTCCTTGAAAATTCGCTGGACCTTCCCATGTCATAAACACGTGCTACGCTATATACAACTGTCCAAGAAAAGAACACGCTATACATACAAATCTTCATTGAATCAAATGCAGCCTCCAACTGGTCCTGCGCCACTCGTTGGTCTGCCGACCAGAGTTCTAGCTACACTGCCACTCGTCAAGCGTGTGAAAATGAAGCGCCACACGCGGGTAAAAATACTATTACTACGTCTAGCTTGTACTACGTATACGAGTCAACCAGTCAAGCATTTACTTGTCAAAAAAAAAAAAACAGTCAAGCATTTCGGTTTATATATAAACGGATAGGAGTACCGAGTACGTACGTCTAACATCGCACATCACACACACTGCACTACAGCACTAGAGTGCTAGTAGCAATGGCTGGCCGCCTACGCCTCCAGGAGGTCCTCGCCGCCGTCACGTGCATGGCCCTGGCGGCCGCTGCCGGCGGCGAGCAATTGGAGTTCCAGTTCCAGGAGGCCACCGTGGACGCCATCCATCTGGGTTTCAAGAACGGCAGCCTCATCGTCGACAGCCCTGGTCCGGTTCTACCTGGACCAGATCGCCCGCCTCAACCCGGTGCTGCACGCCGTCATCGAGGTGAACCCGGACGCGCTCGCGCAGGCGGCGCGCGCCGACGCCGAGCGCTCTGCTTCGGGCGGCCGCTGCGCAGTCGGCCTGCACGGCATCCCCGTCCTGCTCAAGGACAACATCGCCACGCGTGACCGGCTCAACACCACGGCCGGCTCCTTCGCGCTGCTCGGCTCCATCGTCAGGCGCGACGCCGGCGTGGTGGCGCGCCTCCGCCGCGCCGGTGCCGTCATTCTCGGCAAGGCCAACCCCTCCGAGTGGTCCAATTTCCGCGTAGTTGCTAACGGCTGGAGCGCCCGCGGCGGCCACACGCGGGTATTGTTATCGTTCAAAATTTCCCATCGAGGTACTCTATTTCAAAATATTTGATCGGCTACACGTGAAATTACTACAGAATCCATATGTCCTCTCGGCGGACCCGTGCGGATCGAGCGCTGGGCCTGGTGTTGCGGCGGCAGCCAACATGGCAGCACTGACACTGGGATCCGAGACCGACGGCTCCATACTCTGCCCATCGTCGCTCAACTCTGTGGTTGGGATCAAACCAACCGTTGGATTGACTAGCCGGTCCGGCGTCATCCCCATCACGCCTCTTCAAGACACGATTGGGTAAGAAACAACCGGTTTTACTGTTAACAACTAAAAATGTCTATTCGGCGTCAACATCTACATAAGATGTGCATATATTCTTTTATCATGACCTAATAAAGTATGGAGGTCGGTTGGACATGATTGCCCTGTTCGTTTGGCTGATCTTTGGTTGGTCTGGTGCTGATTTTGTTCCGAGAGAAATGCTGGCGGGCTGATCTTTGTGAGAGAAAATCTTGTTAAATGGCGACCGATAAGCGATGGTAGTCCAAACGAACAGGGCGGATATGATCGAAAAATATAATGGTAATTTGACTTGTGTTTGTCATTGCAGACCGTTGTGTCGCACAGTGTCTGACGCCGTCCATGTGTTGGACGTCATTGTCGGGTACGATGAGCTTGATGCTGAAGCCACTCAAGCAGCGTCCAAATACATCCCGCATGGGGATACATGCAGTTCCTTAGGATCCATGGATTGACGGGCAAGAGAATCAGTGTTCCAAATTTCCTTTTTCAAGGATACGATGACATGCAATTGGCAGTTTATGAGAAGCATCTCGATACAATGAGGTAGATACTCCCTCTATCCAGTTGTTTGATCGATGCGTCTTGCAGCAAGGCAATTTTTAATTTGGTCTACTCTTCATGAAATTAAAGCCAACAAGGCGCTGTCGTGGTCGTGGATCTTGACATCGCAACAAATTTCACTGATCTGAGTGACCAAGAGGGACTGCTGATGAATGCAGAGTTCAAGTTAAGCATCAATGATTATTTGTCTAACCTATTGTACTCTCCAGTCCGCTCCCTCGCACAAATCATCGCATTCAATGAAGCACATCCTATAGAGGTAAACCAAATATTTCTATCATTCACATTACATAATCACCATGAACATTGTTTGCAGTTAATTTTCAAGATACTTAACATCGATGTTAGCCAAATCAGAATGAAATGTGATATGATCAGATGATGGTAAACCTTCTTGTTGTTGCAGGAGAGACTTAAAGATTTTGGGCAGGCAGACCTAATTGCTGCGGAGGAAACCAATGGCATTGGCATCAGGGAGAGAGTTGCCATCCAACGGCTTAAGGAGATATCCACCAATGGGTTGGAGAAGCTGATGAAGGAACATCGGCTGGATGCAGTTGTTGGGGCCAACTACTACACCTTCAATGTTCTCGCCGTCGGAGGCTATCCGGGCATCGCCGTGCCGGCGGGGTATGACAAGCAGGGAGTCCCCTTTGCGATATACTTTGGTGGGCTCAAGGGCTACGAGCCAAGGTTGATTGAGATTGCCTACGCGTTTGAGCAAGCTACCAAAGTCAGAGTACCACCTGCTTTCAAGGCCTAGTAACTAGCATGGTGGCACGTAATAGTAATAAGGAATGTAATGAAAAATATTTTTACTAGGAATAAGCATCTTGAAAACTTTTACCACTTATATATGTGCCTCTTATTAGGGAGAGGTTGGAAGTATGTTTTCAAAGGAATTGTATCTTCTCAATGTAATACTTATTACTAGAATAAAATAAATAAAAATCGAGATTGGATCATTCACGTATTTCATTAAGGTGGTGGTAATGAAATGTTATAAATACATAAGATTCACAAGTAATTCTTGGATTATACCCTCCACCATAAAACTCCAACTGACTAGAATAAATAATAATAGAATGGTACACTGTGAAACCACCTTATTTTCTTTTGGTTTTGGGTATCAAAGATGAAGCCACCATGGAGAAGCACATTGCTTTCTCTCTCTCTTTTTATCTCATAGATATGCATATTTCATTCTCTATATAAACCAAAACACGGCATATTATAGCAAAAAAAGTAATGGACGATCGAACATCCTAAGTTTCCTAACGAAAGGCCCAACACTCACCAGTGCCGCCCAGCTACCGAGACGCGCCCGATGTCGTAAGCCCGTTGTCTGGACTGTTCTAACCGATCGGACGCGATTGAGCCCCCAATCCTCAAGCGCGTGTTGCGCCGGAGCTCCGCCGGCCGCCGGGTGCCGGGCTGCCGGGCGGCGGTGGGGTCTTTGCTCAGTGAGCCAGTGCTGTTGGCGGGCGGCGCCCGACGCGATTCTTTTGCCGCAATTCTGCATTTCGTGGTCCTTGTGTAGGCGATACGACCAGTCAAACTTTCGTTTCCGTTTTTTTGGACCAAAGGCATCCACCCGGCTTTATTGAAATCTTAACGAACACCCCGGCTTGGGACTGGGGTTACCAGTTTTACAAAGATTAAGCACTCATAAGGGCAGCAAACATCCTCTAAAGATCATCTAAACTTACCTCTACCGAAAACCGATTGGAAAAACGGATATGACCTCTCGCGGCGGTATATCAAAAGGCGCGGCACAACGCACGGCACGCACACCGCGCGCTTTCGAAGGCACGCACCACTTCACTGAGTTAGATACAAAATACTCCTATGAGCAAAAGACTATCTCACTATCCTCTTGATGACGCGAAGCGGTGATCGGATCAATAAGATTGTGCCGGCGGGGAGCTGCATCATCTCTTCTTCGGCAACTGGTTCCATCTTTTGCCTTGATAATGGGCGCCGAGGACTTGATCGGGGATCATGGTTTTGTAGATTATCCCCTTCGGTGGCGCCATCACCTTCTTGTTGATTGTCATATCATTGCGCGTCTTCGGATTGTCCACAAGGCACTTTGCACAAATGAACGGTGTTACCTCTTGTGTAACTCTATGGCAGTCTTCGGGAAGTCTTGAGCAAAGTCGAGCATGAAATTAGAGAATGTTGCCATCAAGTGCGGTCCTTAAAATGACCACATATAGACAACAATTGGACATTGAAGCGAGAATATGATCCGTTGTTTTACGGTATATCACATATGAAGCGGAGTTTTGGGCCCGGGCCAGTTTTTCTTTTAAGTTGTACTCCAGGTGGATGTCATGCACGACCATCCAAATGAAGATCTTTACTTTTAAAGGAATTGTACATTTCCACAAATTCATCATTTGCCTATCTTTAACTCCTCCGTGCCGTCAAATGTCTATATAGGGATTTTTGCAAAGTATACTTTTTGGACTGTTCTAGTACCCAAATCATCTTATCTCTACCATCTTCCAGGGAAATTGGTTGTAGCAATTCCATGAGATCATTCCATTCTGTAACTAACCCTCCATTGATTTGTCTTCTAAATTGGATATTCCATTCTTGGTCGAGAAATGTTTAGATACCTCTATATTAGGTTGAGTGGAAATTTGGAGCAGTTGAGGAAATCTCACACACAAAGGGCAATCTCCTATCCAAACATCTAACCAGAATCGGTTTGTTTACCACTAATAACCTCCATAACTCTACCTTCTTTGGAACCACTTCCTTATGTCAGCAATTGACTTCCAAAATTGTGACCCCTTATTATTTTTTATTTGGAATATGCTTTTACGTCCCAAATTCTTTTTCCTAAGAATTGAGCATCATAGGTTTTCCTCTTCACTTTCTAGTCTGTATATCCATTTTGCCAGCAGACAAGTATTCATAACTCTAACATTAAGAAAGCCAAGTCCACCAAAATCTTTAGGTCTGTTCAAAGCTTCCCATTTAATCATATGGTACTTCTTTTTTTTATTTCGGTTCCCGCGGGGAAGAAGCCCGTCGATTGAGTCTAGCTTTTGACAATTGCCTTCATAGAGTTGGTATACCCCATAGTATACATTGGTACACTTGATAGGCAGGACTCAATAAGCATTGCTTTCCCCCATAGGTTAGATAGTCACAATGCCAAGTTCCCAATCTCATTTTGTTTTTATCACCGACATAACTCATCTCGAGCTTTTGTGATCTTGTGATCAGCCGACGGGTAATCCAGGTATTTCATAGGACATATTGATAATTTGCATTGGAATATCTTTATGGTTTGTTGTTGTAGCTCGCCTCAAGTCCCACCGTGTGTATATCGCTTTTATCAAAGTTAATTTTCATTCGACATTGCTTGAAGCATGTAAGAATGAACTTTTGCTCTCTGTAAATTTCAGTTGAGTAACTCAAAAATAGCACTATATCATGCATATTGTAGATGTGTGAGGCCTCCATCCACCAAATGGGGTACCAAGCCTTGTAACATCCCTCCCTGACTTGCTTTAGAAAGCATTGTGGATAAAGAGTCCACAACTATGTTAAAGAGTAAAGGAGAGAGAGTGGGTCCCCTTGCCTCAAACCCTTGTAGCTCTGAAGTATTCTCCTCGGTTCCATTGATGTCTATGCAGACTCTACCACCACTAACCGCTTTGTTTATCCATGAAATCCACTTATTATTAAAACCTTTTCTTTGCATTACTTCTTCTAAAATCTCTAGCTAACCTTTTCATAGGCTTTTTAAAGTCCAATTTTAGAATAACTCCTTTGCTCTTCTTAACTCTAAGTTCATGTAGTACCTCTTGGATTATGACCACTCCCTCCAAAAATTTTTTTTTTGGGATAAAAGCGATCGGAATTGGCTAATCGGTTTGTCTATCACCTCTGTCAATCGATGGTGAGAACTTTTAGTGATTATTTTGTAGATCACATTCAATAAACATATAGGTCTAAACTGTTTTGATGGATGTAGCTGGTTTGCATTTTGGTAGGAGAATTATAACTCCATAATTGAGTCTCCATAACTCTAGCTGCCCATTATGAAGTCTCGCCTAACATTTCTTTTATCACTAATCTCATCCTGTACGGAAGGTTTTAAAAAATTCTACACTAAACCCATCGGGGCCTGGTAACGTGTTATTTTTCATCTCTTTCATAGCACAATCTAATTACGCTAAAGTAAAAGGCCTTGTTAGTCTAGCATTGTCCTCCACTCTTAGTTGTTGCTCCTCATTCCACATATCATTGCATAAATGAATATGTTTTTCGACTCTTCCAAATAGCTCTTTGTAGTAATCTATAATATGATCTTTTTAACTCTTGTTGTGAACTCGGAATCCTCCCATTATGTTCTAGGCATGCTATATTCATTTTTTCTTTTCCTAGCATTGGCACACTTATGAAAGTAACTTGTGTTAGCATCGCCCTCCAATAACCATTGTTCACCTCCTTTTTCCGCCATTGGGTCTCTTCATCTTCTAATATTCTCAATAGTAGTCTTTCCGGTTCATATCTATTTTCCCATTCCTCTTGATTGAAGTCTCTTATCTCACTTTCTTCATCTAGTTCAGCTATGGCTTTCATTAGTTCTTTCTTCTTCCTCTATCTACATTTTGTCCCCATCCTTTGATGGCCCTCCTTAATTTGCTTGACATAATTAATGTGCCAATGATCTAGAGGGTTGTCTTTTGTGTCTATCGGCCACTTGGCTCTTACCCGGTCGATTGAAGCCTTCCGCTTAATCCGGTGACTACTAAATTTGAAACTTGATAGGTTTTTATGGCTCTATTATCTGAAGTGTCCACAATTAGTGGATTATGGTCGGATCCAAGTCTTGGAGCAGTCAATACTGTTGTCAAATTAAATCTGTCTTCCCACAGGTTTGCAGCTAAAACTCTGTCCAATACATATGGTATGGGTGGGCTTTGTTTATTTGTCGGTATACCCGCTCCCCGATCTTTGGAGTTCCCTCAATGATGTTGCATTAATCATGTCATTGAAGGCATTCATCAAAGGTATGTCAACGTTTCTCGATGATTTTTTAGATATACTTCTAACCAAATTGAAGTCACCTCAATTAGAATAGGTATCTCTACACTCAATAATTTCATTTGGATTTCTTCAAGGAATTCTAGCTTCCTCTCATCGTGAGCAGGGCCATAGATGTTTATTAGCATTCATGTAAATCCATCATCAAACATCTGAAGTTTGATAGCTTGAAAAAAAAATCCATGTTCAATCTCCCTAATTTGAGCCAAGTTCATTGTCAATTCCATCGGCATTCCACCAGTGACCTTCACAAGGAATCAATCCCATTGCATATCTCTTTGCCCCGCAAATCTGTCCAACTCTCTTTGACTAAAATTGGCTTTGATCGTCTCTTGCAAAATGGAAACAATCAAAGTTATGTAAAGAAATTAACTCTAGAAGTTGCTTTTTTTCCTAGCAGAGTTGCCCAAACCCTAATATTCCGGATGAGGATCTTCATTTTAATAAACCTTGGGGATTAGTAACATCCTCTATACTCGATGAGTAGAATTTTGTAACTCAAGTGCTTCTTGGCCTCTTTCTCCAAATTACCAGCTTTAGTATTTATTTATATCTCTACTAGTTTGTTAGACTTTCTTACGCACTTATACCTCTATCATGGATATTTCCTCCACAAGACCTTTAGAAGTGGTATTCATAACTCTACTACTTGTTACAGAATCTTACGGCTTCATATCTCTATTTGCCTTATCATTATTGTTCTTATTTAAAGTAAAATTTTTTTTTCTTTAGCCATTAGGATAGCATCTTGAGCTTCCTTATTGGCTTGAGACAAACATATGTTAGATATTCTAGCAATTTCACTTGGATCTATACTTATGCCACAAGTTTTTGCAATAGCATCTAAAGTACTGGAATTACCAGGATGGGATGTGTCATTATTATTACCTTTGGGCATCTTTGACTCTTTGATAGCTTTAGCTTTGTCCTCTACCATAGCTCCCTTGTTCCTTATTCTTGTGCTACCTCTAGTCTCTGGAATCTGCTTCATGGTCTTGGGATTAGCTGCATCTGCATAAGATTTTTCTATTGCTTCCCCCTTGCCTTGGCTGTTGAGTCATCATTTACAACTAGGATTGTGTCTTCAATGACCAATTCAGGGGCTAGCATAGCTTGTTTGTCATGCTCAATTACAGACTCAAAAAACCCAAGATCAGTCAAATTGAGTTCCTTGTCTGCTGTAGAGTTGAGTGTATCATGAATTTTTGGTCCAGCCTGAGGTATTTCTTTGTTTGCCTCATGGCTCTGTATGACTCACATCAGCACTCTTCTTTTTAACTTCCACCAATTCTTGTTCTAATAGCCCTACCATTGTTGCAGTTGTCTTTTGTTTTTTGTTTGAACCCCTATTTTGCTCATTTCCATTTCCTTTGCTTGATCCTCCAGCTTTTTCCTTATTCCCAGGTGGTGGATCCTGCTTTGGTGGGCTGTTGGATCCAATCCACCTAAACTCCTGGGAGTCAGGCTCATCTTCCTCTGTTGCTTCATCATCATCTTGGTCAAGATCATCATCATCTGGTTGGTTTGGGGAACTTGTGGCGGTTTATCGAGTAGAACCAATAGATTTTTCTGCCTTTTTGTTTATAAAAACCTCTATTGCCCCTTGATCTCATAAGGGTTCTTGCATGATACTTGAACCAGAGGCATCGATTTCCATTTGAGGGAAGGCTTGTGTACCCTTTCGGGGATCCCCTACTAACTTATCAAGCTCTAAAAAAGCATACTGTCCTGGCTATATCCGGAATCTTCATGGCTTTGATCCACACTTGTTTTTAGTTCTTGAAAGAATTCAGGGGTCCATATCGTTTCCTCCACAATAGCTTTGAATATCGATGTTATGAACTTAATCTCTTTCATCTTGACAAGAAGATTTAAGGCGCCTTTGAAGGTATTTTTTACCAGAATTCCTTTGTTGGATATTCTTTTGACATCCCAATTCCACTCGAATCAGCAATCAGCATGGTATTGTAATTCTGCTTCTCGATTCTAGCTTTAGTACCTCTACCTTCTAACACGGACACAATAGCTAATTTTTCTTCTTTCTTCTCCAACTAAATACCTCTATCTTTTTCTCGTAAATTGAGTGAGTAGAACATTTGCCCTGGTATACCCATTGCACATATAGATAGTCCCTTGTTGAATTTGTTGTGCTCTTTTCCATCTTTCTCTTGCTTCATTGTTTGCTCCATCTTCTCATCAACTGACTTCTTTGGGATTCTATCTGGACAGTTATTGAATTTATGTCCTGTCGGTTTGCATCTATAGCAGTATGGTGGGTTTATGCAGTCTGAATAGTGGTGACCTTCCTCATTACAGTTGTAGCATTTCATTGGACCTTCAGGAGCTTTGTATTCATACCTGTATTGTCCCTGTTGGTTCTGATATTGCTGATTTCCCCTTCTTCTGTCATCAATCTTGTGGCGAAGATCTGCTTGTGTCATTTGCCGGACTTCTCTTTCGCCCTGGTACTCTCCCCCACGCTTGCGGACTAGATTATCTTCCTGGTCTCTCCCCTGACCTGATTGTCTTGACCGGTTATCTTCTCGAGCTTGGGTGTATCTTGTGTTATCTCTATCGTAGTAGCTATTTGGATCTTGGTGGGTCTTGGTAACTCCCCGCATGTTTCTTCCCTCCTCGGAACCCTCCCGACGGCCTTGATTACGATATGCTTCTCTTCCTTGCCTCATCTCCCCTGCTGCTTGTTTTCCTCTTGATAGCTCTTCCCCTGAGGTTGCTTCTTGTCCATCTCCTTGGTTACCTCTACAAAGGATCTAGCGTCTACTTCTTGTGGCTGGATTCTTCAAATGTGTTTTGCTTGGTGACCTAGTTTGTGGATCTCCTTTTAGCGATGCTTGCGGGAACCTTGGCGCCCAAGGCGTCAAGAACCTAGATGCATGGATCCAATACCATCCCGACTTGGAAGACTTAGGTTTATCAGTGTTATGTTTCCTGGGCCTTGGTGGCGTGTACGAATGGTTTAGCAAATCCTCAATTGAAGATACTACATGGGCCGGCCCGATTACTATTCTCCTTTGCCTAACTACGTATCTTTTTTGTGACTATCTCTTTTTGCTTGGTGTGTACCCTCTTCTCTGTTTTTGGGCATTTCTTCGTTTGTTGTATCTTCGTTATCTCGCTCCGGATATTGGTATTGATCTTGCACAACTTCCTCTTCTACCTCTCGCACATCCATCCTTCTTACTTTTGCCAAGTTAATTGAATTGGAATTTTTGTTATCATGATAGAATCGACTCTACCATAGCCATGGGGGCATCTCGAGAATTTCGAGTACGCTCTTGTATCGGATCATCACTTGGTTGTGAGTGTTTCGTAAACCCACGTAAATGGAGTAACTCTTTGGGTTGATGGTGGGAACTCAGAACTCAACCAATCATCAAAGGAGATTTTCCTTGGTTCGATTGCATTCTGTCCTCTGTTTTTTGACACGATTCACGGTTCTAGCTCTATAGTCTTGGATTTGCTCCTTTGTTGCATACCTCTATAGCTCGATCTCTCTGTATCTACGTTCGCTTTTGGGCCTCGATTACGCTAGATATTCACCGGTGAATCCTCATCATCCCGCATGAGAATGTAGGGGAGGGATTGCTAGCGTAAGTCTGCGATTTTTCATTGGTACCACCTCCAACCAAAAACCACGCCGATGACAACGTATGGTTCGATTTGGGAGTATGTAACGCAAGTGAGACTGCGGCTAGCAAGCGGTCGGGCGAATCTAATCGGCCGAACTTCGGTTGAAATTGGCGTAGAACAACCTAACTCCCGACCGAGAGATGGTGATGGTGAGGGCGAAGGGGAGGGGAAAGGGGGAAATACCACGGTGCATCGATGCGCGCGAAGCTTGCGAATTGATTCTCCTACTTTGGCGCGAAGAAGGGCGAGCAAGAAACACGCCGGCGTTGGTCGCCGAGCGCCACCGCCGCCTTATCGCCTCCGTTTCGCATGTTTTAGTTTCGTTTTTGCCCTGCGGGGCGGCGTGCCTTTTCTCTCGCTCCCCCCCGTGAGCCCGCCCCCGCCCCATCGCGTGCCTCCTCCGACGCCCGGTCTACACACCCGGCGCCCATCCCGATCCCGGTCGGTGGAGTTAGGCCGTGGACGCGGTCCACGGACGGGCGCCCCGGTGTTGAGGTAGAAGACGAACCCGACAAGTGGGTCCCACTTGGCGGTGACTGTAATAGAGATAGAAGGAGGAGGAGGAGAGGGCTGACAAATGGGCCCCGCAATAGGGCAAAATGGTCATTTTAGCTACCTGTTTGACACCGTTAGCACCAAATTTGTACGGAATGACACACGTGTAAAAGAAAGTTTGTGTCATGGCACACAAGTCCGAACCAAATTTTCGGTTTGGAGCAACTTTTATAATGACATACAGATAAAATACTAAAATTTAAACAGCCCTGAATTAAAAGATAGAGCTCTTGTTGTTACTTTAAAAAGAAAAGAGAGAGAGCGCCAACGTTCGACAAGACATGAGCATCATAAGCAGACAAGCAGACATGTGCACACCACACACTGCACTCCGCTAAAGTTGGCTGTGGCCAGGCCACTAGCAGATCGGCCGGACAACAGTCAGCTAGCTAGCAATGGTTCGCCTGCGTCTCCAGGTCGTCGCCACCATCCTGGGGATGGTGGTTCTCTGGCGGCCGCTGCCGGCAGCAGCAGCTCCAGCGGCAAGCAGTTCGAGTTTCAGTTCCAGGAGGCCACCGTGGACGCCATCCACCAGGGCTTCAAGAGCGGCAGCCTCACGTCGACGGCGCTCGTCCGGTTCTACCTGGACCAGATCGCCCGCCTCAACCCGCTGCTGCACGCCGTCATCGAGGTGAACCCGGACGCGCTCGCGCAGGCGGCGCGCGCCGACGCCGAGCGCTCCGCCTCCGGCGGCCGGTGCGCCGTCGGCCTGCACGGCATCCCCGTCCTGCTCAAGGACAACATCGCCACGCGTGACCGGCTCAACACCACGGCCGGCTCCTTCGCGCTGCTCGGATCCGTCGTCAGGCGCGACGCCGGCGTGGTGGCGCGCCTGCGCCGCGCCGGTGCCGTCATCCTCGGCAAGGCCAACCCCTCCGAGTGGTCCAATTTCCGCGCAGTTGCTAATGGCTGAGCGCCCGTGGCGGCCACACGCGGGTATGTTATCGTTCAAAATTTCCCATCGAGGTACTCTATTTCAAAATATTTGATCGGCTACACGTGAAATTACTACAGAATCCATATGTCCTCTCGGCGGACCCGTGCGGATCGAGCGCTGGGCCTGGTGTTGCGGCGGCAGCCAACATGGCAGCAGTGACACTGGGATCGGAGACCGACGGCTCCATACTCTGCCCATCGTCGTTGAACTCTGTGGTTGGGATCAAACCAACCGTTGGATTGACTAGCCGGTCCGGCGTCATCCCCATCACGCCTCTTCAAGACACGATTGGGTAAGAAACAACCGGTTTTTACTGTATGTTGCTTTGGAGACCAACATATATAAGCACTGGTCTCTATATTATGAGCATATATTTGTATATATCTATTAATTCTACTGTTAACAACTAAAAATGTCTATTCGGCGTCAACGTCTACGTAAGATGCGCATATATTCTTTTTATCATGTCCTAATAAAGTACTCTCTCCGTCCTCAAAATGTCTAAACTTTTCGGTTTTCGTGCCACAAATTTAACTTGATTTTGTACAAAATACGTGCAACATCTATATCTTCAAATAAATTTGTTAAAAACTAGGTTCAAAGATCTTTCTAATGATACTAATTATGTATGATAAGTATTAATACTTTTTAATTTATATTTTGTTAAAGTTGTTTTCTCGGGAAGCGTAAGTGACAAACATTTTGGGACAGAGCAAATATGGAGGTCGGTTGGATATGATATGATCGAATAATATAATGGTAATTTGACTTGTGTTTGTCATTGCAGACCGTTGTGTCGCACAGTGTCTGACGCCGTCCATGTGTTGGACGTCATTGTCGGGTACGATGAGCTTGATGCTGAAGCCACTCAAGCAGCGTCCAAATACATCCCGCATGGGGGATACATGCAGTTCCTTAGGATCCATGGATTGACGGGCAAGAGAATCGGTGTTCCAAATTTCCTTTTTCGAGGATACGATGACATGCAATTGGCAGTTTATGAGAAGCATCTCGATACAATGAGGTAGATACTCCCTCTATCCAGTTGTTTGATCGATGCGTCTTGCAGCAAGGCAATTTTTAATTTGGTCTAGTCTTCATGAAATTAAAGCCAACAAGGCGCTGTCGTGGTCGTGGATCTTGACATCGCAACAAATTTCACTGATCTGAGTGACCAAGAGGGACTGCTGATGAATGCAGAGTTCAAGTTAAGCATCAATGATTATTTGTCTAACCTATTGTACTCTCCAGTCCGCTCCCTCGCACAAAATCATCGCATTCAATGAAGCACATCCTATAGAGGTAAACCAAATATTTCTATCATTCACATTACATAATCACCATGAACATTGTTTGCAGTTAATTTTCAAGATACTTAACATCGATGTTAGCCAAATCAGAATGAAATGTGATATGATCAGATGATGGTAAACCTTCTTGTTGTTGCAAAAGAGACTTAAAGATTTTGGGCAGGCAGACCTAATTGCTGCGGAGGAAACCAATGGCATTGGCATCAGGGAGAGAGTTGCCATCCAACGGCTTAAGGAGATATCCACCAATGGGTTGGAGAAGCTGATGAAGGAACATCAGCTGGATGCAATTGTTGGGGCCAACTACTACACCTTCAATGTTCTCGCCGTCAGAGGCTATCCGGGCATCGCCGTGCCGGCGGGGTATGACAAGCAGGGAGTCCCCTTTGCGATATACTTTGGTGGGCTCAAGGGCTACGAGCCAAGGTTGATTGAGATTGCCTACGCGTTTGAGCAAGCTACCAAAGTCAGAGTACCACCTGCTTTCAAGGCCTAGTAACTAGCATGGTGGCACGTAATAGTAATAAGGAATGTAATGAAAAAATATTTTCACTAGAAATAAGCATCTTGAAAACTTTTACCACTTATATATGTGCCTCTTATTAGGGAGAGGTTGGAAGTATGTTTTCAAAGGAATTGTATCTTCTCAATGTAATGCTTATTACTAGAATAAAATAAATAAAAATCGAGATTGGACCATTCACCTGTATTTCATTAAGGTGGTGGTAATGAAATGTTATAAATACATAAGATTCACAAGTAATTCTTGGATTAGCCAAAGGATGTTGGGTTCGGTTGGTTACCCCAGCCAGCCTGGACACTCTAGAGGCACCCCTCAGTCCTGAGTTCGAATACCAGTGGGAGCGAATTTCAGGTCATGAGACTATAATTTCCCGTGAGCATGCACTGTCTATACCTATAGATCATGCTGAGGATTCTCATGTGCACATCCCTGAGGAGGATGACACTACAGTCACCCGAAAGAGCAAGAGACAGAGGGTTGCAAAATCCTTTGGTGATGACTTTATAGTGTACCTTGTGGAAGACACGCCAACCACCATTAAAGAGGCATATTCCTCTCCTGATGCTGACTTGTGGAAGGAAGCAGTAAGGAGTGAGATGGATTCTATTATGTCTAATGGAACTTGGGAGGTCGTTGACCGTCCTTATGGCTGTCAACCTATAGGTTGCAAATGGATCTTCAAGAAAAAGCTTAGGCCTGATGGTACTATTGAGAGGTACAAGGCAAGGCTTGTGGCCAAAGGATATACCCAAAAGGAGGGTGAAGATTTCTTTGACACCTATTCACCAGTTGCTCGGTTGACTACAATTCGCACATTAATTTCCGTGGCAGCCTCTTATGGTCTTATCATTCATCGGATGGATGTTAAGGCGGCTTTCTGAATGGAGAGTTGGATGAGGAGATCTATATGGATCAGCCAGAAGGATTTATTGTGGATGGTCAAGAGAACAAGGTGTGTAGGTTGATAAAATCACTGTATGGCCTAAAACAAGCTCCTAAGCAATGGCATGAAAAGTTTGATAATACTCTTACAGCTGCTGGCTTTGCTATGAATGAGGCTGACACGTGTGTGTATTACCGGTATGGTGGGGGTGAGGCTGTTATATTGTGCCTTTATGTTGATGACATCTTGATCTTTGGATCTAATCTCAATGTGGTTGAGGAAGTAAAGAATCTTCTATCGAGCAATTTCGAAATGAAAGATTTGGGAGAAGCTGATGTCATTCTAAACATCAAGCTTATTAGAGAAGGTGATGGTGGGGTAACGTTGTTACAATCCCATTATGTGGAAAAGGTATTAAGTCGCTTTGGTTTTAGTATTTTGTGATCCTGCTCCTACACCTTATGACCCTAGTGTGCTATTGAGAAAAAATCGGAGAATAGCAAGGGATCAATTGACATACTCCCAGATCATTGGCTCACTCATGTATCTTGCGAGTGCAACAAGGCCTGACATCTCATATGCTGTGAGCAAGCTGAGCCGGTTTGTGTCAAAACCAGGAGATGATCATTGGCGTGCTCTTGAGAGAGTATTGCGCTATCTGAAAGGTACTATGACATATGGTATACACTATACTGGAAACCCAAGAGTGCTGGAAGGCTATTGTGATGCCAACTGAATTTCTGATGCTAATGAGCTTTATGCCACAAGCGGATATGTGTTCTTGCTTGGAGGTGGCGCTGTTTCCTGGAAGTCTTGCAAGCAGACTATCTTAACGAAGTCTACAATGGAAGTAGAACTCACAGCGTTAGACACTGCTGGGGCTGAGGCTGAGTGGCTACGTGATTTCCTATTGGATTTACCGGTAGTTGAAAAACCGATAGCGGCTATCTCCATGAACTGTGACAACCAGACTGTGATTACAAAGGTCAACAGTTCTAGGAATAACATGAAGTCTACAAGGCATGTTAAAAGAAGATTGAAATCTGTCAGAAAGTTGAAAACCTCCGGAGTTATAACGGTGGATTATATCCACACGTCGAATAATCTGGCAGATCAATTCACTAAGGGTGTGTCACGTAATGTGATAGAAAGTGCATCGAGAGAAATGGGTATGAGACCCATGTGAAATCTACTATAGTGGTAACCTGCTCTATGTGATCGGAGATCCCGTGAAGTAGAGTGGTGAAACAAGCTAGGAGTAGATTGAGAGGAAAGATCCTTTACGGACTCATTTACGATGCACATCTTTCCTATCGTAAGGCGAGGATGGTATTTACCTTAATGTATTCCAAGAGTCTTAAGTTGAAGATGAGATGTTGCCCTCTGTAACATCTTTTGAGGAGTACACCTATATGAGTCAAACTGCTAGTCACGGTCTATGGGACTTGGGTAATCCCTAAATACTCATGAAAGGCAATGTAGTATGACTTATATGCTTCAAATCGTGGGGATACCTTTTGCAGCCCTAGTATCGACAAAGGGACTTGAGTGAATCTCATCTCGCACAAAAGCTGTCAATTCAAGGCTTAGTCTATTGTTCGGTTGTGACCGAAAGTGAAACTCTTGTTCTAGATGGATGTTCAACTTAACGGTCTCCATCGAAACACCGGTATATCAAAGAATTGTGATTCTGGAATTGCATAATTACAAACCCTAGAGTTTGGTGGGGATTGTTGGATTTATTCAATAAATCATTAACTCTATGGTATTTAATTATGGATATTATTTGCACAAGAATGAAAGTTGAAAGGGTTTAAATTATTGAGTTTTTGGCTGGCTCACGTGAGGTAGTGCATGCCTCTTGGCATGTCAACGTGAGATGGCCTTTGACCTTTGGTTTGCCCAAGTGAGGTGACGGTGTCCCTTCACTTTCAACTTGTCTCTTCACTTATCCATCGTGAGAGATAAAAAGAAGAGGACAGCCATCATTTGTGTTGTATTGAGAGAAACACCAGAACACGATTCAGCCGCAAGGAAGGTTTCCCCATCTCGTTACTTCGCGCGCACGGAGGAGCGAGAGGGCAGGTGCCTCCGAAGCCCTTGCCGTTCGAGACCTTGCACGGGGGATCGGCAATTAGGTTTTTGGGGAGCGTCTACGCGACGCCCTAAATCACCGTCGCCGATTCGTCTTCTTCCTCGAGTTACAGGTGACATCGTCTTCTTCAAGGGTGATCTTCATCTTCTTCCCTGGTGGAGAGGCCATCTTCATCTTCTACGACATGACGAAGCAAATCGGTCAGGATCCGGATCATCGGAGCGCATGGGAGGGGTATGATCGATTCATCTTATCTCTTTTTTTCCTTTGCAGTTCCCCGAATGTTTCAAAGTAGTTCATCCCTGTTGTTTCACATACTATCATGAGTCTGTTTCATCGGTTCTGTTATGTTGTTTCGTGAGTTGCGATGCTTGTTGCTGCTAGTAATATACCATGCCCGAATGTTTTGGTTATTCTTTCTTGTTGTTTCATATGCAAGCGCCTTCATGTTTCAGTAGCTTCTTTTTCGTTTGTTTCATATGTTACGTTGTCACATGATATAGATATGCGTTACATGCTTATTGATGACATGTACCATTTTATTATGGGTACATTTGATATTATGATTTCAATGATTATTTATCTTTTATATGTCATCATCATAATGTTAATTTATGGGATTAAAATGACATGGAAATTGCCTAATTATCTAACGGGGTTTTGCGTACGTGTGTTCATAGGGGTGAGTGTGCGTGCACGTGTTGGCGTCTGCATTTATCTTTGTGTAATCTAAAAAAAAATCCTCGGAGCGGGTTCTTGTGAGCTCTCGCCGCCCGGGTGCCGGGCTGCCCGCGGCGGCGGGTTGTTCTTGCTAGATGAGCGATTACTCGCCGGTTTTCGGTCGTAGTTTCTCTTATTATAAAGTAAGTAGGGTAATATTCTATTCTAATCCCGTTCTGTTTAATTCCTGACTAAATTTTTTTCACATCGGATGTTTGACACAAGCACACACAGTATTAAATATATACGTAAAAATAACTAATCATACAGATTGCGACAACTTTGCTAGATGACTTTTTAAGCCTAAACAATCCATGATTTAACAATGTCTTGCTACAAGTAAACATGAGTTAATGATGGATCTATGCATTAAGTGGTAGGCGGCGCCCGTCCCGTCAGCGAGGCGCCCGTGGTGACTTCATTAACTTCAAGATTTTGTGCCTTTCAGTCCTTTAAAGGTGCTCATAGGGGTAGAGTTTGCGTACATGTGTTCATAGGAGTGAATGTGTGTGTTAAGCGTCTATGTTGTCTTTGTGTAATCTCAACAAAAAAAACCTCTCATGGTTTCGGACAAGTTCGTATTTTTTTATTAGTATCCTAACCCAACCCCCCCTCCAACATTAACAAACGCCTCCAACATTAACAAACATTCTAATCGTAAAAATTTAAAGAGTGTTTTACATGTATGCTATTTTAAAAGTTGCTTCAAACCTCGTATGCCACGTAAAAGTTGGTTTGAACCTATGTGTCATAACGCAAACTTTTTTTTTTACCCGTGTACCATTCTCGTCCACTTCTTCAACTATTTGACCGTCCTGTCATGTGGGCCCAACCGGTGTCAATATCCAAATTACCCTTCTCTTGTTTCTTCCTTGAGATCCCCATCTTCGTCATCCTCTCCTATACGTGCATGTGTTTAGTGGGCCCACATGTCATACTCCTCGATGCTTCTTCCTTCAAATGTGCGGAACAGGGTGTAATCCTCCGATTCTTCCATCTCCTCCCTTGACAACAAGACACGCCGACACGATCGGATTATCGTGTCCCGTTGTCAAGACCGTCGTCATGGGTGGGGAGGGGCGGCATCGGCGTCGTCGTTCGGTAAACAAGACCGGGAAGCCCGACCTCGACAGCCTCGGCCGGAACAGCAAGGCGGACGGGGGGCGGCGGCGCGACGATGGCGGGCGACGCGTCGTCGCCGAAAGCAAAGACGGCGGCCGGTGGGGCGCAAGGTGAGGTGGCGGCATGGGGTGGGGCATAAGGTGGAGAGAGAGGCGGCCGGACGAGGCACCGACAGGGGCACGGTGAATTTGGACGGACGCCTCCAGGGCCGAGGTAGAAGACGAACCCGACAAGTGGGTCCCACTTGGTGGTGACTGTGTAGAGATAGAAGGAGGAGGGAGGGGGTGACAAATGGCCCCCTTAATAGGGCAAAATGGTCATTTCACCTACATTGTTTGACACTAGCACCAAAATTGGACAGAATGGCAAGTAAAAGAAAATTTGTGTCATGACACATGTGTCTGAACCAAATTTTCGGTTTGGAACAACTTTTATAATAACGTACAAATAAAAATCCTAAAATTTAAACATCCCTTAATTAAAAGGCAGACCCTCGTTGTTACTTTAAAAGAAAGAGAGAGAGCGAACGTTCGACAAGACATTCGACAAGACATGAGCATCATAAGCAGACAAGCAGACATGTGCACACCACACACTGCACTGCGCTAAAGTTGGCTGTGGCCAGGCCACCAGCAGATCGGCCGGACAACAGTCAGCTAGCTAGCAATGGTTCGCCTGCGTCTCCAGGTCGTCGCCACCATCCTGGGCATGGTGGTTCTGGCGGCCGCTGCCGGCAGCAGCAGCTCCAGCGGCAAGCAGTTCGAGTTTCAGTTCCAGGAGACCACCGTGGACGCCATCCACCAGGGCTTCAAGAGCGGCAGCTCACGTCGACGGCGCTCGTCCGGTTCTACCTGGACCAGATCGCCCGCCTCAACCAGCTGCTGCACGCCGTCATCGAGGTGAACCCGGACGCGCTCGCGCAGGCCGCGCGCGCCGATGCCGAGCGCTCCGCCTCCGGCGGCCGCTGCGCCCTCGGCCTGCACGGCATCCCCGTCCTGCTCAAGGACAACATCGCCACGCGTGACCGGCTCAACACCACGGCCGGCTCCCTCGCGCTGCTCGGCTCCGTCGTCAGGCGCGACGCCGGCGTGGTGGCGCGCCTCCGCCGCGCCGGTGCCGTCATTCTCGGCAAGGCCAACCCCTCCGAGTGGTCCAATTTCCGCGTGGTTGCTAACGGCTGGAGCGCCCGCGGCGGCCAGACGCGGGTATGTATCGTTATCGTTCAAAATTTTCCATCGATGTACACTACTCTATTTCGATATATTTGATCGACTACACGTGAAAATTACAGAACCCATATGTCCTCTCGGCGGACCCTTGCGGATCGAGCGCTGGGCCTGGTGTTGCGGCGGCAGCCAACATGGCAGCAGTGACACTGGGATCGGAGACCGACGGCTCCATACTCTGCCCATCGTCGTTCAACTCTGTGGTTGGGATCAAACCAACTGTTGGATTGACTAGCCGATCCGGTGTCATCCCCATCTCGCCTCTTCAAGACACGATTGGGACAGAGCAAATATGGAGGTCGGTTGGACATGATATGATCGAATAATAATGGTAATTTGGCTTGTGTTTGTTATTGCAGACCAATGTGTCGCATTAGTATCTGACGCCGTCCATGTGTTGGACGTCATTGTCGGGTATGATGAACTTGATGCTGAAGCCACTGGAGCAGCGTCCAAATACATCCCGCGTGGGGGATACACGCAGTTCCTTAGGATACATGGATTGAGGGAAAGAGAATTGGTGTCCCAAATTTCTTTTTTCAATTAGGATACGATGACATGCAATTGGCAGTTTATCAGAAGCATCTCGATACAATGAGGTAGGTACTCCCTCCATCCGGTTGTTTGATGCGTCTTGCAGCAAGGCGATGCTTAATTTGGTCTACTCGTCATGAAATTAAAGGCAACAAGGCGCTGTCGTGGTCATGGATCTTGACTTTGCAACAAATTTCACTGATCTGAGTGACCAAGAGTGGCTGCTGATGAATGCAGAGTTCAAGTTAAGCATCAATGATTATTTGTCTAACTTATTGTACTCCCCAGTCCGCTCCCTCGCACAAATCATCTCATTCAATGAAGCACATCCTATAGAGGTAAAACCAAATGTTTATATCTTTCACATTACACAATCAACATGAGTGTGGTTTGCAGTTAATTTTCAAGATACTTAGGATTAAACATCGATGTTATCCAAATCAGAATGAAACATGATATGATCACCTGTTGCTGTTGCAGGAGAGACTTAAAGATTTTGGGCAGTCGAATTTGATTGCGGCTGAGAAAACCAATGGCATTGGCACAAGGGAGAGAGCTGCCATCCAGCGGCTCAAGGAAATCTCCACCAATGGGTTGGAGAAGCTGATGAAGGAGCACCAGTTGGATGCAATTGTGGAACCCAACTATGACGTCAGCTCTGTTCTCGCCGTCGGGGGCTATCCGGGCATTACCGTGCCGGCGGGGTACAACAAGCAAGGAATGCCCCTTTGCGTTATGCTTTGGTGGCCTAAAGGGCGACGAGCCAAGGTTGATTGAGATTGCCTATGCGTTCGAGCAAGCTACCAAAGTCAGAGTACCACCTGCTTTCAAGACTTAGTTAGGAAGCATGCTGGCACATAATAGTAATAAGGAATCTAATGAAAAATAATTTCAATGGCAATATGCACCTTGAAAACTTTTACCACGTATATCTACGTGTCTCTTGTTGGAAGTATGTTTTCAAAGCCTTGTATCTTCTCGATGTAATACTTTATTAGAATAAATAATAGAACGGTACATGTGAACCACCTTATTTTGTTTTGGGTATCAGAGATGAAGTCACCATGGATAAGCACATTTGCTTTCTCCTTTTTTTTTTTATCTCATCATAGATAAGCACATTTCATTCTCTATTATAAACCAAAACATGGCATATTATAAACAAAAAAAAAAAAAAGAGAGTAAATGGACTGATGGAACATCCTAACGAAAGGCCCAACACTCACCGGTGCCGGCCCAGCTGCCGAGACGCCGATGCCTGCCTGATCCCGACGCATTCCTGCTGAGCGACTGAGCGCCAGCCCGCCCGTCCCCGGCTCCCCATCCTCAAGCGCGGGCTGCGCCGGAGCTCCGCCGGCCGCCGGTGTCCGGGCTGCCGGCGGCGGGGTTGCTGCGCAGTTAGCCAGTGCCTGCTGGCGGGCGGCGGCCGACCGCAGTTGCCGCTCTGCATTCTCGTGGTCCTTGTGGAGGCCGTACGACCGGTCAAACTTTCGTTTCCGTTTTTGCCCCGCGGGCGGCTTGCCTTTCTCTCGCGCTGTCTCCAACCTCCATCTCGCTCCCGCCTGCCCGCCCCATCGCGGGCCTCCGTACGCCCGGTCTACGCACCCGGCGCCATCCTGATCCGGTCAGTGGAGTTAGGCCGTGGACGCGGTCCACGGACGGCCAAAGCTCCGACCTAAACCACATTCCTTTCATCATTCCGGTGGTGGCGGGTGGCGGCCAGATGTGACCAGATTCCTCCTATTCTCTCTCCTCCCCAGCTGCCCCCTCCTCGCCGCGCGTAATTCCTCTCTGTCGCCTACCAAAAGCGGAGCAACCGAGGCAAGGAAAAGGGGTGGGCGAGGAAAAGCGATTTTGGCTTCTCTTCTGTTTCCGGATTCATCCTGAGGTGAGGTACCCCGCACCTACAATATGCATTTCTAGTCTTTTTTTTTCTTTGTTTCTGCGATTGCTGGGTCAAGCGAGTTCATGCTGGGTTGCGTCCACTATGTATCGATATATCTGATCCTGGGGGTGGGTTTAATTATTCGAAATCCTGGTGCGATTCTGAGGCGAAAGAACGGTACCCATGGTTGTCTGGTGAGGCGCATGCTTGGTTCTAATCCTGCTGATGAAGGGATAGAGGAGGATGGATGGGACCGTGAAGCTAATCAAATGCTCGGCTGATTGTGTCTTCAGTTCCTTCTTTATGGTCTGCTAAAGCAGTGAAACAGAGTATGCTTGAGGTCCTGCTCCTCTGCAATTTTTGGATACTTTATGAATAACATGCTCTCTCATTTCAGAACCACATGGCTGCAATGGATATCTGAAGCATGAGAAGACTATCTCACTCTTTTGAACAGAAGCACACTTAATGGCTGAGGTGTTTGCATGACATTCTCTTTTTAGCTTATATGGGGTAGGTGCCAAAAATGAAAGATTTATTGTCATCTTATGATACCACAACTATATTATTTTTATCATGCAAATATCATTAGGTAATATATGAAGTGCTTGAATTCGAAAGATTAGATGGATCAAGGAGAATAAGCGCCCACCAACGGCTCCCGAGCGCCCTCCCGTGGGCGACTGGGCGCCGCCGCCGCGCCGGCCGGGGACCCCGCCCGGCAGGCCCCCTCCGGCCGCCGCCGCTGCTTTGCTCGCCGCGGCGCGGCGGGGCCGGATCCCGCTCTCAACAAGGGCGTGACGCGTCCCACCCCTCCATTTGCTCCACGCGCCTCCTGGCGCTCCCTCCATCCGCCTCGCCGGCGACCATACCCGGCCGGGGGGACGGCCGGCCGGCGGATCCAGGGGCGCCAGCCTGCCGGATTCGCACCGGTGGCGTTTCACCCTTCCTTTCCCGCTGGTCGGCGGTCGGTCGGCGCCGGCGGGCGGCGGGCGATCTGGCGGCCTCGGCGGCTATGGCCGGCGGATCCCCCTGGCCGGCGCGCCGGCCCGGGGTGGCCGCGCCTGCCACGCCGGCGGCCCTCCCTCCTTGGGGCGTCGCGTGCGGCGGCCGGCGGATCCCCGGACCTCGGGGCCGGCCCCGGGCGCCGCCCACCTTGCCATACTACGACTACATCATTGCGGCGGCTGGCAGACGGCAAGGTGGTGGCCGCGCCCACGCATCTGGGGGACGCCATTTGCACCAACACCGGCCGGCGCGCGGGCGACTTTGTGCGGACGTCGGGAGGTGCTCGACGGCATCTCGCACTGCCGCCAGGCTACTACCGTGGCCCGGGGCTTCGATTGCACGCCCGGGCAACATCTCCCCTCGGCGTCGGTGCTCGGCCGTCGGCAGATCCGGCCTCGCCGGGCCGCGTCTTGTTGCTCTTGTTGAAGCGCGAAGCTCGGCCGGCCTCGCCTAGCGGACGATGGTGACGCCTTCCGCGCCATTCACCTCCTTGGGGGCATCGTCGTTCATCCACTTGCGGCGACTCGACCCGGTTCGGTGGCCTCTTCCTTCCACTCGTACGTATTACGGTGGTGGCGGCGCGCCCGTGGTGGCGGGGCAAGGTGGTGCCGGCTGCGGCGCTCAGGCGTCATGGCGACGCCTCGGCCTAGACGGACCACCTCACCGAAACGCACGCCGGTGGTTGGGGTCGCGGTTCGTCAAGGGAGTGTGGTTCGCCTTGCGGGTTGGGGTCGAAAGACCTCCGGTGCTCTTTTTGGCGTTGTCGGCGTTAGTGGACGCCGATCTCCTTCCCCGAAGGCAACGCTTTGGGCACTCCCCGCAGCCTTCTACGGCTTCCCCTTTTGGTCGGTTTGGTCGCCCTGCTGTCCCTATTTGCGCGTCACTTTTTTTCCTCACGGGTGTGTCTAGCTAGTGATGCTCGTACCTCTAGTTGTTATCGTTCGGGCGGATGCTTTGCCGCTCGTGGTTCCGTGGATGCTTTGCCACCGAGGTCTTCAGTCGTGTTTCAGATGCTTTGCCGCCGTGGTGGGTTCGGTGGATGCTTTGCCACCGAGGTCAAAAGTCGTGCTTCGGCGCGGATGCTTTGCCGCCCGTGGTGGTTCCGGTGGAGGCTTTGCCACCGAGGTCGTGTTTCTGGCGGATGCTTGGCCGCCAAGGAGGTTAGGGTGGATGCTTTGCCACCGAGGTCGTTGTCTTTCCGGCAGATGCTTTCTTTGCCGAGGTGTATTATCTACGGCTCCGATCACTACTAGCTACCTAGGGTTGAGTTATCTTTTGTATAGGCGCAGCTTCTTTGGGATGTTAGGTGGAGGGTTCCCGCCCCTCGCTTTTCTTGTTTTTACTTTATGTTTTTAGTCTTCGTTGGTGTTTTCTCCTATGATGTCTTCTCGGCATCAGAGTTTGTTGTATTTGGATTTGGTTTTCCTCCTCTTAATGAAATACGGGTGAACGGCCCGATCGAGAAAAAAGAAGTGCTTGAATTCCATCTTTTGAGCGATTCCCGCCTCAAGCATATCTGATGTTTAATTTATGCAGAGCAGTGGCTGTATTGGTAATTTAAGCAAATCTCAGTCACTTCCACATTCTAAACTGAAACGGCCCTTAAGAAAGAAATCCCAGGATTCATCTACTGGAAACAGAAGACGATGGCAATCAGGTCTAGAAGCAATGGAGAAGAATGTTAGCATATCAGTTTCTCTTGAGGGGAATATCTCGTCTATTCCCAATTCATTAGTCAACGATTCTAAAACGTCGATGGAAAATGGAGTAGATACATCATTTGTCAACCATGGTACGATTCAATTTTGAAATGCTGGTATCTTGAGTTGTATTTGACGAGTTATATCTGTGTTTCGAATTTCGATGCTTACAACTTAAGTAGATTGAGAATGGTAGTTTGATTGTAAGGTGAAAATGATTGTAGTTGTTTCATTCATTAGATTTTATAGCATCTTTAATATGCAGCTAATTGTGCTTGTACCAACACCAAAGTCGTACCCAGATTGTTTTGTTGAACAAGAACTGTACATATGAGCTTGTTTTGGAACGATCACATTGGTAAAGGGGCCCATTAAGTAATAAGTACTGTTGTCATGTTAAAGTCAGTTTACAGAACATTGTTTCTTTCTCTCCTACTATTTGCAAGGGAGAGCTTTTTTGTTAGCATGAACTTCTGTGGTTAGTTATTCAGACAATAACAAATATGTTACAGATAATAGCCTAGTCATATAGTACCATTTTGTGGGGGTATGGATGAATGAATAGGATTTGATGCCAGAGAGTCATTTGTAACCAATTATAAATTTTGTTTCTGCAGCTGCTCAAGCATGGGCTGAGATGAGAAGACAATGGGTTGGACATCAGGCAGAAGTTCCAAGAAAGGCCCCTCGAGAGCCAGTGATAAGGTTCCTGTCCTCTTTCATTTGCCTATATCATAGTTTTCTGTGGGACATTTTATATGGAATTTAAGAATCTGTAGAGAACTAGTCTGATTGTGTTGGGTAGGTGTTTGGTAAATTAGCTAGTTTAAAGATCCTGTGAAATTTTTCTTCATTACCCTTAATTACCTAGATAGTCCATATGTTGAGCGCCTGATGCACTAACAAGCCTTCAGGAGCTTCTAGCAAATAAGTGGTGTTAGTTCACACTGAAGAAAGCTTTTTAGTTATTGTTTCATGATAGTTAGATTAGATAGCTTCTTGATTCATGGTAGGCTGCGAGATATATTTGCTATTGATCGGTTTGATTCCATTCTCAACTCCACTCTGTCTTCTACATCGCAGTTGGTCCACAACATATGATGACCTCTTGTCAACAACTGAGCGTTTTCCACAGCGAATCCCACTATCTGTAAGATCCCTGAGTCGAAGCTTTCTTGCTATTGGTCATTTATTTTATCAGGTTCTGACTTGCAGAACTGTTGTAGGAGATGGTCGATTTTTTGGTCGACATATGGCACGAAGAAGGGCTCTACGATTAGCTGGCATCTGGCTTTCCAGCTTACTTTTAGAATGCAGTCAACTTCCTCCCAACAAAAGATGTAATCTCTGAAAAAAAAAATGATACACTCGCTGAATTAGTTTCAACATTTGGACTTGAAAAAAAAAGTGTTATTTGAAAAGGTACTACTACAATGGGTTGGTATATTTGGCGATGAGCTGTCAGAGGTTTCTTCATGTTGGACTCGATGGCCTGTCATTCCTGAATGAACGGTTGCTTAAGAATAGAAGGGGGAAGGACATTGTCCGATATCATCTTTGGGGGCACAACTATATACATGTAAAAAGCTCCATGTATGCGTAGGGACGGACCAAGGGCCTGTTTGGTAGAAGGAGCTCCGGCTCCGGCTCCTCCATCGTGACACTGTAGCTCCGGCCGGTTTTCTCTCTCCATCTCACCCTCTCTCACTAACAACGGGCACTGTTCACGGAGCCGGAGAAGCTCGATTTTGGGGCTCTCCCCGCTCGGCCCTACGTGCTACAATGCCTCTCACAGTGGAGAAGCCGAGTCGGTCAAACAGTACCCTACCTGAAGGAGCCGCCTCCTACCGTGAATGAAATGGAACTAAAACGCCCTAGGGGAGCAAAGTTCTTTACAAGGTGATTCAAGAAATCAAAAAAAAAAAGAAGAAGACCAAAAATAAAGACTTAATTAAATCTAACAGTTACGATAGACTTTGGATACATAAGTCAAAACTTTGGGATGATCTTGAATTGGCTCTTATGGATATGACAGCTTCTTTGTGAGTAATGTCCTACTGTTCCGGAGATTTGGCTGAATCCCTTCGAATAGTCCAGCACATGAGGATTGCCATGTTCACGAAGAAGCTAGGATGTAGTTATGGCTTCAAATCTTCGGCAACTTTGGAAACTATGGGCTTTTCGTCCGATAATTCGGATGATGTTGTTTTGTTGTGAGATGATAAACCAGCCAGATAAGTTCAAGTGAACGGGTTTGAAATGTGCATATTCATGAAGCTCCACCAACAAGAAATGCCAAAGTAACATCTAAGAAATAGGTGCTTCGCCAGTTAATACTTGTTTGCTAGCAAAGAACACAATCAAGAGTCAAGAACCATGTTTCTTATAATGTCAGTTTCAATGGTGAGTTTCATTACGTTGTTTCAAAGACGCCATGTCATATAAAATGAAATAAAACTTATATGAAACATCTATTCTCGGTGGAGAGTTTTTTTTACGTGATTTCATAGAAATTTAATTTCATGACTCGTAGATAATTGATATTCTAGCCAAGAGAGTTTCACCAAGATGAAACTTTTTCCTTCTCTCTCCTCTCGTTTCATGCAAAATGTAGACTTTCTCCACATTCTATGAAGCTCCATGTATGCGCATTGATATTTGAGCTTCTCCAAAAGCAATGTTTTCTAAACTTGTATACTCTCCCGGTCTCAAAATAGTTGATGTTTTAGGTTTATACATGAGAATTTAGGATGAGTGAATGCTGAAAAGGTATGGTGCACAAAAAAACAAAAGGAGAGAGATAAAGATGTACAGGGAAATTAAAAGGTGTATTGGAAGAAGAGAAATATACATTGAGAAGCGAGAATGAAAACTTTTGTGGGACAAAAATCTAAATCTGTAAGGTTAACTATTTTTGGATGGATAACCACATAACCCGATGAGATGAAGGTGTTCGTAAAACAAAGTTAGGAGCTAGGAAAAGACAACATTTGTTAGTTGTAGGTGGGCATGCTTGGGAGAAGATACGGGCTAGATATCTCTTGTAATGGTTAACCGGAGGAAATCTTCAACTTTTGGTCTTGCTAGTCCAAGTGGTAGCCCATATATGTGAATGTCAGTGAGTCTTTTGCACATCTAAAAGTTCTCATCAAATGAGCTAGCTTATCATCTAGACATGTTAATGGGTACTATCATAAGTTAACCTTTAAACTTGCCGATTTTGAGGAGTTTAGCAAGGATTTCAATAAGAAAAGTTGTTTGGTTTCACCCTCTAAGATGATGAAAGCGATTTTGCATATTGCACCACATGAGGGTCTATCGCGCTTTTACAATGGATTTGGAAGCATAAGGAGAAAGTCTTTGGCTTTGTTGATCATGGTTTGTAGAAAGTCTAGAATGAGCATAACCACAAGAGGTGATAAGGAGTCACCCTGCCTACCACTTGTTTAGTGAAAAGTGTTGTCTAAAGCTCCATTGATTTTTTCCCCCTAAAACTATATGAGAACCGTAGAGGTCCATGAAGCGAAAATCTCTGTCATCCAATATGTACTCTATAAAGTTCTCTTATATATGGTTGCTTTTCTCCATGCAAATCAAGTACCCTATCACCTTAACATGTACTCGCAAAAATTGTTAGGTGACTTTGTGACCATAAACCGAGTGAAGCATTTTAATGGATTCTTATGTTTCTTTTTTTAAGTGATATGCTAATGGATTTGATATATACTATTATTAGAACCGATGTTAGTTGTTATAGGCTACAGCCATTCAAATCCAAAAAATGAAAAAAAAAACATATCTTTAGCCCGTGTAGGGGTGCAGCCGTGATCTCCCAAAGTCGATACATGGGAAACGCCGTTCCACGGTTCTTCCTCTTCGTCATCGCTTTCTCCCCCTCCCCGTCTCTTCTCCCGCGAGGGAGGGAATAAGCAAGCGTGAAGCTTCGTCTTGGAACCGACCGAGTGCGGATTCGCCTCCGATCTGTCCCCGTGCCGCCCGATGGAGAAGGTGAAGAACATGCTCAAGCCGCGGCCGACGCCGCAGCAGCAGCTGCGCGCGAGTGGCAGCGCCGCCTCCGCAACGAGTGCCGCGTCCTCGACCGCCAGATCCGAGGTCCTACTCCCCGAACGCGCCCGCATCTCCTTCCCTTCTCGTTCCCCAACTTCTCCTTTCCCCGGTCCCCAAGGGGGACTAGCGATCAGGCTGCGTGGGCGGAACACTAGGTTTGATTGGGACATGGCTAGGGGGTTTTCAAGGATTGGTGATCAAATATTGCTTGGTGCTGGGCGATTAGCCGAACGGTTCCTCCGATCGTGGGGGCTGGGCGCCAAAACCTTGACTTTACCTGTAGCACAGTTGTGGTTTTCGCGGTTTTTCTTGGTAATTTTGGGTGTGAATTGTTCTTACTTCGTTCTCTTTGTTTTTGCAGATGTGCAGAGGGAGGAGAAGAATGTGGAGAAAGCCATCAGGGAGGCTGCCAAGCACAATGACATGGGATCTGCAAAGGTACAGCTACTTTAATCTACTTGTTTTGTGTACTCTGCTTGCTCTCTTGTAGCATGGATCATTGGGATTCTGAGAGCAGCACAGTTTGTCAATCTGAATCTTGGAGCAATGTAGATGCTCCTGTCACTAAACCTGAGGTTTTAGAATTTATTGATGCTCATTTCCTTGTGTAATTTGGATTGAGTGCTATTACATTAAAAAAAAACCTTACAGGTTGTAGTGCAGGAATAGTGAAAATGGTTGGAGGAGCGATTGAACTTGAAAGAAAAAAAAAAATACCATAACCTTTGCACACCTCATTACGGATTCAATATGCTGATGCTGTACCTATGATACACTATAGCTCTTGCTATAAAGCTTTGTAGTTCATACCTGGCAATATAGTATAATATGAGCATGGTTTTCTCACCCCAAAGAGAGTGAATGTGAATCTGGTTTTGTTTAGATTATGTAGGTTGAGGATGATTGGATCTTTTTCTCTCCCTGTTTCTTACCTTTACTGTGTCGCCTGGTTATCTTACTTTGAAATGGAACATGCTACATTAAATCTGTATCCAATAACAGAAATAATGGAAAACATCAATATCTGATTAGGCTCATATTTGACTCTGCGTTATTATGCCAGCAAAATATAATTTCTTCGGATGTTTGATTGTTCGTCACCAGAAAGAAATGCAAATTACTGTACAAATAGTTACTAATGTCAGATCTCAAATTTTGTTTACTTCCCTGTTCCTAAATTGTGCCGCACATGTGACTTAGAAATGTAATTGGTAATGGTGGGAGACTGGCAGTAAGTTGTCGTTTTATTTCTTACAAATGTCTTTTGATATCACCAACCATCTCAGAGCTGGGGTGTTACAATTGCAGATAACAAAGAAAGCACACTCATGTCATTTTAAAACATGTTCCTAAGTACTGAGAGATTGTAAGTAGTTAGGGATTGAAGTGTGCCAAACTATAGGACAGTGGCAGATTATTTGTCCACCAAGTCGCCATGGTGGTGCTGGTTTTTCTCAGGACTGTAGAATTAAGCACAAGCCACTTGTTGTAAAATGAGTTAGAAACTATTCCCAGCAGCAATAGCGTTGTCTCAGTTTTCACAAATGATTTTTGGTATAAGCAGGAAAGCCACATACTGGGGGCCACAAAGGTCACTATGTGTGATTATCTTGAACACCTTGTTGGTTGTTACAATGTTACAGAGAATTCATTTGAGTTCATGATGACATGAACACACATCCCATTCACATGTACAATCACTTCTTTTTGTGTTTTGTTCCTGCACATATCAGGTTTCAAGTTTCAATAACAGACATATAAAATGTCAATTTTTCATCACTGATCTTATCTGTCAAAATAAGGCTAACAGTTTGGTTTACTAATGATGTTATTATGACATATTTTTCATTCTAGGCTCTTGCTAAGGAAATTGTAAGATCAAGGCGTGCTGTTAATCGCTTTACGAAAAACAAGGCTCAACTGAATTCAGTATCAATGCACCTTGGAGAAATTGTCGGTATGCATTTTTTTATGAGCTTTTTTTTTTTTTTTTTTGGTACATTTGGTGTCTGTTGTTGTCCATGAAAGTGCCCTTTTAATTTTTGGAAGGTAGATTCTGTTAGTTAATATTCAAAGGCACGCCCTTCTACTTTCTTGGGGGATGAGTGATGCAGTATCAATATTCAATACGTCTTTTTTTTGTGTCACAACTTATCTTTTGCCACCGGTATATGTATATCATCCCAGAGAGTTTTTAAACGTTCTTTGTGTGATTTCAGCACATCACAAAATGAAATCACATGTCCATTTGAATTTGGGTGTTTGCTAAGTTTTATTTTTTTCTGTAATAGCCCAGAAAACTTACAGATCAAACAGGACCTATAAATTAACCAAATCACAATTGGCAGCTTATATTTCAATTTCACCCTTGTAAATCCTCTTTTTATAGAATTCAGCTGCATCCCATTTCATTTCATTCTTTCATTGTTTCACATCACAAAATGAAATCACATGTCCATTTCACTTTATGCCTTCCATTTCCTTGTTTTTACAAACTAGTAATTTCCTCGAATGCAATTTTCAGCAACTGCAAGAACAGTGGGTCATCTGTCCAAAAGCACTGAAGTGATGAAAATTGTTAACAACCTAATGAAAGCTCCAGAGCTGGCTGCCACGATGCAAGAATTTAGCAAAGAAATGACCAAGGTAATCTTGTGCATTTCTTCTTTCTTGTTCAAAGATTTAAAATCTTTTAGTGGCGATAGCTGAAACTAACATTTTAATGTTGTGACTCCAGGCAGGTGTGATGGAAGAGATGGTGAACGAGGCAGTTGATTCAGCTTTGGACTCTGAGGACATGGAGGAGGAAATCGAAGAGGAGGTTGACAAGGTTCTTGCTTCAGTAGCAGGGGAGACTGCCTCCCAGCTTCCAGATGCTGCCAGGACACAGAAGATACATGAGGCTTCGACAAGCAAGGTTCCAGAGGTAACTAGCTACCTTTCCTCTCAACTTTGCTTGCATGTATGTGAACATTGAACGGTGCAAAGGAGAAATATATGAAGCTATTGGATGGAAAGCGGACTTTGGGAAATAAAGAATTCCTGACCGCAGTATTCAGGGTGGAAACTGGAAAACCAGTTTAAGTATTGATTGATACTCTCGATAGCATGTTTGATAACAAGCCATTGATGTGGTTCTTTGAGTTTATTTTCGTCGTGGATTCTAGGACTGTGGTTGTAATAACATTAACAGTTCTCTTTTCCTTTATTTCTTTTGCAGCGACAAGCTGTTGCAGAGGGTGCTGACGATGACGACGACGAGGAAGACCTAGAAGAGATCAGGGCACGGCTTGCTAAAGTGAGGTCGTAAATCATACATCTCTGAGCCTTCTAACCTGGGGAGCCCATGGCTCACGACGTATGGTGCCGAAACCCGTGTATTGTGAATTGAGTTGATAGCAGAGTAGATTTTTATTTTTGTTGACACACTCAGTCGACCATGTATGAACGGGCAGTGTATGCTTGTATAGTAAGCAACGTGACGAGCGGCATGGAATATATCAGAATATATGGATAGCGACTTGTCTCTGATTTTTTTTTTTTAATAAAGGGATGCAAGATTTTTTTAGCCGGAAAAGAAAGGGCTGGATAACGGCGATTACAGTTGAACAAATGCGTGTCCCATCTCTAGTCCTTTTTTTGAAGGTCTTCGTTAGCGATGTCACGTGTAAGAAAACTGTGCACACGCTAGAGCTAAGGTTCCGCGCTGTTGCTGGTTTCAGCTTCCAACTGAACTCGTTCGCTAGTGACTTGTGCCTGCTTTATAAAACACGGATTAAGGTCTTGTTTAGTTGGGCGAAAAACTTGCCAAAACCACTATTGGAACTCCCGCAAAGACGATTCGTTTGTTTCAGTAAAATATTATCTAATCGTGAACTAACTAGGTTCAAAAGATTCGCCTCCGTGATGCACAAGTGTAATTAGTTATTTTTTTACCTACATTTACTACTCCAAACATACGCTTTTTGGTGTATTTAATGTGATGTGATGGAGAGAGAATCTAAAAACTTGGAAATTTTTGGCAAAAAATTTGCCATCTAAACGAGGCCTAATATAGGTGTCTTTTTTTTTTTTGAGAATCCTAATATAGGTGTCTTGATGTTACTGAGCTGAGCAATGGTATTTATATGGTCGTTTTAGGTGTGTTGGTCCATCCAAGCTGATTAATCTGATGCTTTTTAGCTGCCTTTTCAAAGCTGATGTCCCTGCAACTCTGCAAGCGAACGGTATGCAGCTGCAGCGGATGGTGCTGCAAGTGGCACGTCCGATCGAGGCCTTTAGTACTCCCTCCGTTCCATTTCATTTTGCAACTATGGGGCGCGTCCGTCAAACCGACTCAACTTCGACTACGTTTGTAGAAAATAATGTAAGAACATTTATATCTCCAAATAAATTTGTTAAAAAACTAGACTTAAAGATCTTTCCAATGATACTAATTACTTAGTATAAAATTTTTATATATTTTAATAAATAATTCTTGGGTAAGTTTGAAAATCTTTTTTTTCGGAAGGCGAGAATTCGCAAGTTTTCTGGAACAGAGGAGTACTACCGAACACAAGATTCAACGGCTGGGATTGTGTTGCCTCCCGAACCTGACGCTCTTTGATTCCGTTCTTAAACCAGTGGCTGACAGGTGGGCCCAGCACAACGAGAAATATCTATATCTAATAGTGCGGCGGTTGACTCTTCTCGCGCTAGTCGTGTCCATTAACCCCACTCTCCGCCCCCGCTTCTGATTAACCGATTCACTCCCACCACTCCACCACCGCCATCGCCGCCGGACCAGACCAGAAGCCATGCGGCCCGCCGGCCAGCGACTCCTCCGGATCCTCCCGCTCCTCCTCTTCGTCGTCGCCGCCGCTGCAAGCGGCGGCTCGTGGGAGGATGGTCACGGGAGCGTCCTCCGCCTCCCGTCCTCCTCGTCCCCACGGCGATTCCCCGCTCCGCCGCCGTCGACCTGATCCGCGCGCTGAACCTCCACCCCGCCGACGCCTCCCCGCCCCTCTCCACCGCCGGCGTCGAGGGCGCCCCGCCCCCGCGGGGACCTCGTCGAGAGGCCCATCCGCCTCGCGTCCTTCGTGGACGACGGCACGTCGGTGGAGGACCTCGGCCACCACGCGGGGTACTACCGCCTCCCCAACACCCACGACGCCAGGTCAGCGACCTTCCTTCTCCTCCTCTCTGCCGCGTTCGTTGCCTGCGGGGACCCCTCCCTCCCTTGTTGACGCAGCGACCCATGTCGCTTTAATTTGCCCGCGCTCGTCCCGTGTAGGATGTCTTCTACTTCTTCTTCGAGTCGAGGGGCCAGGAGGACGACCCCGTCGTTATCTGGCTCACGGGCGGGCCAGGCTGCAGCAGCGAGCTCGCGCTCTTCTACGAGAACGGCCCCTTCAACATAGCAGACAACTTGTCGCTCGTCTGGAATGATTTCGGTTGGGACAAGGTACATGTCGTGCTGCTCCTCCAGTCCTGCGCTCCTCGATCTGTAGATGTATGCTTTCTCTTTCAAGCTCCGTGTAACATTCATTGCTTCTGTTCGTGTGTTGGCTGGCCTCCGCAGGCATCAAATCTCATCTACGTTGACCAGCCCACCGGAACTGGCTTTAGCTACAGCTCTGACTCGCGTGACACTCGCCACAACGAAGCTACTATTAGCAATGATCTGTATGACTTCCTGCAGGTAATGTTTATCTGTCCTGTTCTAGATATGATGCATCCAGTTATATTTACACACCCCCAAGTTGCCATATGCGATTTAGTTATGTGCATGGCTAACATATGCGATTTAGTTATGTGCATGGCTAAATATGGTAAGTTTGTCAGCTTCTGTTAAAGATATTAGTGGCATGAATTGCAATTGTACCTTTCACATGTGCTGTGTCTGAACTAGAGTGTGAATCCTTAACACTATAGAGTATAGAAGCAAATGTGTTTTTTTTACATCCTTATCAGGATTTTTTTCTTTCCTGCTTCTAATCATGTGATACTGGCAGGCCTTTTTTTCGCCGAGCACCCAAAGTATGCTAAAAATGATTTCTTCATAACCGGGAATCATATGCCGGGCATTACATTCCTGCCTTTGCAAGTCGGGTGCACCAGGGAAACAAGAACAATGAAGGCATTCACATTAACTTGAAGGTTTTAGTTTCTCTTTCTTGATTTTAGTGCTATGATTTGTCTTTGTCGTGGTATTATCCTCCTCACTTTATATGATTTATACAGGGTTTTGCAATTGGCAATGGGCTAACAGATCCAGCAATACAGTACAAGGCATACCCTGATTACGCGTTGGATATGGGATTAATTACAAAAAAACACAATATAACAGGATCAATAAAATAGTTCCAACTTGTGAATTAACCGTCAAGCTTTGTGGTAAGTCCTGCCTCAATTGTGAGTAAATCTCTTCTAGTATTAGCAATTTTTGTTTCTTGGCCTTGATATAAGCAGTTGTCAATGTTTCTTCAGCAATTAGTTCTTAGCATTGTTGCATATTTGCTCATTGGCCCCAGTTGTTTTTTTTTTTTTCTTTAAAAGGAAAACTTTTGCTCCCACCCTGATGCCTTATAATATGAGTCGATGAAACCTAATTCCATCTTGTGCAGGTACCTCTGGAACTGTATCTTGCCTTGCTGCATACTTTGTCTGCAATACAATATTCAGTGCCATCAGGACCATCATAGGCAGTAAAAATGTAGGTGCCAAAAGGAAATACAGATATATTTTTGGCACCATGTTTTGGAACCTTCTAATCAGTGCTCATCTTGGCTTTGCAGTATTATGACATCAGGAAACCATGCATCGGAAGCCTGTGCTATGATTTCAATAATTTGGAGAAATTTCTTAATCTCAAATCTGTTAGGGAGAGCCTAGGAGTTGGGGATATAGAGTTCGTTTCATGCAGCCCAACTGTCTATGAGGCCATGTTGTTAGATTGGATGAGGAACCTTGAAGTTGGAATCCCAGAACTCCTTGAGAGCGACATCAAAGTGTTGATTTATGCTGGAGAGTATGACCTCATATGTAACTGGCTTGGTTAGTATCTTGCAACTTACTAAAAACAAAACATTAGTACACAATGCTTGCTATTTCATACAACAATGGTGCTTACTCGACACAGATAATCATGAATTCACTGTAATCTTTTTTGTATTTTCCATCCAAGGCTCATTATTTGCTCCTTCATGATTAAGTTTTGTGTTTACTAGGAAGTTGGTAGCATGAGTATGTGCACACAAACTGGTAGTATTGTTATTGTTATCTCAGAGAATATGGATAACAGCAGGAAGACAATACTGCTGATGCTGACCATCTATTCTTCCCCATATATATATATATATATTTTTGAGATTATTCTTCCCCATATATTGTGTTGCTTTGCTTGATGTGTTCTTGTCTTGATTTGGGCAGGGAACTCAAGGTGGGTAAACTCTATGGAATGGTCTGGAAAGGAAGCTTTTGTCTCCTCATCCGAGAAGCCCTTCACAGTTGATGGGAAAGAAGCTGGCGTTCTGAAGAGCCATGGTCCTTTGAGTTTCTTGAAGGTTAGTTCTGTACTATGCTCGAAAACTGCAGCTCCCTCTAGATGATAAGTCTTCAATTCTAAGATCAGGATCTTTTCACAAATCTTTAGTTTATAAAACCTCACATGGAAACATGGTAATCATAGAAATACAAGAAACTGAATCTTCATGACAGTTGATTCGATGGTACTGCCATGTTTTGCTATCCTCACGGGATGTCACGTCATGTTAGGTTAATGGTATACACTCTCTTTGAAACTTACTGGAGGCGCTTTTGTGCAACAGGTCCACGATGCTGGCCACATGGTCCCGATGGATCAACCGAAAGCTGCTCTGGAGATGCTGAAGAGGTGGACTTCTGGAAACCTTTCTGAGCCATCTTCAAGCTCCCAGAGGCTTGATTTTACAATGTAACAAACACACATGCTTCTCATGATATTTCGAAAAAGGTTGCCCTGCACTCGTCTTCAAGGAACCTTGTCCTCCACTCGTCTCCTTGGACTACCTTAGCATGTACCTCTGGATGTTCGTAGGCTCCAAAAGATCCTGGTCTTAAGCTCTTTTCAGCCTCATCTGGCGACCATATGTTATTTACCTTGTATGGCCGCTCGGCTTGCCGATGAGACACGGTGTTACGAGTTACGACTCGATGAACATATAATAAAGCTTCAGAAAATTGCTAGGCCAGCATATTTGAAGAATTGCCCTGAAGTGCCTTTTGTGATGACTTGCGTCGATATTAAGATTTTACAACGTGATGTTTTTCCTTTTTTTTTACGGATTATTTATAATAGAAACTATAGAAGGATTTCTAAGTAACTTCATATGACGCACTGAAATTCATATAGAATTAGCACGAATATACCTGGTAGAAACTCATAGATATAATCACTCGATGGTTACTGGTCTTTCTCTGCTGACAGCTTCACTTTATCTTTTTAATACACTGATTTTGCTATGCACCTAATCTTTGGGCCACGTCGTCTGCTTACTATCAGCCGCCAGATCTCAAACAAACGGCATCGTACAGTTCAACATGCCTCGTACTGAAGCCCGGTTCTAATCAGGGGTTTTTATACCGGTCGGTTTCCGCGGGGAAACCGCGGTTACCGACTCACGGTCCGGCCGGTATCCGGACCGGCCGTAAAAAGATTTGAAATTCAAAATCTAAAAATTGAAAAAAAATCGTGGAAAAATCTTCGTAAAATAGTTTGCGATTTATAGAAGCCAACGGTGCAACATTTTTTCAAATTTGAGTTCGTTTGGTATAAAAAAATTTGAATTGAAGTTTGAAAAAAAAAAAAAGCGCACGGGCCGGCCCGTCAAGGCCCATTGGCCTCCCCGGGAGCGGATAAGGCAGGGCGACGCTGGGGGGGCAAACGCGCCCCCGAATCTTATCCGCTCCGTCGTCGCCTCGCGTGCGCCCGCGCCTGCCGCCCGCCGTCCGCCAGGCCGACATTTCTCCCGCGCGGGAGGAGCGGTTTCCCTTTCGGGGAGGAGCGGTTTACCGACGAGCGCCGGCTTCGCAGCGGCGTCCCGCCCGGGAGGAGCGGTTAATCGGTCGCAGATGGGCGGTTTACCGACCGAAAAGTGGGAACCGACCGAGGTGAGTTTTTTCCTTTTTTTTTTATTTAGGTTGATTTATGTGGTAGGATTGGGATTTAGGTTAGTTTTTATTTAGGTTGATTTATTGTATATATATATAGTAGGTATATATTGTAAAATATATATATTATTCGTGACTTTGTGTTGTCCGTATTTTTTTATGCGGGTACACAATGTGCGGGAGTGGGAGACCGAGAGCCGGTCCTGGGAGCACGGTGAAAACCTTGCTCCAGGTTGGAGGTGCAACTACTGTCACGCCTCAAAATCCGGCGGTGGCTGCACAAGGTTGAAGCAGCACTTGGCTGGCCGCGGGTCTGAGGTGGTGCATTGCAACCATGTGCCAACGGAGGTGCGTGACTACTTCCGGCGACAACTTGACAGATCCAAGAAGAGTCGTGATGACAGGACTCGTGATGCATCGGCACGTGAACGCGTCCGCACGGGGAGGGTAACACTCCCATGGGCGAGGATGAATTTGAGGCTCGATGCGCGAAGCAACCGAGCGGTCGAGACTTCAATATGAGTACCAGCAGAGGGTTGAGCAAACAGGGGGACATTATGAGCGTGGAGGGGGTAGTGGTGCAGGTGGCAGTGGTGGTGCAGGTGGCAGTGGTGGTGCACGTGGCAATCCATTTCAAAGGATGTTCACGGGCAGGAGATCTACTTCTACGGGGGAGAGGCGCTGAGTGGTGGTGGAGGACTACCGGGCGGCCCGCGGTGCTAGCAAAGAGAGGAATGACCCAACCAAGGATTGATACAGGGTCCTGGACGCAGAAGGGCAAACAAGCCAGGCATGCTATTGGTAAAGCTTGGTCCAAGTTTTTCCATAATGTAGGACAACCTGGTAGTCATGCCGACAATCCGTACTTTATTGGTGCCATCCGAGAGACACAGAAGTGGGGTAAGTACCTATACTTGGAGATTGATGGCTTGAGGTGTTCTCATTATTTTCCCGTGTTCTTATTATTCCCTTATTGTTTGGTGAAGGCGTCACGTCACCCATCGAAAAAGGAGATCGATGGCAAGTACTTAGATGAGAATGTCAAAGACTTGAAGGATAAGTACCTCCACTTTTCAGAAGGACCGGCCCACCTATGGCGTCACTTTGATGTGTGATTCTTGACTGGCCCAACTAGAATGAGTGTGATCAACTTCTTGATTTATTGCAATGGGATCACATGGTTTCACAAGTCAATTGATGCAACCGAAAAAGTCAAGATGCTAAGTTCTTGAACGCTGTAAGTGGACCTCGTAAACATAGTTGTCATTTTGTTCTTTTTAGTTTACATATATGTATATAAATAATAAATGTTGTGCATTTTTGCAGGAGATTCGGCAGGTGGTGATTGAGATTGGCCCCAAAGATATTGTCCGGTGGTCACGGACAACGGCTCGAACTACAAGAAAGCTTGCAAGGCGTTGAAGAATGAGTGGGCTCACATTGCTTGGACACCTTGTCTTGCACACACCATCAACTTGATGTTGAAGGACATTGGTGAGCGGCCCGATCATGCAGGTATGATAGCCGACTGCAAGAGAATTTCAACATGGTTGCACAACTTTTCTGGTCTGAACCATATGATGAGGAAAGCAATTGGTGGTGAGTTGGTTAAGTGGAATGCCACTAGATTTGGGACCAACTACATGTTCATGGAGAGTTTTCTTCGGAAACGAGAAAAGTTCATGCAGTGGATGGGATCTCCGGAGTTCTTGCAAAGTAAGTGGGCAAAGTCTAAAGAAGGTGCATGGGCTCATGCGAGATTGTCAAGCATGCAGTGGTGGGATGCATTGGAATACATCATCGGCACAGTGCAACCAATTTACAGATTTCTTCGTTTCGCCGATCAAGACAAGCGCCCCAACATGGCTGATGTGGTCTATGAATTCCAGAACTGCAAACAGGCGCTGGAGTCATTCTTTGGGAGAAACACGCAGACCTGGAATGAATACAAAGCCATTATGGACACAAGGATTACTGACGTCTACATCGGGACGTATGTGGGATCAGGTATGACAATGGGTTGTGTTTATTTTGCAAGCTATATATATGTAATACTTACCGTTTGCTTACCGTTTGTTTATTTCGCAGCTGCTGTTTTAAATCCAGGGCTCTCATATACTCTCGAGCCAACTCCTACAATGTTCGGTGGCCTAAGGGAGTCATTTGAGAGAATGACGGATGTGCGTAGCGCCCGCGCGTGCATTGCGAGGAGGTCGAGGTTTTCCGCCAGAAGCGTGGTGAGTTTGGCACGGAATTGGCTCAGAAAATGGCACTTGACAAAAGGACATCCCCATGTAATGTGGTGCCTTTGTACCTCATATATTGTGGCCCAATAGGTTTCTTAAACTCAAACATATAGCTAATATAATGTGGTGCCTTTGCAGCCCAGTGGTGGATGATATTTGGTCGGAGTACTCCAATGTTGCAAGCGCTTTGCTTTTGCGGCTTGTTTCACAATGTGTCTCCTCCAAAGTGGATGCGAAAGGAACTGGAGTACATTTGCCTTGTCGCATACCAAGGTTCGAATAGGTTGTCGCACAAAAAAATTGGACAAGCTTGTTTATGTGAACTACAACCTTCGGCCGCGACTTGCGGATGTGAACCCACCAAGGAATTATGATGATGATGACTTCATTGACCGGTTCACCGAATTCTCATTCTATGATCGGAGCAATCCGATTAGGGAATGGATGGAGTACGCTGACCGATCGAACCGGGCACCGGTTCTTGATGATGATTTCAAGAAGCGGGACGTCCCTCCGCCATCAAATATTGTCGGTAATTTATATTTGTATATATATATATATATATATACATAAATGTATGTCCACGACCGCTATTATTTGCTTGTGTTGGCAAAGTGACCACATAGCAAGCGAGGATCTACGCCAGGCGACGGGGATGATTGTATCGGTGATTGGGCCCGTAGAAATGTGGGTGAAACTCACTTGGGGAAAAGGAAGCAACATGTGTCTTTCAACGTGGCTCCTTCGACGCGGCAAGAAAAAAAGGAAAAACAACCGGTGATGACGATGGCACCACCGACGAAGGCTCCTCGGGTGATGACACGACCGACAATGGTGGGAACGATGAAGCCGGTGCTGGAGAGTCTGGCGGTGGCGGTGGTGGAGGGTATGGCGGTGGCGGTGGTGGAGGGTATGGCGGTGGCGGTGCTAGTGGGAGTGGTCTTGGTGGTGGAGGGTATGGCGGTGACGGGCAGGTCTTCATTTCACGGTATCAATTGCACTTGAACCTACATACGCACAATTGTTTCTGTCGAACCCCACTAATTATGGTTGATTGCAGGCGAGAGCCAGTTCACACATGCCACTCAAGACCGGGACCATGGCCAACCGGAATCGCAGAGGATGTACGGTTCAGCGGCGGACTACGGCACTCCACAGTCCTCCTCATCCTCGTACAGCGACACCTCGCAGGCTTCTTACACCTATCCCATTCCTGACGCGTCTGCCCAGCCTATGACTAGATGGGTGTTTCAATGGCAAGACCCCGATTTTTACAATCGGTTGGTTGAAGAATGGGAGACAACAGCAGTATGGTCGGGGATGACTTGGCAAGATTACAAGGCTAGCCTGCTTCAGCAGCGAGGTATCTCTATTATGTCTACCGCCGAGTATGAGGAGTCGTGCCGATATGGGGGGTTCCCGTATATGGCGTAGCACCGTTGATTATTTGTATGCCCGATCATGCAGGTATGGGACTATGGGGTGTTCCCATCACATTTGGTTATTGTATCCGTATTGACTTATGCTATTTATTTCCGCATTGTGTGCCCTTTTTTACATCAAAATGTCCAAACCAACTATCAAAAATTCCTTCAAAAAAAATAAAAAAAAAAAACAAAACTACCGAGCGGTTTTTAATTTATACCGCTCAAACCGGGCGGTATAAATTAAATACCGCTCGGTAAAGCCGATTTTTACCGATGAATGGAAAATTTGAATTCATTTGAATTCAAAAAACCAAACCGGCCGTGCTTAGGCGGTTTTCGCCGTCGAGGAAATCTCCGGACGGACCGGCGGTTTAGTTCAACCGGTCGGTAAAAAAAACCTTGGTTCTAATCGGGTTTTTTTTACCGACCGTTGAACCAAACCAGGTCCGGGCTCGATTTCCGACCGGCGATTAAACCCTACACGGATTTGCTTTGGTTTTTGAATTCAAATGAATTCAAATTTTTCCGATTCATCGGTAAAAATCCGGTTTACCGAAGCGGTATTTAATTTATACCGCCCGGTTTGAGCGGTTTACCGAAGCGGTTTGAGCAGTTTGAAGCGTTTTTTTCAAAATTCAAAATGTAATTTTTTTTATAAAATGCTAAAAAAATTCCTAAAAATACTTCATGATTTGTAGAATCCAATTATGTCAAAATTACTTAAATTTGAGTGTTGTTTAGTATGTTTTTCGACCTTAATGATTTAATGGGCCTTAATGGGCCGGCTGTGTATTTTTCTTTTTCTTTTTTTTCAAACTTAGATTTGAAATTTTTTTATACCAAACGAACTCAAATTTGAAAAAATGTTGCACCGTTGGCTTCTATAAATCGCAAACTATTTTACAGTATTTTTTCCACGATTTTTTTTCAATTTTTAGATTTTGAATTTTAAATCTTTTTTACCGGCCGGTCCGGATACCGGGCGGACGGTAAGAGTTCGGGTAACCGCGGTTTCCCGCGGTTAACCGACCGGTATAAAAACCCTGGTTCTAATACCTTCGTGAAGGCTCGAACCTTCTCGCGCTCTGCCGCGCCTCGGCCGCCGTCGCCGCCGATCCCGTCCACTCCGAGCACCGCCTCTGTCCCAGGCCCCACCCATGCCGCGCTTCCGGGCGCCACCATTGCCCCCGCCAAAGCGACACCACTGTTTGCCGCCCGCTGCCCCTGCCGAAGCCGCGACGCCGCCACAAGCGCTAGAAAGCGGCGTTAAGACGAGGGCACCACTCGACCGTGGCGTGTGCTGCGCCACGCCTTGGCTAGCCTGGATGGCCGCGCCGGGATGAGCACAACCCACCACACACCAGCCATGGCAGTCGCCTCCATGCCTCGCCCTGCGCTGTGACAAGAAACGCATGGCCTCGATCAGGAACAGGGCGACCGCGTCGATTTGAAGTTCTTCAAGGTGAGACTCCACTTGCAGTCCAGCATAGACCATGGTGGTTGCTCCCGCACCAATTTCACCCTATAGTGCTCACCAGTGTTTCATTCATGGATCACGCACATGACAGTGCTCGGCAATTTGCCTCAACAACTATTTTGACTATCGAGCAAACAGACATCTTCAGGCTCCTAATGGCAGAGCGCAGCGCTCATCACAGTGTCATGCTATTGCGGCAGCGCAACACCTTCACATACACCTTCCTCATCGAGGCATCTTGAAGCCAGTAACGGTAATCGTCTGTGTTATTCGATGAAATGGCTATCTGGATTCTAGAACCCTAGCTGTAAGCTGCAACATTTGATATTGCTATCTCCCTGTACAAAATTGGTTCCGGTAACTAGGCTGAAACATAGAAGCAGAAGGAAGTTCAATATAGTATGCTCGGAAGTCTAGAAATTTGCCAAAAAAAAAAAAGTTTCAGTCCAAGAAAGCTTGTAGAGTTGTAGTTAAACTTATTTTTGGAGTGAAATTAGTTGTCTTTACTTGATCAAATCATCCAATTTCAACTGGAGAATACAAATTGCATACAGCGGTCTTAACTTTTGAGATTTTTAGCCTATTTTTTCTTCTAAATTTATGTAACAATTGTGCAAATGTACCTCCAAGCAAGTTTCTATTAGACTCTAGAGGTTTCTTGAGGCGATTTTAATATCAATTTTCTGCCAAACTGCAGCCCACTCTATTCTGTTCAGTAGTGCAAAGTTTTTATTTCTCTCTAACAAAGAATGACGAGCAGTTTAACCTCTCCCTATTTTTAAGAGTCTAATTTCCATTTTTGCCATGTCAGAGAGATCAACCCAAACATTTTGCTATCTCAAAGTGGCCACACACCTTGTAAGAGATCTACCTTTTGAGGAGAAATGTTATGTTCACGGCCTCTGTTGAGGCATACTATATTAGTTTGTGCAATAAGCAGTGTGTTTTGTTGACAATTTCTTACCAGCCATAATGTTACCATAGAATGATAGTTCTTCAGTTAAGAAACTAAACATTAGCTGCTAATTTGCCATCCGAGTTGCTAAATATTATCAATCTCCAATGATATTTGTTTGCGTATCTAACCATTTCCTTCTTGGCAACTAACAATGGCTATCTTCTTGCTGCTACTCCTTGTGCTACATAGAAGAGCGATTTGTTGCCTATGCTTGCTGGCTGGATAGGAAACAGAGGAACTACTTCAGCCTGAGCACTTTTTCACCGTAAACCGAACCGAATCGATAAATGTGTTAAAGGAATTAGTATGCGTCGACATAGAGATTTGCAAGGTTCAGGGGGAGAAATCTCCTAGATATTTCTCTATCTAACACATCATATCGCACTCTTTTCTTTCATGAGTTTTCCTCTCAAGTTTTCTCAATGAAAGTTTTTAACGAGATGATAATAACATAAGTATATGTCATATTCCTCATTTTTCCCAATGGGTTTTTAGAAGGAATATCAAAGACATAATTGCCCTCTAAACTATGTTGAGTTTTTCCTTAAAAGGTTTTTCGTAATTGTGGGGATCAATATTTTGGATGACCCCAATCCGTCAATCAAGACCCTCTGACATCATGTCTCAGAGGATTCTAACCAAGGACCTCTCCTCCACCCATGGTCGCCTACAGCGAGAGCAGGATATACGGTGCACGAGCTCTTTCGCAAGCAGAGACCTCTTTCCGCCTCGCTCGAGGTCTCCGTCGTCGACCTTTTCGAATGCGTACTCGAGCTCTCGAAGCGAGACCTCTTTCCGCTTCGCTCGAGGTCCCTGCCGACGGCCCCTTCAAGTTTGTGCGCTAGAGCTCTCCAGACGCGACCTCTCTCCGATTCGCTCGAGCTCGAGCTCGAGCGAACCGCTCAACAAACGCCCGTCTACGAGCTCGTCCCCCTGGCGTCACGCGGAAGACTGCAAGTACACGAGTTGGCCAACCACTCCGGGCGAGCATCGTGGCCATGCGGAGGCACGATGGGCGGAAAGACGCCCCGTCTCGTCGCCCGCCCATGCCCCGATGACTCCAACAAGGCGTCCACAAGACGCGCAGGTACAGCGACGCGGCGCATACCTCATCCACGGCATGGGCACCCCCACGCCGACGGGACCGATTCCAACCACGATTGGGGTCAGTGCGACCCTTTACCGCCACCTGGACCGGGATTCGCGCGTGCAGCGACGACCAATTTTGGCATCCAAGGCCGTCAAGAGCTCAAGAGAGGGCCCTGGCCAGCCAAAGAGCTCGATCCGAGAGCTCGATCGTCGTATCCTGTCAACTCAGCAACTCCGCCATCATGACCGGGAGACGCGCATTACCCGTACGCCATCGTCAGCAACATGGGCACCCCCATACCGAAGGGACAGCTTCCAACTACGGTCAAGGACGAGGCGACGCATGACCACCGCCCATGCCCCGACCGCCATGTACGGCGACGACCAGTTCTCAGCATCCAAGGCCGCCGAGAGCTCGAGGTAGCTATTGGCCAACCCGCGAGCTCGCGCTCGAAGAGAGCTCTTCGCCTGAACATTACACAGTATCATATTGTTCCACCTACCCCCGCCCCAACTCGGAGAGCTCACATGTTCTATCCCCCTTGCTACTATAAAAGGAGGGGTAGGGTTTTCAGTTGGGGCAAGCAAGCAAAGAAGAAGAACAACGCACCCGGTTCTTCTCACACCCGCATCCTCACTCTCATATTGGCACTTGCCTCAATCATAGAGACTTGGGAGCCCGCTCCCTCTCTCGCTCCGCTTGTACGCACCCCGGTACGAGCATTTGAGCTCGGATAGTGAACACACTGGACTAGGGAGCCCGACTTTGCCCCGAACCAGTATAAATCCTGTGTCATTGTCTCCAGAGCTAGGCCATTCGGAGTCCGCACTAGCCACCATTACTGTGACGGTGGTATTAGACCACGACAGTTGGCGCGCCAGGTAGGGGAGGCGCTAGTGCGACAATCTTCCACTCCGATGGCTTCTTCATCGACATCGCCGACCGGAGCGCCCGTGCTGCGCTTCGGCACCTTCGACTTCACCGGCACCGATCCGGCGAAGTCACTCGCGGGAGCCGTCTTCACCCGCCCGATGCCGCGTGAGGACGTCCCCAGGCGCCTCCGCGACGCCACCGACTCCATCCTCGCCGACATGGGGCAGGGCTCCGCCAAGCCCGCTAGCCCCATCCGCGCGGCGGCGGATCGCTTCTTCGTCCTGATCAAGGACCTCCTCCCCGACATCCTCGGACGCGAGCCCACGCGGGCTCTGTTCCGTGATGTCACCTTCTCCATCGCCAACGTCGTCCTCCAGCTCGCCGGAGAGGACGCGTTGGAGGTGGACGATTTCACGACGGCATACGCCAAGATGTACCCCGACGGCCAGCCGGGTCTCCCCCTCTTTGGGGGCGACGAGTCCCGGAAGGCACCAGTCCATGAGCTCGAGCTCGCCCTCGATGGGATGAGCCTCACGGACTGCGACCCCACACGTCAGTGTTACGTGTGCCACGCCCCCGAGGGGAGCCACAACGACCATTCCTCCAGCGACTCCGAGCGCACGCCCCAGAACTCCGCCGCGCGCCAACGTGACCCGCCCGTCGATCACGTCAAGGCCCGGCTGGAGGAGCTTGAGGAGCTCGAGAGAGGCGCGGCTCAGGAGCGCGAGGCCCTCCTCGCTGAGCAAAGAGCAAGGGTGCCTCCAAGGGCGCGGGCCCGAGCGCGAGACGTCCGTGACCGTATCAACTGCGACAACGATGCCGAGCAACTCCCGCCGGTGTTCGGGAGAGCCTCCCAGAACCTGGCGGCCGCCGCGTTGCTTCTGCGCAACTGCCCAGTCCCCGAGGACCCCCAGGCACGCCGAGCCCACGAGCAGATCAAGAAGCTCGTGGCAGAGGCGGCAGTACAGCAGGTGGCAAGCTCCGCATCACACCGTCGACTTCAGGAAGAGCACGAGGCCTCCTCTCATCCAGAGGTCCACGCGCGCCGGCGGATCGGCGAGAACCGCGACGCACGTGACACCATCAACGCCCGACGGAAGGCGGAAGCCCGCGCGTACAAAAGCGCCCCCAGGGACGACGACAAGCACCGCCGCGACGACTACGAGAAGCAGCCCCGCAGGTACGACAATCGCCGCGGAGGGCGTCATGACAGCGACGAGGACAAGGGCCGCAGCCCCACGCCGGAACGCCGCCAACGGAGTCCGTCTCCCAGGCGAGATCGCAGGCGCTCGAGCTCGAGCTCGAGGAGGCCAAGGGCTTTCGGCTCGCGCATACACGACGCTCCCTTCCCTTCTCGTTTCCGGGCTCCGACCTCGGTGCAGAAGTACAACGGGGAGACCGACCCCGCCACCTGGCTCGAAGACTACCGCCTCGGTTGTCAAGCCGGAGGCGCCGACAGCGACTACTTCATCATCCGCAACCTGCCCCTCTATCTTGCAGATTCGGCTCGTTCTTGGCTCGAGCACCTGCCAGAGGGCACCATCCGCGACTGGGAGGATTTGCGAGACGTCTTCGTCGGCAACTTCCAGGGCACCTACGCCAGGCCAAGCACGACCTGGGATCTCCGGGGATGCAAGCAGAAGAAGGGGGAGAGCCTGCGCGACTACATCAGGCGCTTCTCCAAACTCTGCAACAACCTCTCCGAGGCCTCCGACTCCGAGATCATCACCGCGTTTACCTTCGGCACCACTTGTGAGAGTCTCATCCGCGAGCTCGGCGTCAAGAAGCCTAAGTCCGTGAAGGAGCTCCTCGACCTCGCCACCGGACACGCCGAGGGAGAGGACGCCGTCTCCGCCGTCACGGGCAAGGGCAAGCCCAAGAACGACGACGAGGCCGCGGGCGGGTCCAGCTCCCACCCCCGCAAGAGGAAGAACAAGAAGAACAAGCGCCCCCGTGACGACGACGACGAGTTTGTCGCCATCGCGGACAAGCGCAAGACCCCGCAGAAGGGGGGAAAAGGCTTCGCCCACAAGGAGCACTTCGACAAGATGCTCGAGGCCCCGTGCCCACATCACGAGGGTCCCGTCAAGCACAAGATGAAGGACTGTCGGCTCCTGAAGAAGCACGTGATGGGCACGCCGAAGGGGAGGCGCCGTGGGCGACCAGCCAGAGCCTATGGCGGCAGAGCCCGAGGACGGGGGCGGCGACGACGTCTACATCGAGGACGGCGCCGTCAACGTCGTCTTCGGCGGAGCCCCGGGCTACGAGTCCAAGCGCCGACAGAAGCTCACGCGCCGCGAAGTCCTCTTCACCGAGCCCGCGACGCCCGCCTACCTCAAGTGGTCGAGCTCGGCGATCACCTTCGACAGGGCCGATCATCCCCGACACATCCCGTACCCAGGGAGGTACCCGCTCGTCGTCGATCCCATCATCGGCACCAAGCGCCTCGGCAAGGTGTTGATGGATGGAGGCAGCGGCCTCAACCTCCTCTACGTCCACGCACTCCAGGCCCTTGGCATCACCAAGGCGCGCCTTCGTCCCTCACCGGACCCGATCCATGGCGTAGTACCGGGGAAGCAGATGATCCCGCTCGGGCGGATCGATCTCCCCGTCACCTTCGGCACCCCGGATAACTTCCGGAAGGAGACCCTCACGTTCGAGGTGCTCCCCTTCAAGAACGCCTACCATGCGCTGTTGGGGCGGCCGTGCTATGCGAAATTCATGGCCGTCCCCAACTACACCTACCTCAAGCTTAAGATCCCCGGGCCCAAGGGGGTCATCACCGTCGACTCCACCTTCGAGCACGCTGTTCGATGCGAGGCGCGCCGCCGCCCAGTACGCCGACGCCGCGGTCGAGATCGAGCAGATGCTGCCGAAGATGGCGGCCTGGGCCAGTGCGGAGGACACCCCCGAGCTCAAGAAAGCTGCGGGCACGAGCTCGCGCGATGGGCTCGAACGGCCCGGGAGATCGAGCCCATCCGGTGAGCTCATGAAGACCGTAGGCACTTTCGAGCCCGAGAAGGACGCCAAGGAGATAGAGGTCGATAATGATGGCCACGCCCTCCCGCGTAGGGTCCGAGCTCTCTCCTAAATAGGAAGGCGAGCTCGCCGATTCTTCCTCCGCGCAAACCTCGACGTGTTTGCGTGGAGAGCCCTCGACTTGCCGGGGCATACCGAGGGAAGTCGCCGAGCACTCCTTGAACATTAAGCCCGGCTCGGCCGGTGAAGCAACGGCTCGAGACGTTTCGATGACGATCGACGCCAAGCAATCGCCGAGGAGATAGATAAACTCTTAGCCGCCAGGTTTATCAAGGAGGTGTATCATCCCGAGTGGATAGCCAACCCTGTACTAGTCAAGAAGAAGAATGGGAAATGGAGAATGTGTGTTGATTACACGGGTCTCAACAAGGCATGCCCGAAGGATCCGTTTCCTTTGCCGCGCATCGACCAAATCGTTGACTCCACCTCCGGTGCGAACCCTCTCGTTTTTCTCGACGCCTACTCCGGCTACCACCGGATAGCGATGAACGAGCTCGATCAGCCCGCCACCTCCTTCATCACTCCGTTTGGCGCATTCTCGTTACGTGACGATGCCCTTCGGTTTGAAGAACGCCGGCGCCACCTTCCAAAGGTGTATGCGTAAAGTCTTCAAGGAGCTCCCTGGGAAGCTTGTAGAAGCTTACGCCGATGACATCGTCGTCAAAACAAAACGCTCGAAAGAGCTCGTCCCGGACCTCGAAAAGGTCTTCGCCAAACTCCGAGAATACGGGGTCAAGCTCAACCCCGAAAAATGCGTTTTCGGGGTCCCACGAGGGAAGTTGCTCGGCTTTATCGCCTCAGAGCGCGGCATCGAGGCCAACCCCGAGAAAATCGCCGCCATCACGAGCATGGGGCCGATTAAGAACGTCAAATGCGTGCGGCGGCTCACGGCGCGCCTCGCGGCGCCGAGTCGTTTCAGCCCGGCTCGGGAGCGAAGCCTCCCTCTCTACAAGCTGCTGAAGAAAACCGGCGCTTCTCCGGACCGACGAGGCCCCAAGAAGCCCTCGACTCCCTGAAACAACTCCTTGCCCAGCCCGCGTGTGCTCGTTGCTCCCGCAGCCTAATGAGCCAATCCTTCTCTACATCTCGGCCACCTCGAAGGTGGTGAGCACCGCGCTTTCGTCGTCCGAGAGAGGAGGAAGGGCACGCACTCAAGGTACAGCGCCCGGTGTACTTCGTCAGTGAGGTCCTCACCGACACCAAGACTCGCTACTCACAGCCGAAAGCTCGTGGTACGCGCTGCTCATCACCCGACGCAAGCTCGACATTACTCGACTCCCACCCGGTGACCGCCGCCTTCGGTATCCCCTCGGGAGGTCATCCGCAGCCCCGAGGTCACCGGACGCACGGCCAAGTGGGCGATCGAGCTCATGGGAGCCGAGATCACGTACGCCCCCGCAGAGACGCCATCAAGTCTCGTGCTCGCGCAGACTTCATTGCCGAATGGACCGAGGTCGAAAGCAGCCACCTAGGCCCGACGACATCGAGCATCGGACCCTACACTTCGACGGATCGGTAAAGAAGTACGGCGCCGGCGGCCGGGCCTCGTCTTCACCTCCGAAAAAGGTGTGCATGAAATACTCGATACGCCTGCACTTCCCCGCGTCCAACAACGTGGCCGAATACGAAGCGTTGGTGAACGGGCTACGAATTGCGCACGAGCTCGGCATCCGGCACCTCGAGGTCCGGGGAGACTCTGAGCTCGTCAAAAACCAAGTCATGAAAGAGGTCGATCAAGGCCAACCCGAAGATGGTCGCGTACCACCGTAAAGGTCCGAGAACTTGAGGAACACTTCCACGGGCCGGAGGTCAACCACGCCCACCGCAACCTCAACAACGACGCCGACGCCCTCGCCAAGCTCGCGTCAGACCGCTTGCCGGTTCCCCCGGGAGTCTTCATGCACGAACAACACAAGCCTTCGATACGGCTCAGGGAGGAGCCCGCTTCGGAAGGTGCGAGCTCAAGCCCCCCGAAGCCAGACCCCATGGACACCGACGTCCGCGAGGGGTCGAGCGCTCCCGATACAAGGGCCTGCTTGGCGACGAGCTCTTCTGGTGCAGGCTCGGAGGCTGACTCGCGGGCCGGCTCGGGGGCTGGGTCAAATTCAGCCACCCCGAAGCCAGACTGGCGTGTCCCGTTGCTACGACGGCTGAAGCAAGGCGAGCTTCCCCCGGGGCAGGAGGAGTCGCGACGGCTAGCCCGGAGGGCTAAGGCTTTTGCTCTCGTAGGGGAAGAGCTCTACCGACGCGGGGCAAACGGCATCCTACAGCGCTGCATCACCGTCGAAGATGGTCAGGAGCTCGTCAAAGAAATCCACGGGGGCGAATGCGGCCATCACGCGGCACCACGGGCTCTCGTCGGGAAAGCTTTCCGTCAAGGTTTCTACTGGCCGACCGCCGTCGCCGACGCCACTCAGGTCGTCCGACGTTGCGAGGGCTGCCAGTTCTTCGCCAAGCAGACACACCTCCCAGCCCAAGCCCTCCAAACGATTCCGCTCACCTGGCCGTTCGCCGTCTGGGGTCTTGACATGGTAGGACCATTCCAGAGGACGACCGGAGGATACACGCATCTCCTCGTCGCTATCGACAAGTTCTCCAAATGGATCGAAGTCATGCCCATCGCGCGATGTCGAGCCGAGGAGACCGTCAAGTTCTTCACCGGCATTATCCACCGCTTCGGAGTCCCGAACTCGATCATCACCGACAACGGCACCAACTTCGTGGGGGAAGTCTTCATCGACTGGTGCAGCGATCACGGCATCCGCGTCGACACGGCCGCTGTCGGCCACCCTCGGACCAACGGACAGGTAGAGCGAGCTAATGGCATGATCCTGCAGGGCGTGAAGTCCCGCATCTTCAGGAGGCTCGAGAAGTACGCCCGCCGATGGCTAGTCGAGCTCCCCGCGGTCGTGTGGAGTCTTCGTACCACACCAAGCAGGGCCACCGGACGAACCCCGTTCTTCCTCGTCTTCGGGTCCGAAGCGGTTCTTCCTACCGAGCTCGAGTACGGCTCACCCCGAGCTCGGACCTTCGACGAGCACAATAACCAAGCGCTGCTCGAAGACGCCGCGGACCAGCTCGACGAAGCTCGTGACATCGCGCTCATCCACTCCGCCAAGTACCTACAATCCATGCGGCGCTACCACGAGCGACACGTCAGGGGACGAGCCTTCAGCGTCGGCGATCACGTCCTACGACGAGTCCAAAGCCCGAGGGATGTGCACAAGCTCTCCGCGCCATGGGAGGGTCCCTTTATCATCGACCAAGTGTTGAGGCCGGGCACGTACAAGCTCAAGGACCATCAGGGACGAATCCTCACCAACGCATGGAACATCGAACAGCTACGTCGCTTCTACCCTTAAGATGTATTTTGAAATATCATAACTGTAAAAATTCAATAAGACACCAGTTCGATGCAAAGATCTGTGCAAGCATCTCGAATTCACGTCTTAAGCTACTGAGCAATGACGGGCCTTCATCCTGACAAAGGCCCGCCCTTGCTCGGGGGCTACAAGGAATGGGGCGCACACCCCATCGGTTTACTACACCAATTTTTCGCAAATTCTTCACAAAGATCACAACAACGAGCTCTCGCTCACGAGACCGTGCTCCTTTTCCTTAACGTCTTAAAAACAACTAAGTCACGAGTTCGTCAACAAAAGGCATGGCGCGACTGCCTAACGATCTCACACGCCCCCGCGGCTAACGAGAAACGGCCCGTCATCCGACTTCCGAAATACGAACTCGTAAAAAGTTGGAACAAGGACACAGAATAGGAAAAGGAACACGAGTGATCTTCATTCCAGACACGAGTCCCTTTAAATCCTTAACAATGATACCTCAACTACGAGGACTCAGAAACTAACTGCAAAAAAGGGGCTTGGCCCCGAGCTCCTACTTTTTACGCAGAAGGAGGGTCCTCGTCCATCGCCCCCGCGACAGAAGTGCCCGCCGCGGCCTCCGGCTCAGGCTGCTCGGCTCCCTCCGTGATGAGTCCCAGGACTCCCACCTCTCTCGTGGCGAGCTTATAGAGCTCGGCGGACAACTCCACGGAGTCGAACTCGGCAGCAGTGATCTTCTGCTCGGTTTGAGCGTCGTCAACACCCGGCGCCCATCCCGCCTTCACCGCCTCGACGTCCATTTTCGGATAGTGACTGAAGATAACGCTGACGGCCTTGTGGACCACCCGGCTGGCGTCCTCTGCCACCTTATACGGCACTACAGAGATTCGCTCCGCCGGGTCCGCCATCTCCTCAACACCGAGGACGTCGCACACATCCTCAGCCGCGGTAGCGAGATCCTCGAGCGCCCGCTTCGAGCTCGCCGCCTCCTCCGTGGCCTCAGAGGCGCAAGCCCGAAGACGCTCAAGCTCCTCCTTCGCGTCTACGAGCTCGACGGTGCGCTGCTTCAAGTCCGTCTCCTTCCCCTTCAGCGCGAGCTGGGTATGCTCCAGGGTGGCCTCAGCGGAGGCAAGATTCCGCTCCATGTCCGCGACGTCCCTGGCCGCCTTCAGGGACTTCTCCTTCTCCCCTGCAAGACAAGAAGACGGTTCAATAACGGAAGTCACCACGACTCGATATACAGGGCGAGGATCGGTCGCCCGCTTACTCCACAGCTCACTGTAGAGCTCCTGCTCGTTGTGCCAGAAATTCTGGTTCTCCTCGTTGAGCCGGTCCCTCTCCGCGATCGTCGCGTGGCAGCAGCACCACATTTCGGCGACCTCGCGATCATACGCTGAGGTCCCGCCGGCGAGGACAATCAGCCCCAAATACTGGAGAAAACAAAAAACGCAAGACAGGGGCGGTGACACTCACCGCAAGCTCGGCCTCGCGCTGACGGAGGCACTCGGCAGTCTCCGTCTTCTCCTTATGAAGGGCCTCCGCCCTCTGTTCGGCCGCCGAGAGCGCGAGCTCCTTGTCCTCGAGCAGGCGGTGGAGGGTGTCGAGCTCCTCCTGCATCTTCTTGCGCTGCTGCTCCGGGCGAGCCTCAAGCCGCCCCTTCGCCGAGCCGCTCCCGCCGTGTGGCTTCGGCTCCTCTTGTGCCGCCCCGAAAGGCCGGCCTTCGCGTCCCGGACGAGTCCGACGACGTCCCCTCCCGGTCGCGCGCAAGAAATTGATGCTGGCGCGCCGCGCCGAGCTCTTCACTCATGTCCCTCGTGCAGTTCAACGAGCTTCCCGACGAAGCCTGACCCTCAGCCGAAAGTCGCGGTCACCGGGTTGTGTTCTCGGATGGAATCCTGCACGCCCTGAAGAGCACAAGCACATGAACAACTTGGGGAAGCACAAGAAAAAGGAGAGAACACCTGAGGCCATGACGATCTCGAACCTGCACAAGTCGGAACACGCACGCCGGGTCCTCGGTGGGCGCGGGCCGCAGCGGCGTCATCAGGGTCGGCAGGAGAACGATGTCATTTCCCCCCGCTGGAACGCTCGCCGACCGGCGCCGCACAGGATCCCTTCGGGGACCCACGACATCTTCCAGGGCTAGCCCCGATGGGCCCTCACCTTCGGCCTGCGCAACCCGGGTCGCCTCCGCCGTCTCTTCGCCGTCGGAGATGTCAATAACAGGGATCTCGGTGGCAGCCTCCTCGATTCGTGTATGAGCCACCGACTCCCGCTGATCTTCTCCGACAGCCTCGCCCATGGCCGGAATATCCTCGGACCTCGCCGTCTCCCTCTCCGGCGCCACCGGGATCTCGCGCGGCCCCTCGGCCCCTAACGGGGCCGTCGGCTGGAGTCTCACGATCAAGTCCAGGGCCACCTTCGACGCCTGACTCGCGCCCACAGCCGTTGCCGACGCAGGGCCCGGAGAGGAGGAGCTCGACGTCGACAGCGAAGCAGAGGTCGACAGCAGAAGAGCTTTGAACGGAGCAGCGCCATCATCCGGGACCCCGCAGTCGCGCCTCACCGTTGCCGCCGTCGTCGCGCCCGTCGCCATGGACGGTGTCCCCACCGCCGAGCTCGTCGCGGCAGCCCCCGCTCGCCAGCCCTACACTCGAACTCGCAGAGGCTGAGCTCGTCGTTACAGGCATTGAAGAGCTCTCCATCGCCGGCCCGAGCTCGCGTCGGCCGAGGTCTCCCTCACTCGTCCGAGGGCGCTTCGTCGGGTACACCGGGCCGCCCCCGCAACGCCAATGACAACTAAGACCCACGCGCCCCGAACGCCGTGCACGACCGCAAAGGGGAAGAGAACTCACCGCGTCGATATCGGCCTCTTCCCCGAGCGGTGGCTCAGGCACCCCGGGATGTTGTTGCCTCGCCCGAGGAACCCGCCTCGAAGTGGCGCCGGAGCACCGGCGCCGGCCCGAGGTCGGGCGCCGACTCCTCCTCGGCCATCGGCGTCGCCTTGGCATCAAGCTCGGGAGCCCCGATGAGGTCCCGATCTCTCGGCTACGGGCCTCGCGGACGACGGAGGGGACCCGCCTGCCGGGCCCCGCCTTCCTCCTCCTCCCCCCGCGCCGCGCCGCCGACGACGTTTTCTCGGGGGCTCTGGTCGGCCTCTCCAGCGCCGCCCCTCTGGGGAGGGAGGACGCGAACCAAATGACTTCACTTCGCCAACCCGCAAAACACAAGCTCATCCTCCTGAACTCAAAGCGATAAGTGGGCAACCTCGAACAAACAAGAAGTGCGAGCTCTTACCAGCGCCCGCGTATCCGCATCGGGGAGAACTTGGGGGCTCCAGGGGCCCTCGCACCCGCTCCGTCCACCGAAGTTATCCACCATTCTACCTGTTCAACGGTCTGCGCGCGGACGCGTTCGCGTCCCCCATGAACGGGGCGAGCCCGGCTTCATCTCCCGACGCGCGAAGACATCGTCGTTTGAGCGGCACCAGCGCCTTCGCGAGCCAGGCCTCGATGATATGGTTCATCGTCTGTCGGACCGCCGCTGAGCGCCTTCGTCTTCAACGCCACGGCCTCCACCTGCCCGAGGACGTGATCGTGCGGACCCTCACGCCACAGGCTGCTCGCGGTGTCGAACGTCTTCCCGGTGAACGGCTGGCAGAGGATGGTCGGGTCGTTCTTGAGGTAGAACCACTCCTCCCTCCACCCGGGTTTGCCGCCGGAAGTCGCCCCTGGGAAAGAACTCGCGGACCTTCCCACCGCGCAACTGGATCGTGACGCAGCAATCGGAGCCGCACCTCCGGGACCTCCGTCGCCGCCTTCAAGCCCCTGGATCTTGGCGTAGACGAAGAAGTGGAAGAGCTCCCAGTTGGGGGAATCCCCAACCATCCTCGCACAAAGATCGTGAACGCCGAAAATAGCAGATGCCGTTCGGCGTCAGGTGCCGGAGCTCGACGCCCCGCACTGTACCACAGAGGCTTCGAAGAAATCGTCGGCGGGGACGCCGAGGCCGCGCTCGTGGAAGGCCACGAACGACACCACGCACCCTTGCCGGCGGATCGGGAACTTCGCGGCGACGGCGGCGGGAGGATCCACTCTTCGGCCTCCGTCGCCGGGTACGGAGCCCGCTGACGAGGCCGCAGAGCTCCAGCTGTTGATTGGTCGCCGTCGAACGATGCCATGTCCCCATCTTGCGCTCGCGGAGGCAGATCACTGGCGGAACAGGGGAGACGGAGAAGTAGATCTGAGCAAAGAAGTATGTCCTCTCTCTCTCTTTCTGTCTCTTTTCTCTCTCCGCTCTTTGGCTTTCTGTAGAAGGAAGGGGAAGAAAGGTGAATCCGCCCCCCGATCTCCGCCTATTTATAAGGCCCAGGTGCGACGGATGCGCCGAGAAGGAACCGTCGGGGTGGGGCCCACGCCGCGTCGCGTCCACGCGCAACGGCTATTGCCACAACAACCCACGGCCGCCATCTGGCGGAAGTCCGGCGGCCGCAGCATTAATGGGATAACTCCCGACCAACGGGAAAAATTCCAACGGTAAAAATCCCAACGGCTATTTTTACCGCAGGGCGGGCGCCCGAGAGCTCGACACACCGGCTAAAAATCTTCGAGCTCGACGATAGAGCTTGATACACGAGCTCGCCATCCTAGGGTTCTAAGGCCGGCCCAGCACAAGGGCTCGACGGTCGCCCAGGAACACCACGAGTGAGGGACGCTAAGGCAAAGCAGCACCGACAGCTCTTGCCCCGAGAACTCGAACGAACTCGGGGGCTTTCGCCTAAGCGTGTTCGGGTTGCCAAAGGAAACAAAAAGACGACTTCAGGTTATCCTCCACGAACGAGGAGGACACGAGTCCACGGCTCTTCGAACGAGCCGGAAAACCGTAAAAGTCGCGCCTTTGAATATGAGGTCGGTCCGCCAGCTGACCACATCGAACGAGCTCGAGCTTGACCTCCCCGGACCACCCGCTATCAACTCACCGAGCACTCGGTTTCGGCCAACGAGGTAAAACCAAGTCCGAGCTCACCCCCCTTTACGGCCTCGTGCTATAAACGGGAAAGCGAACACACGATAGCCTATAAAAGCCTCCACGCGGACCTCTCGTCCCCGCGGAGCCTCGGGGACTACACCCGCAGGTTCGCTCGAGCACACCTGCGGGGATCACCAGGCATCACCGAGACGAAACCCAAGCAAAGGGAGAGACACGGGGGCTACTCTGTACAGGTCGAACGGCGAAAGACGTGGCGAGCCAGCCCCTCCGTGCCGAGGTGTTACGGGCTCGGGAACACTATCGACAAGATTGTCCCACGCTTCCGTCACAACGTCGGGCCCGAACGCCGCCCAACGAGCTCGAGACCTCGCGACTAACTACGGGCGAGACCTCGGCCATACAGGACAAAATTGGTACTTAACCCTTACGCCTTCATTGTTCATAAAAGCATACATACATATAGGCACGAGTGCATGAACCCAGTAAGGAAACTACAAAAACGAAAGGGCACGTAAGAGGTCCTATCTACAACAAGGCTTCCACGGCGACGACGTCCTACGGCCTCACCGAGCTCGCAAAGCCCGCGGTCGGACGTCTTGCGGTCCTTGTCGAGCTCGAGCTTGGTGACGATGACCTTGGAGGGTGGATGCCCACGTTGGCGGTGGAGCCGTTCACCTTCTCGCCCTTGCGGTCCTTGTCGAGCTTGAGCTTGGTGAGACGAAGACCTCGCCGGGACCGGAAGCCGCCGCCGCCTCGGGCTCGGGGCTACTCTTCTGCCAGCAGGGCGTCGACGCCGATGTTGGCCACCACCACCTCCGCGATAACCTCGAACTCCTCGACGTCGGCACCAAAGCTCGCCACCGGTCTCCATCGGCGAAACCGCGGATCCCGTCAAGTCGGCGCCGGTCACCGACGACGCCATCGCCAGAGCCGTCATCGCTCCGCGACGGACGCCACGGGCGGCAACTACGGGAGCCGCCCTCCGCAAGCGATCCGCCTCCTCCAGGTAGCCTGCGAAGGAATTACAAGAGGATCAGCGAGCGGACATCAACTCAAAAGATCAAACTGGAAGGGGAGACGCTCACCTGCGGCGAGCCGGTCGGCATTCTCGCGGGAATGCGCCGCGATCGCGAAGCTCCTCGCTCAAGGTGTCGATGAGCGCCGCCCCTCACATCTCCCCGCCACGGCGCAGCCCCGAGTCCGAGGCGGAGCTCGGCGATCACCGCCTCCCGGCGGCGGAGGCGGAGGCGGCGCCAGAGCTGGAGGAGAAGGCATGGCCCCGGGCGGAGCTGGGATCAGCCGCCGACGCATGTTGCGCCGGGAAGACGAATCCCCCTCCTGCTGGCGTCGGCGTCCTCCTCCCGGGCCTCCCGCGTCTGAAGACCCTTGACCCTCCATCCGTCGAGCGAAGGTGGCTCCGAGGGGGAGGAGAAGTCTTGGGGGGAAGAAGACGAATGCCACCTTCACGACCCGAGCCATTGTATTTATAGCCGGGCCGCGACGGTTCACCTCCCCCACGCGGGGAGGCGCCCGGCGCGCTTCCCCACGATCCCCACCCACGATGCACGATTCGCGAGGAACCGTCGCTAATGACGGCGACTCGTAACTGCGACCAATCGCGGGGGCACGCGGGCGCCCCGCATTAACCACCGATAAAACAAAACGGCAGACGGCGTTTCGATTCCCAAGGAGCCGTCACAAGGCCGCCGCAACGACCACGAAGCCGGCTCGTTGGAAAATCCACTAAGGGAGAGCGGGCTCTCCCGATGGCTCGGGGACTCGACAGCGCGGGTGCCGAGCACCCATACCTCGAGATCGATCTGACGGCCGATCGGGCGAGGGAAGGCGAGCTCGGGGATCGACAGCCTCCGAAGACAACAGGTCGAAGGGCTCACAACAACACTAAAAAAGCCTCCGCGAGAGCTCACAGCTCTCCCGGAGCCTCGGGGGCTACACCCGCGGGTGCGCTCGCGCGCACCCACGACCAAAACATGACTCTGAACCCCTGCTCCAAGTGGCGCCAAACGGGAGCATTTGAGAGAGATCTCCTCTCTCTCCCAAATGCTCGGGGGCTACTGTGGGGGATCAATATTTTGGATGACCCCAATCCGTCAATCAAGACCCTCTGACATCATGTCTCGTAGGATTCTAACCAAGGACCTCTCCTCCACCCATGGTCGCCACACGGCGAGAAGCGGGATATACGGTGCACGAGCTCTTTCGCAGCGCAGACCTCTTTCGCCTCGCCGCCGAGGTCTCCGTCGTCGACCTTTTTTCGAATCGCGTACTCGAAGCTCTCGGCGAGACCTCTTTCCGCTCGCTCGAGGTCCCCGCCGGCCGCCGCCCTTCAAGTTTGTGCGCTAGAGCTCTCCAGGCGCGACCTCTCTCCGATTCGCTCGAGCTCGAGCTCGAGCGAACCGCCAACAAACGCCCGATCTACGAGCTCGTCCCCGGGGCGTCACGCGGAAGACCGCAAGTACACGAGTTGGCCAACCACTCCCGGGCAGGCAATCGTGGGTCGTGCGGAGGCACAGTGGCGGAAAGACGGCCCGTGTCGCCCGCCCATGCCCCGATGACTCCAACAGTCGTCCCACACGACGCCGCAGGTACGGGCGGCGCGCAAGATACCTCATCCACGGCATGGGCACCCCCACGCCGACGGGACCGATTCCAACCACGATTGGGGTCAAGGCGACCCTTTACCGCCACTGGACCGGGATTCGCGTGCAAATGCGACCAATTTTGGCATCCAAGGCCGTCAAGAGCTCAAGAGAGGGCCCCGGCGCCCAAAGAGCTCGACCCGAGAGCTCGATCGTCGTATCCTGTCAACTCGGCAACTCCGCCATCATGACCGGAGACGCGCATTACCCGTACGCCATCGTCGGCAACATGGGCACCCCCATACCGAAGGGACACTTCCAACTACGGTCAAGGACGAGGCGACGCATGACCACCGCCCATGCCCCGACCGCCATGTATGGGCGGCGACAGTTCTCAAAGATCAAGGCCGCCGAGAGCTCGAGGTAGCTATTGGCCAACCAGCGAGCTTCGCTCGAAGAGCTCTTTCGCCCTGAACATTACACGATATCATATTGTTCCACCTACCCCGCCCCAACTCGGAGAGCTCACATGTTCTATCCCCTTGCTACTATAAAAGGAGGGGTAGGGGTTTTCGATTGGGGCAAGCAAGCAAAGAAGAAGAACAACGCACCCGGTTCTTCTCACACACCTCGCATCCTCACTCTCATATTGGCACTTGCCTCAATCATAGAGACTTGGGAGCCCGCTCCCTCTCTCGCCCGCTTGTACGCACTTTTGATGCGAGCATTTGAGCTCGGATAGTGAACACTTTGGACTAGGAGCCCGACTTTGCCCCGAACCAAGTATAAATCCTGTGTCATTGTCTCGAGCTAGGCCATTCGAGTCTCGCACTAGCCACCATTACTTGTGACGGTGGTATTAGACCACGACAGTAATAGTTTACAATGAGGCAATAATCATAAATGCTATTCTTTCTCCTTATTTTTCCCACTAGGTTTTAAAGGAGTTTTTAGTAGCATATCCATACATATTTCTTCTTTTCCCACAAGGTTTTTGGAAGATTGAGAACATTCATTGATCTCAAGGAAGGATTCGATTAAGAGGGAGTGTTACAAATATTAATCAAGTATTAATCTAACCCTTGTAACCTCTAGGGGTTAATGTCCTAATGAACCTCCTTGTAACATGCATCTAAGGGTAAATGCCCTTATGACTCATTTGATGCTATGAAACCTCCATCTCTTTTATGGAGAGCATTGTATATATATGAGAAGAAGATCAATAGAATGACACCCCTTCACAATTCTTTTTCAGTATATTTTCATTCTCGCACTTTACTCGCAACACTTAAGTCGCAAAAAAAGGTCGTGCTGCCTCTTTTATCTTGCTCACTCGAGTGTAGCACATGTGGCACGAACTCCATTTGAAGGATTTGAGACGATGTTTTGAAAACATTCTCGTCTTTTGGTTGTGATTTGGTGCCAAATCTAAGTATCTAACCAAGAATGTGCCGTGTTTCTCAAAATTAAAATGCAAATGGCATTGTCGCAAAAAAAAAAAAAAAAAAAAAAGAAAAAAGTGCAAATGGCATGAAACGGACGCAAATTCAAAGTCTACAAACTACTACAGTGCTCTACTATTTTTTTTTTTTTTTTTTTTTGGAGAAGGCTAGCACGTTGTTCCTGGGCCGTGCCCCTCCACCAGGCCGGCCCGACAAATAAAGCCTGGACAGCCTTCGTCTATTGCATTGCGTTGCCAGGCCGGCAGCCACTCCATCTCTCGAATCCTCTCGTCCAGCTACAGTACAGAGAGGCGATAGTGTGCGCTCAGGGTGCCGCCCGGCGGGGCCGGCGGTCTTCCTCGCCTCCGATGGCTGGGGGGGCCTCGAGAGGCGGTGGGGACCGCTGCTTCCTCGCCCGGTCGGTGCGGGTTCGGAGTTTAGTTAGGGTTAGGGTTCGGGCGGCGGTGTCGAGCGGCGGCGGCGTCGCATGGAATAACGCCCTCCCGAGCTCGTCCCGTCTCGGTGGTGCTCGCTTCCGGCGCCATCGGCGGAGTTCGTGGAGGCGGAGTCCGCCGCCGGCTCTTGTCTGAGAGTCCGCGGCGGTCGTCGTTTCGTCGGTTGGCGGCGGTGGTGCTTTCGTGCCCGCCACCGTGGCGGCCGTTGTTTTCGACAGGCGGAATCGCGGTGCTCGTGCCACATCCTTTTTCGAGAGGTTTTGGTGCCTGTGGGTGTTTTGGCAAGCTCGGGGGTGGTTCGACCTTGTCTTGCCGGCGGCAGAAGTCGACGGCGAGCTTTGGGCCGGCTTCGGAGGAGCTTGAGGCGGTGCCTCGGCCGATGTCCTCACCATGACATAATCCTGGCCATTGGGTCGGGTTGCTCTTGCGGCTTTCTTCAAAACCTTCAGGTGATGGGGCTCCTCCATGGCGTCTTCATCGACGACGGCGACCGGCGTCGACGGATCGGTGGCGTTCGATGGCGACCTTGGGCGATGTTGGGCAGCACAGGGTTCTTGGGCTTCAATGTATTTTTTTCTTTTTCAAGGGACCTTTGTGTAAGATGGGTAGGACAGCTGTGCATGTATCCTCTACGGTCGTATCTGTATTCGTATTTGTACGTTTCCCTTTCCCAGTAATACAGGTACGTTTCCTCAAAAAAAAAAAAATATTGCATTGCGTTGCCTACGTACGGCCGGCGACCATGCCGTTCCGTTCCGGGGGTTTTCGTTGCGCGCGCGTTACCGCCGCGCTGCGCTGTCACCCACCCACTCCCCGTCCCCGGCCGTGACCGTGTGAGGGCCTGAGGGGGGAGCCTACTGTAGTGTTCCGTAGAGGCTGCGTTACCCTCTTCCCATCCCTCTACAAAAGGGAGAGGAGACGACGTGTCCGTCCCTGGCCATCACCACCAGTTCACCCCCACAGGTCACGACTCACAACAAGCAAAACCGCCGCCCCGCCGCAGGGAAGGAGAGCGAGTGGGAGGAACCCACCGGCCGGCGGAGATGCAGATCTTCATGAAGACGCTGACGGGGAAGACCATCACGCTGGAGGTCGAGAGCAGCGACACCATCGCCAACGTCAAGGCCAAGATCCAGGACAAGGAAGGTACTGTAACTAGCAGCCGCCGCCGCCGTTCTGCTCCTCTCTGCCTATCCGCTGTTCCAGAGTCGAAATTACGCTTGCTCCTTTCAGCGTCTCCTATATATCCGCTGCTCCAATGTCGACATGTCAGCATGTGGGTTGGGTTGATCGCACCGCCCTCCTCCCTCTCTCTGTGTTCTTGCAGCCAGTTCCGTTTGTGTGACTAACTGACTACGCGTGCTGCAACCTCCTTTGTTTAATGCTTGCAAGTTCAAAGTTTGGGTTTTTGTTTTCATGTGTTTATTACTTGCCCTTGCACGCGTTGGAACTCTACAGGTTCAGGGTTTAATCGTGGTTGATTGCATTATCCATATCGCCGTGTGTGTTCGATCCTGATGATTTGGGTTACAACAGAGCACTTTGATGACGTGTCGGAGCGGCTCCCCGTCCACCTGCGGCTCGGGCGGCGCCGAGCATCTGCTCCGACGTCGATGGGTGGCAGCGCGTGCTCCCCAGCACGCTCCCCAGTCGACACGGCGGCCACGACCGCAACAGTGTGGTGGGGAGAAGGCCGGGGGGCCATAGCGGACGCTGGCGGTTCCCGCTCACGCCGATGGTCGCTGCTTCAAGTGCTGGCCGGGGGCATCGCGTGGCCACCTGCAACCTACCTTGGCGATGCCTCCGTTGCCCTTTGCCTTGGTCACGTTGCACGGGATTGCAAGAGGCCGAGGCGTGTTGGCGATGTGGCTAGGCGTGACGTTCGACAACAGGGGGGCGGTGGTGTGGGGGGCTGGGGGCGGCGGTTACGTGGCTGCGGATCCCGAGGCGCAGTTGACTAAGCTCCCCCATCGGCGCCCTCGGGGTCTCAGCTCGAGGAACCTTGACGCCGCAAAGCGGAAGAGGAAGCGAGGGCGACCCGGCGCCAACCGGGCTTCCATGGTTTGGCGGCAGCGGTGCGCTACCGCCTTGGGGCTGTGTGCATCGACCGTGCCCCGGCCAGCCGATGGCGGATCACCGACCTCGTTGACCCGATAGCCACCTGGAGGGGACGTGCTTTGGGCCGTCATCCTCGAAGGTCCGCTGCCATCGCCGGCGTCAAGGCCCCGGTCCTCGGTGAGGCGCCGAGTCGACGTCGTCGTCCCTGTCCCGGCGACGCCCGGTGGACAAAGATCGACGTGCGGCCTCCGCCCACCTCTGGACGCGGTCAAAGGGCGGGCTGCGGCCCTCGGGGCCACCTGGGAAAGAGTTGAACCTTCCTCGCCCGCCTATGAATTTGGAGGGGCACAGGAGTTCGGGGGGCGGCGGGCCGGCACTGGAGGGGTCGGTCGATCCGGAGGCCCGGCCGTGGACTCACCGGCCGGGATCGGCGAGGGGGAGAGGGGCACCGCGGCATGGCCGCGACTATGGTGGGCGTTGGCCGGAGGCATGCCGGCTCCGGCGGCGCGGCCCCGTGGCCGCCAACGCCTGAGGAGTCGGGCGTGAGGAGTTCGCGTCACATGGGCAAGTGGTCGAGCCCCGTGTTGGCCGCGACCGCCCGGCCAGGGCGTGGCGCGTTGGGCGATGACGACGGATGCTCCTCGCCGCCATCGGCTTCCCTTGCCGCATACAAGGACGTCGAGATGGAGCGAGACACGTCGTGCGATGGCGACGATGATGCGGCGCTTCAGCGGGCGTGTCGAGGTTTTCGCCCGGGGGGGTGCTCAAGAAGGCCGCCGCACCCCCGCCGCGCCCCCCCTGGGCGGACCAAGGTCTATGACCAATCGTCCGGCTACCCCTCGGGAGCGCGAGGATAGCGGCACACACCGCCGCGAACATCCCAGTCGCCAAGCGAGGGGAAGCCCTCATCTTGCGGCGGCGACGGCGGGGAAGACGACGGCAGAGGCCAAGCGAGTGCGACGCCATGTTTGGCGGCGACCCGTCGACGCGGATGCCGATCGTTGCGGAGCTCTTCCCCGACCTCGCACGCCCGTGGCAGGCTTGCGGGCGTCGCGGCGCCAGCGCATGAGCGCCCCCCCGCCGATCCACGGATCCGAGCGATGCGCAACCCAGGTTGTCCAATCCGTGAGTAATCCGCTTAGGAGGAAAGGTTAGGGAGTGGTGCCAATGTAATATCCTAACTCCCATGAACGCGAAAAAGCACGACAGCGAAAGTGTGGATGTAAAAACTCTTCTCTTAAATACAATGATGCGCAAGTCTTTTGCGTATTCGAGAAAAAAAAAAAAAACAGAGCACTTTGATGTTTCGATCTGGTTAGATTCAACTCAAAAGGCAAAACTTTCTTTTTGATCCGGTCAAGCACAGGGCTTGGTTGCGTTTTTGCGTTATTATTTCACTAATCTTTGCGCTTCTTGGTTTGGTTAATAGTCGGGGGTGGCATACTGGCATGATCAAATTCTTGGCAACTCCACAGATTGTTTTGAACTGATGATCAGTTCCCTGTTTCCCAACTCGGATTTTTAATCTATGTAGCGAACTAATCGGCCATGGAAACTACTGTATTGTTTAACCAATTTATTTGCAGGCATTCCGCCGGACCAGCAGCGGCTCATCTTCGCCGGGAAGCAGCTGGATGACGACCGCACCCTGGCCGACTACAGCATCCAGAAGGAGTCCACGCTGCACCTGGTGCTCCGCCTCCGCGGCGGCGGCAGGGGTGGCTACCCGCTCGGGAGAGTCCCGTGGGACCTATCAACCTTGCCCGCAAGCACAATGAGACCAAGATGATCTGCCGCATGTACGTACCGTGGCCTTAATTCTTCTAACTCTACTGATCTCTTATGCAAATGATATAATTTGGCACAGTCCGTGTGGTGCATTGTCTTCATGTCTTGTTTATGATTGAGGTAACTGAATGTCTGAACAGGTTTTCATGTATATGGTCCGGTACTCCGGTCCTCTGTTCACTGCATGCAAATTGAAGTAAATGTTTTCATGTATATGAGTGCAAGATGGAGCTTAACACATGGCCTTTGATTTTGTTTCTGGGTGTGTTTAGCACCCAAAATATTTTGGACGGATGGGACATGTATGTCACATCTAAAACTGTAGCACATTTCGCTTTTGTTAGTGGTAAATATTATTCTATCATGGCGTAACTAGACTCAAAAGAATCGTCTCATGCAATGTACATCTAAACTGTGTAATTAGTTTATTTTTTTTTACCTACATTTCGTACTTGATACGTGTGCCGGCATTTTGATGTGATGGGGAATCTTCTTTTTTGCATAGTGAAATTTGGGGAGGAATCGGGGCTCTAAACACACCCTCTGTTAGATAGTTGATCTCATTACCGAGCCACGCCTTGTTTGTATAGTTATTGTCAAATCCAATGATGAATCATAAGACATGGAACAAAAACGTCTACTGCACGCGATGGCGTGCTAGTCACGATGGAGCCGTTAGAGCCTCACCCGCTCCCCTCGGGAGCTCTTCCGCCCCCACCCCAAAATCCACCAAAATCCACCCTTAATCCCCCCAAATTCATCCCCCTTCCTCCAGATCTGCTCCCTCCTCATCTTTGCTCCATCGATTGGTGGGTTCCTTTCCTCCGGTTTGGGCTGCGTGATGGGGGCAGCTCCCCTCTTTTGACGGAGGAGGGCGAGGCGGACACCGGCCATGGCTGCGAAGTCCTTCGCTGCAGCTCTCTACCTCGTCCCGTGACTCCCGGTGCCGCGCCCGCGGAGAGGGGCGGGCGCCCATGGACGGGCCCGTGGCGGCCGCCGCCGCCCGCGCCGTCGGGCCCCTCCCTCGCCGCCCGCCCGAGGAGGCCGGTGATCTTGTTCAAGACGAAGACGACGAAGACGATCGCGGAAGTGGTTTTGGCGTTACCTCGACCCGACGGCGCGCCACCAAGCCCGGCACCGACGGCCTCCGCGCTTCCGACCGGCCTCCGCCCAGCCCTAGCGCTATCGTCGGACGCCCCGCCTTCTACCCCTCGTGGGACCCGGGCCGCCGCAAGTCCATGCCCCGGACCCAGTCCGACGACGACTCGGACGGGCGAATCCATCCCCTCTCTCGGCGCCGCTGCCGTCCCTACCTCGGCGTCACCCGTCGTGGGATAGGTGCAGCCGGGGTGGCTTCGGCTCCCTCCCCGATCTACACCACGGCTCCGGGAGCCGGTCGCTTCACCGACGAAAAACCGTGCTTTCTTCGTCCCGGGGTCGTGCCCTCGGGCCATAAGCGGCACATGGCGTGTCGCGGAAGGGGCCGCGTGTGGTGGCCGCCACGCGGTGCCCGTTCATCGGTGTCTCGAGCCCCTGAGCGGCCGCGCGAGTCCCCGCTCACCGGCGTCCGGGATCGCGCGCCCCACCGGCCACCATGTCGCCGTCGACCGCGGGGGCTCCTCGGTGTGACTACGCCCCCGGCGCCTATTCTTTGCCACCTTTGTGCACCGCGTCGCGCCTCTCTTCCAAGCTCGACGCGGATGGGTTTCGGGAGGTCCGCAGCCGCCGCCGTCGCCTTTCCGGCGTCGGTTTCGCGCGGCTGTGCCCATGGACCTTCGGGGTCTATGCTTCAAGCGCGCCCGGGAAGGGCACGTCAAGGCGGGCTGCGAGGTTCGTGTTGCGTTGCCGCACCTGCCCGGCGCGAAAGGGCATAGGGCGCCGCGCCCGTGGCGCATGCGGAGGTCGGGACCAAAGCGTGGCCCATCGACCGCGCGGACCCTATCCGCGGCATTCGCCGCCCGCTGAGCCGAAGCCTCCGGCACATGACAAGGTCGCCACCCTCGCCGCCAGGGGTCCGGGACCTTTGTTTGCGTGGTTCTTGCGGGGCTGCTTCCCCAAGCTTGACCCGGCTGGGTGGGATTGTAGCGACCATGTCGGCGCACACGTGGATCGACCCAATGCTGGAGGAGTTCACCGCTTTGGACCGAGCCCCTCCGGTTGTGGACTCTTTGCTCGGATGTGTCGATGGCGAGCTATGTACTGGGGGACATCGCGGAGACCAGACCGGACGTCGCCGGTCGGCCGTGGTCCGCCATGGTCGATGCTGAGTTTGTGTGCCCGTGTATGGCCGCGTGGTGGTAGCTCGGCCACTTGGAAGTTGTGCTCGGCCCGACTAGTGCGCCGTCGTCGGGACGTTGATCCGCCGGCGGCGGCTCCTCCGACGTCGACGTTGACATCGGATTGTCGCCAAGCGTCCCATCCTCCGACGATGATGTTGAGCGCGTGTCACCGGCCGAGGTTGGGCCCAAGCCGCGACGCTCCCGCACACCGATGTATCGGTCCATTTCTGCGGAGGAGTGGGACGCATTGCAGCTAAGCCGCCGCGCCCCCAATGCAACGGTTCAAGCACGTAAGGTGTTGCTTCGTAAGCTTGGCGAGAAGGTCGACGATGATGTCGTGGGACGCGAGATATTGAGCAAGTTCGTGGTTGCGTTTGGGGCAAGATGACTGAAAAAAGAGGAGTTGTTTCAGGCCCCGCTATCCGGTGGGCTTGAACTGTCTGCCATGGATCTCAACATGGCCGGGATCGAAGAAGAGGAGGCACGCTAGATAGGGCTTGTTCTTTTATCTCGCTTTGTCGCAAGTTTTTCTGCAATGTAATCGCTCGTGTAAGATCCAAGTAGAAGTAGGGGTGGTGATCCCGGTAATCGTCGTGTTACCAGATCGACCATATTTTGTAACACCGGTGCCTTAATGAAAACGCGCCTAGGCGTCTTGAAAAAAAAAAAAAAAGAATCATAAGACATGCACAGTTTCCTCTAGTTAAACACATCAAATTTATCTATTCACTGTTTTATTACCATGTATACATGTTTCTTCATTTACTAAGTTTTGTGTTGTTTAGTGTCTATGTTTTCATTAGCACTTGAGGATTTGTGCCTCTAAAGCTTCTTTGTTTAGCTTAAAACTGTGCCTGTAATGTCTTCGCAGCTGCTATGCACGCCTTCCCCAGGTCCAAAAACTGCCGCAAGAAGAAGTGTGGCCGCAGCAACGAGGTAATTAAGCCTTGTTTCCTCCTGCCATCCATCTTTGTGTTGTTCTATAAGTAGGCCAACATTATTAATGTTCTTAGATTTACTGTTCTATCTTAATACAATTATGCACAAATCTTTTTTTGCGTACTCGAGAAAAAAAAAATGCTCTTGGTTTTGTTGCATCGCCATGTTCAAGTTTGGATATAAAATGGCATCACCGTGTTATTATTATTATTATTATTATTATTTTTGAATTTACCGTGTTAAAGCTATATCAATAGCATTGTACCAGTTTAGATTGTTAATGGATTTTACTATACAAGCTCATTTATTTTCGTGCAATGCTTGTTCTGGGTTCTTAATTAGTCTATATAAGTCTATTCTTTTGACCATGTCCTGTTTTTAAAACAATTTGTTAAACCATACAGTGACACAGTGTAGTGATTTTTGTTCATTCTTTGATTTCCCCTAATATAACTTTTCTTAATATTACTTTTCAGCTGAGGTCAAAGAAGAAGTTCATCTCCAAGTTAAGCATGTGAGCTTTGGAAAGTGACATTCTGGAGTGCCATCCGAAAGCATCATGTTTCAGTTGAATCACCTTGTCTAAACATTTCTATCACGGCTGTTAGTTGTCCCAGTTTTAAGTTTCTATCTGCGCATTGAACCTTAAATACTCTTTTGAAATACTCCATGCTGTTTCGGTGCGTGCAGTGGCATGCCTAAGAAATGCTAGTGAAAGTTCTTTTGGCTGGATGTTGAAATCTTTGTCACTCTTTCTGAATCCTTTGAGTTGCTCAGTTTGGAAGGAAGGATGAGAACTAGTTGGATATTATGGCATCTTATCAATGTGCTTGTCTTTTTGTGTTAATTGTAGATGCAATGATAGGGAATAGTGACTTCGTAGTGATGAACTCGCTAACATCAGCATCACTTGCTAGTGATTTGTGACAAAACTGAAGTAGTATAATAGTAACTGGAGATAAAATTTACTGTGACGTTGTCTTGGGTACTGACTTTTTTTTTTTGACAAGAAACACATATATTATATTAGAGCAGAGTTGTTACAACCTGACCCTTAGCTGAGGACTGTAGGTGTGTTAATTCTAGATTGGAAAAAGTCTACTTGACCCCCTGAACTATGGGGGCTGTGACCTGCGTTTTTTTCTCCGTTCGGTTTACCGCGGTAAATCGCGGTTACCGTTTATACCGGTCCGGTTACCGGACCGGCCGGTATAAAAGAAGTCAAATTCAAAATTTAAAATTTGAAAAAAAATGTTGAAAAAAATTCTGTAAAATAGTTCGTGATTTATAGAAGCCAATGGTATAAAAAATTTGTCAAATTGGAGTTGGTTTGGTATAAAAAATTTCAAATCTAAGTTTGAAAAAAAAAAAAAAAAATATTACGGTAGGCCCATTAAGGCCCATTAAATCATGAAGGTCGAAAAACATACTAAACACACTCAAATTTAAGTAATTTTGACATCATTGGATTCTACAAATCATGAAGTATTTTTAGGAATTTTTTAGCATTTTATAAAAAAATTACATTTTGAATTTTGAAAAACCGTTCAAATCTGCTCAAAACCGCTCAAAACCGGGCAGTATAAATTCAAAACCGCCCGGTTTATCGGATTTTTACCGTTCGCGGCGCCGTTTGAATTGGTTGAATTCAAATTTCAAACCATCCGGTTACCGGGCGGTTTACCGAAACGGACCCGGTAAACCGCTTTCCGGACCAGGCGGTTTGAAGTGTCCGGCCGGTATAAAAAACCTTGGGCTGTGACTACTCCCTTTCCATCACTTTTAAAACCGTCTCAACCAATACCCTAAACTTTGCAAAACCGTCTAATCCACCCCCCCGGGGCGGTTTGGCTGGGTGGTTTTGCCTTCACGTGGCGGCCACGGTGGAGCGGTTTTTTGGACACGGTGGCGCAAGGGATGGAGTCTAGGTGATTTAATCGGACTGACAAGTGGGCCCCAACTGTCAGGAACGTTCCCCCCCTCAAATAGAGAGAGAAGATGCGGAGCCCAAGAGCAGCCAGAGGAGGAGGCGTCTGCCACCGCGTCGCCGGGCAGGAGCACGTCGACTTGATCCCGGGCATCCCTGACGACGTGGCGGTCGACTACCTGGCGCGCGTCCCGCACGCCTCCCACCGTGCCATGCGCCGCGTCTGCCGTAACTGGCGGAGCGCCGCGGCAGCATCCTCCTTCGCCACCGCGCGCGCGGAGGCTGGCGCCAACGAGGACCTCATCTACCTCATGCAGTTCGGCAACCCCTCCGCCTCCGCCGACGTCGAGGGGGAGCCCAAGGACGCCGAGTATGGGCCCGCCAACACCCCGGCCTACGGCATCGCGGTGTACAACGTCACCACCGGTGAGTGGCGCTGCGAGCGTGGCGCCCCGCCCGTGGTCCCCCGTCTTCGCGCAGCGCGCGGCGGTGGGGACGCGCCTCGCCGTCCTCGGCGGCTGGGACCCGCGCACGTTCGAGCCGGTAGCCGACATCCACGTCCTCGACGCGGCCACGGGCCGGTGGCGGAGAGGCGCGCCGATGCGGTCCGCGCGGTCCACATGTCGGAGGAGCGCGACGAGTGCGACGTCATGGCGACGGTGGCGGGCGACCGGTTCCTCGCCGTCAGCGGGTGCCGCACAGCGCGATAGGGCGGGTTCGAGCGCGACACCGAGTGGTTCGACCCGGCCGCGCGCGCGCGCGCGTGGCGGAGGCTGGAGCGCGCCCGGGCGCCGCCGTCCGCCGCCCACGTCGTGGTACACCGGCAGGTGTGGTGCATCGAGGGCACCGCCGTCATGGAGTGGATGGGGATGCGCCGCGGGTGGCCCGAGGTCGGTCCCTACAAGCCGGGGCTCAAGGCCGGCATGACGCGCGCCGTCTGCGTTGGAGGTTTTTTCCAACAAGGTAAAACCGAATTTCATTACTTGGGAGCAACGAAATTACAAATGAGTTCAAGAACGTACGCAATTAAAGTAACAAGACCCAATACGACGATGCTCGCACCTGAATACCCAGGATCCAGGAAACAAGCACCCATGCACCAAACTGCTATCCTTAACTGGAACGTTTACATCCAGCAAAAGCCTTAATATCCCAGCCAACCATAAGGAAAAACACTACACAGTCAGACCATTACAGCTAAAAAACACTGATATGTAGAGACGATTCTTGACAGTAAACTTCGCCTAATCTGTCTGCGTTGGAGGTAGGGAGAAGGTGGTGGTCACCGGCGCGTTCGACGGCGAGGAAGGTGGTGGCAGAGACGCGGTTTGGGTGTTCGATGTCAAGAGCAAGAGCTGGGCCGTTGTTCGCCCGCCGCCGGAGTTTGCCGGGTTCGTCTTCTCCGTCGCCCGCCGCCGTCTAGATCTTGTTCGTCCCGTCCGCCCGGGAGGATGGATGAGACGTGAAGGAAAGCAGAAGGCTGCTACTACTGGTACTAGTAAGTATGTCCGTCCGTGCCCCATTCCGCTACGACTCGGCCACCCTCGCTCGGCCTCGCTACTGCCGCCAGCGCCGCGCCCCTGTTCCGCCAAGACGCGCCCGTGCACGCACGCCTGGCGCAGTGAGGAAGACACCACCCAGCCACGTAGGCAAAACCGCTCCTCCGTGGCCGCCACGTAGGCAAAACCACCCAGCCAAACCGCCCAGGGGGTGGATTAGACGGTTTTGCAAAAGTTTAGGGTATTGGTTAGGCGGTTTTAAAAAGTGATGGAAATGAGTAGTCACACCCCATAGTTCAGGGGGTAAGTAGACTTTTTCCATTCTAGATTGGTTTTGTTTCATCCATAGATTTCGTTTTACACTGAATCCTTGATCAATACTGTTGTAGCAAATTGCCATGATAAACTGTAGCTGCTGAGAAAACTTCTTTTGGCTGGATGCTGAAACTTTTATTATTCTTTCTGTAGACTAGAGAGTTACTCAGTTTGGAAGAAGAGGGGGAGGGCTACTACTCGACAGAGCAGCTCTCTGAACGCAACATGATCCTTCATCTTTAATATGTACTAAATATAATTTGATACAATAATAAATTTAATTATTATGAACAAACATGTATTACTTCAAATAAATACTTACTCAACTGGCCATCAATGCTGTCAACAGCACACACATTGGCCATAAGCGGCAACGCCACGAACATTTCTAATTATACACTATGTCTAGATACATAGTAAAAAGAAATAGATCTAGAAAAGCCAAAATGAACTACAATTTGGAACAGAGGGGGTAACATTTTTATGATCTTTTGATGAAGCAACAGGCAGACAAGCTCTGCTCCATTGATCAATCTTCCTGCAACTAAGCAGCGGTCAAACTAAAAACGCTGAATGAAACTAAATACAGAACGTCACAACAGATAGGAAAACCCATCAGCAGGAAATATATCCATCAGCAGCGGCTTGCAGTCATTATCTGAAGACAATTGTATGAACTATTTAAGTCATGGTACACTACTAACTGCTCAAAACAACTGCACAGAAATGTCGATATATAGCAGGACTGTAATCTGACTATGGTTTTTTTCTCGTAACAAGTTGCCAACAAGTAACTGAACTCTGTTGCCTTTTGTTCAGATGTAGAGTACTGAACAGAATCCTAAACAAAGAGGAAGAACTTTCTGCCGTTTCTCGCGTGTTGCTTAATCTTCTTTCTTCTGTTTCTTTGGAGCGGGCTTCTGGTACATTAGTATCTGACCCAAGAGGGTGCCATTCATGACGATGCCGATTGCAGAGCCCATGATCACTTTCCAGGAGTTAAGGGTCACCAAATGACAGAAAAGGTTATATATATAAATTAAGCTTGTAGGAAAATTTATACTAGCGGAAGTGAATCATTTATCGGCTTTTTTTGCAAAGCCCATTGTCACCGTGTTCTTTTGGAAGAGTATTGACTTCTGAGCTAAGCAGCTACCGAATCAAACCATGAGGATATTGGCCTAAATATGGGTTGGGCAAATAGAGTTACTCTATCAACTTCCCTTTGATTAACTACCTCTAATGAGCAGTTTGGTGTCTCTAAAACTAGAATAGAAAATGATAAACTCCAATCAGAATCAAGGATACCACTTAAGGGAGTCTTCTCCTGGATGCTGGTAAAAACTCTTACTGCAGGAGAAATTGTATCAAAGATTAGTGATCTTTCAGCACTGATTGAAAAGTTCAATAATGTGACTAACTTGAGTCATGCTAAATATTTTTCGAATATGAACTGCACAAAGTGTAAAATGCCTGTACTGTTTAATTTAATTTTAAAAAAAACAGTTGTAAAATAGTAATATCAGCAAAGAAGATGAGCCAGAAGGTAAAATATAATGTTTGTAACTAATTTGTCATGTACTTAATCTTACCGATAGAACCAGCAAAGTTCATGAAACAGGTAAGGAAGCTGAGCTCGCCTGTGCCTTTATTCTGCAAAGTATATTGCATGACCATGTTATATTTGAAATAATCACTTCGTATTAAGCAAGGTTCTGAAATAGTGCTAAAGATAAAAGGTTCTGAGAAAGTGCCTAAAAACATTCAATTCAAGTAGCCCAATCCAAAATACTGCAACAAGGCGATAAAAGTCTAAGAGCAACTCCAACAGCTTGGCTAAACATAATTGTCAAATTTCATTGTTTAGCCGTTTTGTAAAATAGAAAACTTGTCAAAAACGAAGAGAACCACAACAACAACAGACTTGCTATTTTACAAAAGTATATAGCAAATGGCTATGGTTGGCTATATATGGCCACCGAGATTTCAGGGATAGCATGTTTGCTATTTAACAAAACCTTATAGCATGTCTATTGGAGTTCAGTTTTTTCCCTAAAAAGCCATATATAGCCTACCTAACCAGAATAGCACATCTCTTGAGTTGCTCTAAGAAACTCAAGTAGATTGCTGTCCAAGATAGAGAAAGCACAAATGATCAAGTGTTGGTTGATGACTCTTTGCAAGCTTCCACCCGTAAATTTGGAACAACATGCTGGTTGATATTAGTGCAGTTCATTAATGCAGTTGGGTCATCAAACATCTATGTTCCAGACTGCAGTGAAATATCCAGAGCTAATATATTGGGCGATATAGATTTAAGCATTGGTTACCCTCACACATAAGCCAAGTTTTGCTATAGAAAGAATATAATATTGTATAGCTTCACACAGTAACGTGTGACAGAAATGTGACATTGTACCGTAAAATTCTTCCATATCTGTGGAACTCTAGCAAAAAAGAAGATAGCATGCTGTGAAGCCTGCACAAAATATTAGACAAAAAGTCAAGAGGACGAGCATATACACTATCATGTGTAAGTTAATACAACCAAAAATCACTCATTACTTCATTAGTCACTACTTACATAAAGGACTTCAAAAGAGCAGGATCAATTTTTCCAGCCAAAACCGTTGGAGCCATTGCACAGTATCTAAATGACCACTATATAAGGAAAGCAGGTCAAACATTGCAATCAGGCAAAATATCAATAAAGTTTGATGATCTTCATTGAACTGCTCCATGGGACTTGGCACAATCTTTAATGGCAGCACAAAAGCGAAGTTTAAATAAACAGCAAGAAATGAAGGATACAATAAAGCTTTCATCCATGTTTTGGTTCCCATTGGTGGTGAGTAATAGTAAATGATTGCAACCAAGATAATTGCTGCATATCAGATAAAAGCATCAGTTAAGAGGATCAACAAAGAGAGCTACCGAAGCTTTAGAAACTTATGCTGCCTACTCAAGACATGAAGTCAAATACAAACCTTGGATTAATAGAAAAGCTAGCTCCCCATAAGCTGAAAAGGGAAGTCCTTTATGAATACAATATGCCAAAGCAATTGTGTAGCCGGCGACCTCAAGTTCAAAGGATGCTACACTAAGTCCTCTAACACTTCCATGCTTCAAAATTTTCAGTATCTACAGCAGGACATATTTGTGATTATGGTGGAAAGTCAAAAGGAAAAGGTAACCAATCCTAAAATACAAGAAAGCTTCTGGAAGCATAATCAAATTATTGGGATTGAATCATATCTTCTCTTATTATGCATATAAAAAGCAATTCTATTAGCCATATATGATCATGGATTAATTTCTAAATTATTAATAATAGTAAACGACCTCTTTCTCTAAGCAAGACAAGAGTCTGAAGGTTTTATAATCTCTAATCCAAGTACCAGGACATGCAGGTAAAAAATTCTCTGCTTCAACATTCCTTTCACAACTTTTGCAACCCGTTAATTATGTGCTACTAAATACTAAAGTCAATAAGCATACACTGCAAGCTCTTCAACTCAACCTTCTGTTCTGAGGTAGTTGCAAACTAACCCCACTAAATTTGCCCAATTGTCAATACCACTCGTGGCACGATTGCTCAGATGATCCTTGTCATTTCAAGGGTTCATCTAACATATCAAAATTATGCAAACCGAAAACCCTATAACCAAGGAAAAAACACATGCGCCCTTTTATTTTATTTCCTTTGCAAATTTTGGAACAACACATACCAAACACAAGTAGGCAACAGTAAGCCTACTTAATAACACAAGTTCATAACATACAAAACTGCAAGCATATCTAGGTAGATGGCTAAGAAGCAAACTCCTCCACAACTGCGAAACTGACGCTTAATTCTTAATTTGTCACGCTAGATTCAAGCACCTGAGGGAGCTTGCCAACAGTGGAAGCAGCAATAATGGAATACCCGAGGACCTTAGAGATGAAAGGCAGCAGGTTGTTTGCATCCAGTGGACATGATAGGAAGCATCCAATGGTCATGCCCATGATATCCATCTTCATCCCTGAGGCCTGCCTCTTCCCTTCGCTCATCTCTATGGCCTTCGAATTTTGGTTGCCCCACAGTGACTTGATTCTTACTGCCTGTATTTGGCTACAAACCATCAAGGATGAAGGGTCCCTAGATAGTTTGAAGAAGGCTGATGCGGGGCTTGTAGAGGGTGTTATTTGGTGGACTGACTGGGATTGCAACGCACTAGTGGTGATCCCATGGCAGAGCACGGGGAGTGCTGAGATCATATTCGCGGATTAATGCCCAACCAGCCAGCCAGTCTTGAGGTCAGGACCGAGAAGCTACAATTTTCTGAGCAGGGGAAGCTCATGAGCTGCAAGAGTTCGTGCTCTACACTCAAGCAGCAGAAAGGATCACACCAATCCACCAGCATCCCACAAAAAAACAAAGAATTCCAGCGGCTTCCCCCTTAATTTCTACGCTTTTCGACCGCGCCGCGCCAAGCTCACAGCCGAAGCCTCCAAAAACGAACCCTTTATGCAAATTCCGCACGCCATGGTCACGCAAAGAACATGAGATTGAGATCCGTCCTCACACCCAGAGCCGGAACCCACCCCACCAGGCGAGCTCGCCACAGATCGAGACACACGCATAATTAGACGCTAGTGCAAAGGGGAAGGCGAGGGAACCTGGGGGAGCTTCACGGTGGTGGATGCGGCGACGATGGCGTAGCCGAGCAGCTTGGAGATGAGCGGGAGCAGGCAGTCCTTGTCGGGGATCTTGGCGTCGGCCAGCGCCGCGAGGACGCACCCGAAGTTGATGCCTAGGATCTCCAGCTCCATCGCTGCCACCATGGCCGTCTCTCCCCCGTGGCTGCGCAGGTTCGCAGTCGCAGCTTTGCGTCGGCGATGGAGACGAGACGACCAACAGCGAAGAAGCCCACAGCCCACACACTCCACGCGCCCACCAGCGAATCTCTTCAGAGATATGGGCCTTTGGGCCGTTCCGTGACGGGCTGGAAGTCGAGCTAGAGTCCCGATTACAACACAACAGTCCAAGATTTGTTGGCTAGCTGCACAAGGGCGCATTAATCGGTGCACTTAATGATACGCCAAACTACTGTCCTGAATCTGTACGTGACATGACACCAATGCATAGTAGAAACGTGGATGCATTCCATCAAAAACATACGGAGTACATGTGTACGTTAATGAACCATGTTTAAAATGACAATAGACGTGATAGACATAATAATCAATGTGTGAAGGGGACTCACACTCCTATTGATCTAAAAATATTCAATTCTAGAAATAGTACTCGATCAAATTATATTAAATACTTTTGATATTCGTACTGTGTGATATATTATGAAAATATAATTAACAAAAGAATCCAATGACACTTAATTATATTCTAAATATCATTATCTTATCGTATGAATTTAGCCAAACTTGAAATGCTTCTTTCTAAGATTCTTAGAATGATTTACAAATGGGGATGGAGGGAGTAGAAAAGATGACAGCATTCGGGACTGGATCGGAGATGCAGAGGAACCTATGCCTAATTGCCTATATAGAAACGGAAAACACCGATTTGTGGAACGATTCAGCACAAGAATGTTGAAAGCGACACACATACCATCCGCAAGTAGCAACCAGGGCCTTCCCAACAAGGGGCACAGTCATCACTTGTTGCATGTTTACTTTCAAGGTTTCCTCGTTAAGCTTTTCCATCTCAACAACAGTCAAAACCTGCACTTGCTTGCACGAGTCTTACAGTGGTTTGCTCGTTTTTTTTTCTTTTCTTTACATCCCTAAATAAAGGACACCCAATATTAAAGTGTTTATTAAAAGTCAATTAATGGGTAGCAATGTAGTAGCTATCATGTGCCCATCAGTCTCATGAGGCTCATATTGCAGTCTCCCTTCTTCTGTAACACAAGTCGTGTCTCTTTCTCTACGAATAGCAAGCACGACGGAGAAAGCGTGACAAGAACTTGCATTTGGTGGTCATGGCACACTGCTTGGCTTACCATTTCGTCCATGCTTTGTGACTAAGCATCGAACGTGACAGGACCCCTGCAGTCACATCCCTCCCAAATCATACTTCAGGGCGAAGCTTTTGCTTGCCCACTCTTCGATTTCCCACAAGGATTTCGCCATCTGAAAATCAATGGTAGCGGGTGGTGATTGAAAACCCCTGTTCACTGAACAAATAGCAAAACTTTCAATTTCCACCATCCAACCTTCAGTTGCAAGATTATTATACTGCAATGGTCCTGCAATTAGTTGCCTAGTAGCAACCAATTGCATTAGCATGTCAGCATCAGCAGTTAACACGAGCAGACACACACAGGTTTTGAAGCACACAAGGCCATAATTCCGGGAGCTTGTTAGTAAGTCCATTTTCCAGATGTACATCAAGGTATACTTCGACAAAAACGTGCAGCTGAAAACATAGCCCCACATAAGACTGGAGAAGCAACAAAAAGGAGAAAACCTATGTATACAGCTATACTTATGGTATCCAACAGGAGCACGGGTATTCACTATGAAAATACACCAGGTGCCACGCTGCAAGTTTGTTTATTTACATATGTATATGGTCTATATGAACACCGGCACGGCAAAGCGGGCAGGACGCGTGCCGAAGGAGCCAATTGTCAATGCACCGCACGTGGAATATGTGTTGGCACTGAGGCAGGGCCCTCACAAATTGTTGTGCTCCAAAATCCTGGTACCATTAGTTTACCATGTCATCAGTACAAGCCAAGGAGCTAATTGCTCGTGTATCAAAATACAGCATGTCAAAAGCACACTAACCTGAAGGCAGACTGAGCAGCAGCTGCTATCAGTATCCTGATCACAGTTGCTTGCAGCACTGAACCTCATCTTTGGGATCTTGTCAATCAACTCCCTTGACATGCCTCCTGTACTGCCAGTTTCAAACAGGTCATTGTTGTCGATGAATGGTGTGCTCATTAGACTCATCTGCATAACACAAACCATTCGTCAGACCAAAGTACTAGCAGAAGCAACTCGAGTTGCAATTACGTAAACTTATAACATGCATCAACATGAAATGAACTGTGGTTGTTATAACTTCTAGTTACTATCTGGTCCTATGAAAGCAGGTGGAGTATGTGCGTAAGAAAATATTTATCTGGTTCTACGAAATCATGAGGGTGTGCACCAAAAGAAATGCTTTCAGGTCCTATAAATTTGTAGCTGTGTATCACTTTTCTAGAAACAAACAATTTAACTTAACATCAGCCTGCAAGCATTCTTTGAATGCATAAACTCCAACAATATGGGGGTTTTTTTCGTGTTACATCAGTTTCAAGATTTGAATGTTATCAATAGCATTTTGCAAGATCTCCAAGCTTAATTTAAGCATGGTGAGTAATAATACCTGAGAATCAGCTGACCAGAACATAAAATAAATAAAAAAAATTCCATGGAACACAACACTTGGCTTTCAGATACTACCTCCCAGATCTGTTACACATCCACTTTTTAGGTGCTGTAAATAAAATGTTTGTGGGGTTGATCTCTAGCACTAAAATGCAGATCCAGATATTTCTATGACTAGAAACTTCTTCTAGCAGGGAGTATGGAGTGCATTATTATCCACATAACCATTTAATGCAAAGATACCCATACACCATTAATCCTATGGTCCGAAAATGTTTCTTGCATTAATTGTTCGCTAGATTTATTTTTCTAAAAGAAACAGCTTCTAGTGGGGTATCTACAACTTGAGGGTACTAAGAAGCCTTTACCTGGCTTTGCACTGCACGCTGTAGCGCTGGACTGACTTTCTCCCACACAATTCTTCCGCTGAAGAGGCTAGAGATGATGTCCAGCTGAGAGAACCGATGCAGAACAAAAATTAGAACAGATACTGGTGAAACTAAACTTTAATGCACACATAAGACAAACATTGTGTTGGTATTGTGTCATTAGCGTAGCAACTAACTTAGCAGAAGGCATAATTTGGTCGAGCAGAGCAAAGTTCCTACTCATTTGAAATTGCCATCTTGAGTTGATGCCAGTCTTGTCTTTTTTTTTTTTTTTAAAAAAGAAAATTTTATGCCAGTAGACAAAAAGGGAAGTATAGTGGACACCAGATTAGGTATTATGAAAATGATCTTGCACCTCCCTCCTCCCAGAATGGGAGAGAAGTAGGAGGCCACTAGATTTTTCTTGCACTCACCACAAAGAGAATGCTGTATTTTCCCGAATGGCTGGACCTCCAAATCTCGATGCAGGACTCAACAGCCTCAATGGAGAAGACTGCTCCAGAAACTGCTCCGACGCCAGCCCCGCGCAACATGCCGCTTTCCGTGGACATCCCCATGAAGGCACCAATGAAGATTCCGACGAGTGAGCCCACTGCAGCCAGCACAAAAGAATCACGATCAAAACGAGGCTAAAATTTACTATCATTTATTTACAGTAGAATTCCACTCCTAGTCCTAGCTAGCTGGCAGGGGTGTTGCACACAACCAAGATCAATTGGTCGGCATGGAAAACAAAAAGATGAATCTCTGTGAAACCTAGTGCGACAAAGAGGTACTCTCTACAAGCTTGCTCACAAGGCAAGCATACGCATATGCCATCCACACGCCTTGACGGAAACGGCAAGGAACCTACAAGATTTGTGGTTCCAAGATTGAATTCGTTCCCAATTTGAGGAAACAGGGGCCAGAAAAGGGCGAGAGGCCCAGAGAGAGGGGGGAGCAGAGAGCGTGCGCGGCGGGTGCGAGCAGCAGGAGCACAGTCCGGCGGTCCTGAAAGGCCTGAAATTAAGGCTACTCCATTGACCCCCTGGTTGATTTCCCGAGGGAGGGAGAGGAACCCACGGATCCCGCAGCGACCAACCACCGAATTGAACCGAGGCCAGAGACCGGAATCAATCAATCGAGGAAGAATGGGGGGGCGGGCTGGGGGCAACGTACCGACGGCGAAGAGGCAGGTGAGCAGCGCGCCGAGCGCCCACCCGGCAGCGCGCGCGGCGGCGGCGGCGTGGCCGGCGCACGCCTGCCGCAGCGCGTCAAAGCGGCAGGGAGCAGTGGAGGGTGAAGAAGAGGAGGGGGACGGCACCGAATCCATCGCTGCGACGACGGGCGAGAGCGCTGAGCTCGATCAAGATCGATCCGAGCATGCTAGGGAGTATGGAGGGGGCACGGTCGCGCGCGTGTTTATATAGGAAGGAAGGAAAGGAAGGAGAGGCCCCGGGACCGGAAGGTGCCAAGCGGGAAGAAGAGAGGGAGAAATCTTGAGGGTTAAGCCGCCCGCCGGAGTGAGTCCTAGGGGGAGACGACGAGCGAAGGGGATAGAGAGGGAGTGGCCATTAATGCGAGGGGAAAGAGAAGAAGAGGCCACGGGAAAGCGGGCGAAGGCGGGGGAAGCGGCCGCCGTTTCCTGAGCCGCGTGGACGGGCCGTAGCGGGTGGGCCGGGTCAGGGTCAGGGGCTGGCTCGGTCTGGTCGTGCGGTCCAGTTTGGGGTCCATGACCGATGACCGTGCACAAATTATTTTTTCTTTATTTTTTTTTTTTTTTCTCGTATATAATAACAAGAATTTCATTACTATTAGCACGTATGTATAATTGCAAAAATCGTAATCATCAATTAATCTCGATGTGTTTGTTTGTTTATATATGGATGCAATTTTATCGGACTTGTGAGGCACACGACACAAATCACTGTTACATGCCGTACGTAGCTGGTCAAAGTAATTTGATAGAGGACGACATTATTAGTAGGAGTAGAAACGGAGGAAGCTTTGAACTGGGTTCAAACCTGTTGGGTTCTCTTTCATTTCCATGATTTCATGGGTCAAGAAATTTTAGTCGGGACGACTGAAGACTGAAGAGGAAGCTTCTAAGGAAAAGTCAATAGATGTCAATAACTAACGGGTTATAAATCGCAAAGGTCAGTCGTCGTCGCGTCCTCAGCATATAATAGTTTGTTTGAATTCAAAATTACTATTTGATGGATGAATCGTCGCAAAGTTGTCTTACGATTTTTTTAACAGGAAACCTATTTCCATAATTAATTAATTAATTCGGAAAATGAAACCTCCCCTGCTCCCATGACATTACTCTTAGCTATTAGCCTATTACTAATATTATGGCAGACACCAACCATGATATGATATTCATATGTCACAAGACTTATTTTACAATATTTTTTGAGAATTACACAAAGCACAATGCAGACACTCATAACACGCACGCACACTTACCAATATGAATACACGTACGTAAACCCTACCACTATGAGCACCTCCGAAGGACTAAGCACCCGACAGATTTGGAGATTCTCGAAGTCACCATTGGCGCCTCGTCGTCGACGGGAACATCGCTTACCACTGAATGCATAACGCCGGTAAATCCTGGAAAAATCCTAGGAAAAGGTGCGAGCATCAGGATTTCAACCCTGGTGAGTAGCGTCCCACCGGACCGTACTACCATTGAACTACAAGTCAATTCGCGACTTATTTTACAATATAAGTGTAGCACAGTATAAGAATTTGGTTATGGTAAGGAATTTTATTTTTTTTCTCTAAAGTCTAAATCAAACTTATCTAACTTTAACTGAATTTACAGAAATATGTGTTAACATCTAGTCTAACTTTAATTTGGGACAAAACTAAATGACTGTACCTTGCTTACATGGCGTACGGTCAGGCGTTCTTCCAATTAAAGCATTATTTGCGTAGGGTCAAATTCATTCATTCATCAGTACATATGAAGGATCTCACCCACCGATCGAAGTTCCTGGAGAAGACAAAATTGAGCTAGCTACTATATGGAATGTTGGCTACCTAACGATCAAAGAATGAAGCACAAGTAGCTGATGCGTGCAGTCATGGCATGCATGTACATATACATATACATCCGACGTACGATTGATCGGCTTATGCTTGGTGTTGGAGTGTTCCATCCGGCTTTTCCTCCTTGGATCGATCTATCCATCCGTGTGGTTACGTCCGTCCGGCAAACATGCATGAGTCTTGTTACTTAACGGTTCAGCGTATACGTGCGTTTGTGCTTCAGACATGGAAGCGGTTTTTTTGCACCTAGGTGCACATGCACCCACTTTGTGGACCACGGGATACGTATTGTGATCCGTGCAGCACACTTCTCGACCAAAGGTGTGCATCGGAGAAGTGTCTTAAGACGGATCACAATGCGTATCATGTGGTCCACAATGTGGGTGCACATAGTGATTGCTACATAGAGAATTAGGTCACCGATAAATAATGCTGGTTGCTCGCGAAGTGAACCAACACGACAAGACAAAGAAAGAAAGAACCTTCTAATTTGGTGTAAATATATGTTATTGGACACGGTCTCTATCCAATGTATCCATTTTGGCACACAAACATAACCACAAGTTACTACATATCACAAACTGGATTTTATATACACCAGTACGTAGTTATATATGATCCAATTATCACTGCCAATAATCTCTCAAGAAACAATCCCGTACGTAGTGACAATGCAAAGCCACTATGGATGTAGTATATTTGATTAATCTTCTGAAAAATTGCTTTTTTGCTAGCTGTCGAAAATTAGAGAAAAAAAAAAACAGGTGAAACCATGCCGTTGTCGCGCAGCGCGTGGTCGAGGAAGCGGAGCTATGGGCACAGGCGGGTTTCAGGACTTTGCTGCCGGTGCTCTCAATTTGGTCGCGGCAAAACTTCTTGTAATGGCGTAGTTAGCTTTGTTTTCACCGGCTTTTCTTCGTTTCGATGTCCACTCTACATCATTTTCTTAGTTTGTAACTTGATTTGGATTTGGCTTTCCTAACACGGGTGAACGGCCCGATCGTGGGGAAAAAAACCATGAAGTTGCTTTCCAAAAGCAACATCTTTCATGTAGTACAATTTTAGAAGCACCTTGGACCTCGTTTTTGACTTTTGATTTTCCGCTTTTCGAAATTGGTGGAAATAGAGAGCTGTTTTTGTTTCAAGAGAGAGACAGAGAGAGAGAAGTTTTATGCTTGTTTTACCCAACAGCTTATAGTTTTTTTTTACAGCACACAGCTTATAGTATATTCATGCATGGCAGCATGGCTGCTCCCAATATTCCCGTACCGATCTGACTCTCAGAGTGATGGCAAAACGGGTACAAAATAAAAAATCAAAACCAAACTTGGGATTGGTTTCACAGGAGTCTCATTGTTGACACACGTACGAGAGGTGATGAGAGCAGGACAAATTAAAACTAGAGACATCTCTGACGAAATCGATCATATATATCTCGGCCGGTTTCATATAGTTGGTATATATACGGCCGGATCAGACTACAGCTAATAGACATGGTACGTAAAGGTGTGCGACGAAACGCATGCATGGGCTTGATGACTCTTACGGCGTATGCTAGCTAGCCAGCCAGCCAGCTCGTGGTTCATCAATTCGTCGTCCGCGCGGTGGGTGGGTGTGGGTCGACGATCGACGAGGAGCTCGCACGTCGTCGGCCGGCCGGCTCGATTCTCGATCATCACCTCATCAGCAGCGGGTGGATCGAGATCTGGATGGAGCTGCTGCTCAGATCATTCGATCGGAGTCGGTCGATCCAATCAATAATGGTTACATATCTGTAACACCCTGACCCTACGAAAATGGCTAGGATCCACTCTACACGTTGAATGGACCACACCTGTTATTAACTCTCTTACGCTTTCGTAAGGTTAATAGCTTTCCTACAGTCGGGTATTTAAGTTGGTTCGGCCTTCGTTCCATCCACGATGTGGTACTAAAATCGCAAGACTCTGGTGTCCTCAGCTATTTCTGATGGTCGCGACACTACAAGAACCGGTATCTGGCCTGGCCTATCATCAAGGCCCATCTCTTGCCCATTCTCCAAATGGGCTGGCCATTCTCCAAATGGGCTGGGTCTCACATCCACCCACCCTTAAGAATTCGACGTCCCTCTTGCCCATTCTCCAAATGGTCTGGCCCATTTCTCCAAATGGGCTGGGTCTCACATCCACCCACCCTTAAGAATTCGGCGTCCTCGTCGAACCCAACTTCCCCATACGAGACAAATAATGTCCAGGATCAACTCTCTTGGCTCACGTACGCATTACCAGCTCCTCGGTCTATTTGCCATGCCCTCTACGGGGCCATGCGCAACTTGTCCTCCGCGCAGCTACAGTAATTCGCGACACACGGGGCCGGGGCCATGCGCAACTTGTCCTCCGCGCACACGGGGCCATGCGCAACTTGTCCTCCGCGCAGCTACAGAATTCGCGACACTACAGTAACCGGTATCTGGCCTGGCCTATCATCAAGGCCCATCTCTTGCCCATTCTCCAAATGGGCTGGGTCTCACATCCACCCACCCTTAAGAATTCGACGTCCTCGTCGAACCAGCTTCCCATACGGGACAAATAATGTCCAGGATCAACTCTCTTGGCTCACGTACGCATTACCAGCTCCTCGGTCTATTTGCCATGCCCATACGTCCGTGAAACCGCGAGAGTTGGCTCTGAATACCATTTGTAACACCCTGACCCTAGGAAAATGGCTAGGATCCACTCTACACGTTGAATGGACCACACCTGCTATTAACTCTCTTACGCTTTCGTCCTCGCTTCGCGTAAAAGGTTTAAACCGGAGTTAATAGCTTTCCTACGGCCGGGTATTTAAGTTGGTTCGGCCTTCGTTCCATCCACGATGTGGTACTAAAATCGCGCAGCTACAGTGTCCTCCGCGCAGGTACAGTATTCGCGACACTACAGTAACCGATATCTGGCCTGGCCTATCATCAAGGCCCATCTCTTGGTCCATTCTCCAAATGGGCTGGGTCTCACAATATCTCATCATATAGTACGTAATTCCAGCGGCTGTGCCGGCCGCCGGACCACGTCGCGTTCGCACGTACGCCTGCCGGCGGCGGCCGTCGTCGGAGCACGTACGCACGCAGATGATGCAGCAGAGATCGAGATGAGAGGGGGTCCGGCCGGGAAACAGGAGCACGTGCCTCCACGCGCGCTCTTGTCATTTGGGCATGGCGGCATTGGGGCGCGTCACGTGCACCGTGTATGCAACACGTACGTACGTTGCAGCTGCAGCAGCATGATTGGCCTCCGACCGATCGATGATGCATACTATACGGCACTACGGCAGGATGCAAACAACAGTACGTATCAATACGATCATCATGTATCAGTCGCCAGACGCCAGCCAACCTCACTTCTACGTACGAGTAGCAGCTAGTCGCCTCCTCGGGAACCATCCGTGTGCTCTGCCGCCATACTCCCTTGCGTGTGCGTGTGCAGTTTGCAAGTGGCGCCCGGCTGAATTTTAAAGATATAAGAGTTGATCCAAAAACTTACGAGATTGTCAGTCTATTTAACTCGTTCAGCATTGGCCGAACCATGACTACATGAGGTACTATATAACTGATGTTTAACATAGCCGATATAACCCGACATAGTCTAACATAACTGATCATCCATTTAGATGAAAGTGACATTACTAAATAACGATATAACGACACAACCGACAGTACTAAATAACAAAAAGTTTAACATAACTAGAACGAAGAAGATCCCACGACACATCACTCTCTAGTTGAAGCTTTCCTCTTTTTTGAAAGAGCTTTGAGCTTTGGGGTTGTGCGAGATTGCACTTTACATAATTCAGATGCCTGGCAAGCAGGGGGTTATGTGCGTCTTTAATTTTCTAGCCATGTCTTATGTGGCAAGATTAATTGCAAAACAATTGCCACGTCACCAAAACCGGATTACATTAGTGCCAAAAGGTGTTAAGTGCACCGGTTTATAAAACTACTGTAGTAAAATAAACTAAACAATACCTTAGGGGTTATCCGGACTTCGTGGAAAACATGGGGTAGTAATTTGGACTTTTTCCTTTTATAAACAACAACATAGGTAGATACAGATAAAGAGTTGCATTATCTTTTATATAATGACATATGTGAATAGTTTAAGCAAATCTAATGGTCATTTGAGGATTACACCTCGTTGTAATTAACAAAGAAAAATATTAATGTTAAGCGGAATCTCCCAAGGACGGCAAATACGGTTGGAGAATTTGCATCTAATGGTCAGCCGGTGTACCTGTCTCGCCATTTTTTAGAGTGCACCTTTCTCACTTTTATATATACCTATAGTAGCTCGGCACAAGCCCGGCCCAAATTAAGGTACAATAACATTGAAGTATCAAGGACAGGAGTTGAACGTTCGCTGTGGAGTGTGGAATTGCTGCTCTTGCTCACCGCGGCACTGCAGATGTGGATTTTCAGATACCACATATAACAACATCCGCCATGATTGCTGAACTGATATAGTTGTGAGAGTGATGCTTCATCGATCAGGAATAGGATGCCACATATCATCGATCTCTCGATCAAATGGCCGAGCTGAGGAAGTGCTGTTCCATTATTCGGTGATCAGTGACCATCGCTGAACGGCGTGTGCATTTGTGCTGATGAAACAGTGACCAATCAACCACTAATTAACCAGACGTTAGTCCATCGTCGGGATGTCGATCTGATTGCCTTGATCTGTTTCTTCTAGTAGCCTTTAATTTAGGGTATCACGTACAGATAGAATAGAATACAACAGAAGGGTGGGTCTGTGTTCTTCTCAACTCCGGAGGCTGCTAATGCTAAACTAATAAACGAACCGAAATCACAGACACGCCGCCGACACCCATCCCTTCCTGATGCTGATAATATATTGCATCACACTGCATCCATCAATTTCTGGATGCAGAAAGATCGAGCAAGGTGACTGGACTGGTCAACAATGAGGACCCATGAAGAATCTACGAGCATGCTCACTGTATCAGCACAGTGCACGGTGCAGATTCTTCCTGAACCCCCAACATAATTTCCTTCTTTAGCGTCATGCATCAGGTTTCCTTATTTATGTGTGTGTTGGTTGAGCCTTGACTCTGGACAGGTCCAACGCAGACCAGGGTGCGTGCTCCTGCTCTCCGATCTCACACCTACCGCAAATTTAGCGGTGAAGCTAGGCGTACAGTCATTAGTATCCCCATTACCTTTCTGATTAATAATATACCCTAGTTCTGCAGTTCAATTGGTTGGAATTTAGTTAACCAGCTGGGGTTTCACCAGAAGTATGCATGGACCAAATGGATCCTGGAATCCTTCACCCCACCTGAAACAAAGGGAAAAAGTGCAGACAAAATCTTTGTGGGATCCATGGATGGCGCAAAAACTATATCTTCAGGTAGGTAGGCGAATTCGCCGGACCTTTCGAGCACTGTGATAGCAAAAGAACAACTAGTCTTTTCAGCATCACGTTTTTCAAGATTTTAGCTAGCCGCCGAAGGCAACTCCAGGAAACCAAGAAGATTGTAGATTAGTTGTTGTTTGCATTGTCTCCTGTTCTTTCTACTGATCACAAGATTGGAAATTTTGTCTTTATCGGATTGTAGCGGACGTCATCCACAGTTTCATGCATAATTGGCGGTCACAGTTAGCGAGTTCTAGGGCCTAGATCGAGTAATGCCAAAAAAAAAAAAAAAAAAAAAAAAGGGTCTTGCTATATCTCTTTCACAAGATTTTGACCCCCCAAATTTTGCAACTACCTGGAACCTCAGATCCTAATCCAACGTCCAGCTACCCGAACGAGAGCTTCCCGCAGGAAACGCGCGCGCCGCGTGCGGAAGTCCTTCCTAACGGGCCCGCAAAAAATAACGGGTACCAGGTCGAACCCGTTAACCAAAACTGAGCCCGATCGGCCACGTTCAGGCTGGGGACAAATTCACAGTAATTACAGAAGTGCCATTAAACCCGAGGGGCAAGAAAGAAACACAAGGGGACATGCCGATCTTTGCAGCACCGATCTGATCGGGATCGATCTACGAGAATTTCAAAGGAGAACAAGAACAAGAACAAAGAAAAAGAAGATCAATCAAAGTGGATTGGTATGTTCCTATTTTCTGTCTATCTTTTGTCCTCTGTTCATCTTCTGTTCTTTGTGTACTGGCCATGGTTGTCCTCCTTGTCTGAATACAAATTCCCCCACTATCTGATTCCAATTGGTTGCTTCTGTCCTATGTACAATCTGTGTACAACCTGAACACAGATGCCCAACCGAACACACATGTCCAAGGCAGGGCAATGTAGGATCAGTACTAATCCAAATAGCATATAGTCCTAACTAAAATTGCAGTTAACTATATGAGCAATTTATACTATAACAGTTTGCAATTTACACTATAACAGTTTGCAATTAGGCATTCAAAATACCACAGTATCAATTATCTAAGTGCCCTGACATCTCTCAAGGATCATGCTCAGATATCTAGGGCCATAACTAAACTAACATGTCCAGGGCCACAACTGAACATAGTTGTATAGAGCAATGTAGGACCAATAGGAATCAAAATTTCATATAATCATCACTGAAATTGCAGTTAACTATATCTGCAATTTGTACTACAACAGTTTGGAATTTAGACTATTAACAGTTTGCAATTGAGCATTACAATGAGCACAGATATCCAGGCCAATATTCAGTTAACTCATTAGGCATTTTGAATAGGATAGCATATTTGTTTGAAGTAAAGAAACAGCCTAGAAATATGAAAACATGTTTTGCACATAAAACTAGTAGCATTTTTTGGCTGCCTAGAGGCATTTGGGGTGGGGAGGACCCAGACTGAGAACAATGGATGATGGACACCAATAACAGTATAGACAAAAGACTAACAAAAAGCATGTTTTGCACATAAAGCTTGGTCACAACTATCTTTGTTCATGATTTTTCTATTGTAGAGACAACACTCACCAGAAACCGGGAATGACTCATAAGATTTCCATCACAAATTCTACTCGAGCATCCAAGAGAAATCAGAAACCACCAACTCAAACAACTTCTTTCATGGACACAAGAAATTTTCTTTTTTGCAAGTGCAATGGAAAGCTGAGTTAGATCTGGAAACCAAAATAATGCATGTCAAGGATCAGAAACCTGCTAAGCTACACATGTGCACGCAAACCAAAATAATGCAGCAGCAGCAGAAGCAGAGAGAAGCATGCAAAGCAGTAGACAGCAGCAGAGAGAAGTATGCAGTAGCTGTAGAGGATGACAAGACAACGACAAAGGCCATAAATTAACAAACATAGGCTGGTGTAACAAAGAAATAACTGAAGTATAAAAACTGATGACCAATGGATGATAGACACCAATACCATAGTTACTGATTTCTACTAATTTCGTACTAGTAAGTCTCTCCTTTGGCCTTCAGCTCTGTTTCCTACCCCCTCAACTTTATCAATATCCCTCTCAACCAATTCAGCTCGCCCTCAATCTTTCTTATACCTGACATCCAACAAGAAAACAGTAGGGTGAGGACACCAATGGTTCAAATGGGTAGTTGAAAAAAGATCAGCAAGAGGCAGTGGGACTCACTAATGTAAGGGCAGCATTCAATACATATACTCACCATTTTAGAATCAAGTGTAGCAGCATCACAAGCAAGCCTGAGGACACCAATGGTGCATAGTCACAAAACATTCATGAATAGGACAACAATGGTGCATAGAAGGTGGTGACCTGCCACAAAAGACAAGATTAAGATCAAACAAGAGACCTGGCACTTGTCACATAGCACAAGGGAAGCTGAAAATCATATCCAGAAAAATTTTGCATGCATGCAATCAAATATTTAATTGCCCTATTGGCGGTTTGTGGTTTCATAGCACCTTTGACTACAAGTACTAAACTCACCATTTTAAGCATCTCAAAAGTCAAGTAATAACAATTAGGCACTTCACGCAGACAAACAAATTTCTGTTTCTAAGATGAACATAACAAAATCTTTAATGATGCTACAACTTAGATGGAAGCACGCCTTTTCATGAAGGGGTAACAATTAGCTTTTTCATGATGCTTCTACGAATACAGTCTAGGCCAAAATTAGAAATTGTCCACACAAGATTTTGTGATGTTCATCAAGGTGACCTTAGTGTAATCTATCAATGCTAGAACTTAGATGGAACCATAAACAACACCCCATGCTAGCACTTTGGTGTACAAATAGCAAATTTGTGTTAGCAAACACAAAATTTCAGTAAACTGCTGTGCTCATATAGAGTTTGACATGTACAGATAGAGTTTTACAGACTGAGCTAGTGATTTCATATAGTTGATGAACAGAATCAAAATTTGTATGGAACAACGGACAATACATATTTATTACTAGCTTCTACATATAGAGTTGTACTTATCAACTAGGATATTGAATGCTTGACATTCCTTACCAAAGACCGAGATGACAAAGCAAGGCCATGTTGTAGAGTATTGCTCCTGACTGTCCTGGGACATCTCATAGTTCTGTAGCTTCTCTTGGCCAGGAAGCTACAATCTGTACAAGAATTGAGACATATATAGTTAAGATGTAGTAGCTACAATCTGTACAAGAAATGAAAATGCTGTAATTTGAATGACAAGCACAAGGGACATAAACAAATGACAAGCACAAGGGACAAATACAGTACAAGGGACATTACAAGCCAGAGAAAACTACAGTACAAGGGACATTACAAGTGAATAAAAACAAAATTCACCTTCGCGTCTCGGCCTCGAGGGCCTAACGGCCCACTCGACCTCGAAGCGAAAGTGTTACTTTCACAATCCGCCTCCGGCGGTAGGTTTATATAGGGAATCAAGCGATGTCATTCGTATTATCGACTTGTATCGCAGGTCCCCTGTTTTTTGTACTATGAGATCTTGTTTCAAACAAATTTTATTTAACACAAGGGACAGGACAGCTAAGACAAACAAGTAGATAGATTTCACAAAGTTTTTTTAATACAAGTGACATGACAACTTCTACAAACAAGGGGACAGATTTGACAAATTCTATTTTTTTGCAGGTCCACAACCAACGAGTTGATGAAATGGAAGAACCGATTCTTTAATGCATATTGGTCTTGGAAGCGATGATAATGCCCTACAACTTACTCAATTGTGCGAGCTAACGGCTACCACAGCATTGTAAACCAGGTTTGAAAATAATGAAACTAGTTTTCATTTGACAAATTTCATGTTATTGCCATTGAATGTTCAAATAAACTAGTTAGGTCTTTGCTAATCCATGAGAATTTTTATATGCATCGCTTCGGCAAGAGATTGAACTTGTTACTACAATTTTGATTCAAATATTGTCCTAGCACAAAAACAAGAGACAATAAACAATTTTTTTCTATGGAAAACAGAATTTGCACAAGTCATATCTTTGTAATTGCAAAAGTGTTTTGAATTTGCAATTTACTCCTAATAAAAGTTCAATAAGGGCAAAACTAATAACCGGTCTCGATCCAAAAACAGGACTTGCATGCATTTTCAGTCAAAAGTGAACATGAAAGAGAGTATATAACATTGAGTCATAGCTCCTTTTGAAGCCCCAAAAGGTGAGCTCGAAAACGAAGTTTAATCGTGAGCATGCTACCTTGCATAACCACTACAAAATTTCAAAGTATCTTGTATAGTATGGCCTGCATTGCAACCCCAACGTTGGACTGAAAGTAGACGTTCTCAGCATACTTAACTAAGCGAGTGTACACGGCAAATCAAACCTAAGTAGATCTCTGTGTAAACAACAAATCAGGTGCATCAACATAGTTTGATATTTGTAAAATAATAAGGAAAACAAAATAGTAGAAAAGTTATATATAAAGACTGGAGATTGCACATATTATACACCATAATTGCGGTATTTGAGGTGTGTAATTTACTACTTATAAATGTGCAATCAGTAAAATGGTACTTGCACATAGAAGAATAGAATAAAATCATAGTTCAAGTACAACCGAGTAGAAATTCAACGAAGGATAACTCACAAGCTATCAAGGTTTTGTAGTTGTCCAAGTTCTATAGAAATGGTTAACCTTAGCTAGTAATAATCTTGCCTAAAACAAAAATCAAGTAGCACAATCTTTGGTCCCTTCATCGATAAATTAAGCCGGGGAAGAGCTCGGTTCATACTTGGAGAGTGAAATAACCCAAGCAAAATATCGGGACACCGGCAGGATAATGCAAGAAGGTAGCCGAGAGAACTATGGTTAACAAGACAACGAATGCAACTTACACTTGAGAAAGCACCATGAGAGTATGCAAGACACTCAACAAACAAAACCAAGATTTCAGTTATAGTGATCTCGCAATTCACCCTACACATATTTTTAGCACCTTCCTATTCCCATTGATAGCAACAAAAATACGTAGTTTGAGAGTATACGAAGCAACTAAGATACGTAAGCAAGGTAAAGATTGTCCTGACAAGGACAGAATCCAACCAATATCATTACCAACATGAGGCAGCCAATAATGCAAGAACCCAAGAGAGGGCAAATTGAGAGCCCCTAAAGCTCAATAACCGAACGATCAAGATCTGCATTCATTTTACAAAAGAATAGAGAGCCGGTCACCTCTAAAACAACTAAATAAGCGAATGCAAACGACCGAAGGAGCTACGGAGCTACTCGTGATAGTAAAGATACATAGCTCACACACCATGCACAGGAAAAAGAGAGAATATTTATAAGGGAAAAATGTGAAACCAACAAGAAGCACATAAAAAAGGGATGACTACGGGATAGACAACAAATGAATATCAAAGCACCTTCAAGAGGCTCTTGTTTAGTATCTTAGCCACTAGTTTAATTTCCCTTCTTAATCAAATGGAAATTGCTAAACAAAATTGAAAATTATAGGTGGCAAGAATGGACATTGCACATGTCAAATACCAAAATTGTTGTCATTCAGATATGCAATTATTTGCTAATAAAAATGAAACCTAGAAAAAGGTACTAACTAGTACGATCCAAAGCGTAGGGCTGCATTTTTAGCCAATTGATTTTCTTTTGAATGACTACATAAACCTCAAGAAAATATTTAGATAATTGAAAACTGTGGATTAGCAAATGCTATGAACCTATGAATGGCTCACCCAGCTAATCATAATTGGAATTCGGAAAAAAAAAACAAAAAACGAAAAAAATCTATAGCAAGTGGAACACACTTTAGTGGCTTAAAGCGAAACACCAAGACCATTAAACTAGTTAAATCAACACAAACATTCTTTAGTGTGAAGGCAAAGTACAATAGATAGTAGAAATACAACAGTAGCATCCACAATTAGTTTTGATAGCATCCCATAGAACGCCAACAGAGAGACAAGGAGAGTGAAAGACAGGCAATGATCGGTATTTGCGAGAACACAACAAAGTAAATTACGATGTGTTATAATTTTTCAAATAAACAATTGGTTGGTAGTGACCAAAATGGGCATGGTGTACTAGGCATAGTTTTATCTCCAAAAGAGATAAGGATAATCTAGGCATGATTAAAATCTAGCAGACAAACAGATAGCAAGCTAGAACTGCGGACATGCGAAATTCAGATTTTCTCAACGGTGCATCACCGGAGGGACCAACCTCAATTAGCACGATGGCAAGTTTAAGCAAAAAATGTGCATCAATTGGGATTTAGAAGCAAGCAAAGCGTGGTGACACACACCCCTATGCCTCCTCCACACACATACACACAAGCAAATAAACCAATAGATTTCATAAGTGGAGCCTATGACAACTCTCTTTGAAGCCAATGCTTCCTAGTTTTCCGGCATGTATATACTTTGCTTCCCGTCGTCACTCATTTCCACCGCAAAATACGTAAATCGGGCAAAAACCAACTAGGACACAGCAACATCCAGACCAAAACCATCTGTTGGAAATCAGTAGCTACCAAACCCACTACATCAGCCTGTGACGTAGCCACATCCAGATCAAAACCAATGGTTCAGACTCTTATAGCTCTGCAAGCTTCTCTCTAATCACTACCACCTATGGACAAACAATCAGACAATTTAGATGTAGTGATTGTTATAATCGGTCTTCACGAATTACCAACTAAGGTTAGAGATAGCGTGAACCACACAAATTATTTCAGATCCACACTCATATAAACATGCATTGGGAGTGTTTGCAGAAAGCCAAAAATGGTAATAACATTCTAAATTTACTCATATATGTAATCTAATCTGCCTGTCAATGAGATCCAAGAAAGATGTAATCTAATCTGCCTGTTGAACCAGGGCATGGTGGTAATTTCTCTGGCCTTGATGGAATACAGTAATGAACTAAATGAGTGGAGATTAAAGTATACATATTGCGGAAGACCGCCCACGATTGACTATGTTCGAGTTCGGGGACAACCAATCTATCCTCGTAAGCTTCTCTCGCTCTCTGTCTCTTCATCACTCATAGGCATAACCAGTAGTAAGCGGCAGATTCATGCGAGCTCACGGGGCATGTTGATGCGGGATCATTCAAGCGGTTCTCCTCTTCTCTCCGTGGTGCGAGACACGATCAATATAGCCGATAAAGCCAACATAGACATAGCCGATGGCAAAGCAGGTGCATTGAAGCTCACGGCAAGTGTTGATGCACGAAGAGGAGAGCGCCAGAATCGCCGCTAGGCACCGCCACCGACCTCTCCCTAAACGCCGATCGCACGGGCGCAAAAACACGGGTATCGAGCAAATCACGGCTATCGAGCAAATCCAAACACAAATGCATTGCCAATCTTACAACAACCGAATGGATTCGCTTCCTCAATGCATCGATTGTAGCCGGATCTAGAAGAACCTCTAAACAAACCAGTTCAAAATCGAGGAAAAGCAACCTGACATTGAACGAACCTGATAACGACAGAGACGCTGGTGGATGCGCCGATGGATGCGCCGGAGGGAGAGAAGGACGCAGATGCCGGACCTAGCCCCCCTCCGCCGCCGAAAAGGGTGCCGGAGGACTCGCCCCCTCGAGCTCCGTCGCGACAACGACAGCGCAGATTAGGCGCCCGGAATTAGAACAGTGGCGGCGACAACGATTGGATTGGCATCAAAGGCCACTACCGGTTAACGGGCGCACAAACCAGACCCGAATAGCAAAAGGAGACCCGCCCTGCGTCGCTTCCACTCGCGTCCACACAGACGCCGCGCCAACAAGGAAACGGACAAGGCCACGCGTCCGCACGACACGATGAAAGAGACAGAGACACGATTTCTTGCGAAAGACAAGTAGGAAAAGTGAAAAAAAAACCAGACATCAGGCTAGAATGTTGCTACGTGAAGATTTACTTCCCGGACTCTCAAACATGTAGAACCACGTATTAAAATTATTTAAAAAATCCTACAGTCTATATACTATAGCAACACATGAAAGTGAACTAAGATCCGAGCAATACTTTCGGCAACTTTTCACAAAACAAGCACCGGTGCAAGTCGATGCACCACTCTATTTTTCTTGAGATAGCACTACATGCTGCAGCATGGCCAGCAATGCTTATATGCTCTCATATTTGGGCACTACTCTGGCCACTAGAGAGGGCCTAACAAGTCAAGAAAAATAAACGAAACATAATGATACCTCCTCATTTTGTTGAATGTGTGTCTTCTTCGTGGCACATTTTTTCTTTCGGTCATGTTAGCGCTTGGCCGATCGATGGGATCGAATCCCATCAGACGCCCCTTCTGCATATATAGGCCCACAGCCCCAAGATCGCTCCCACGTGCGTGAAAACCACCCCGCCCCCAACCTTACCGGCCACGACACCTCGCCCCCCTCCCCGCGCCTCCGACCTTTTTGCTCCCCCTCCCGATTTGCCCCGCCCCAACCTTGCTGTCCCCCAAGCACATCCCCCTCCGCCGCCCGGCCTTTTGCTCCCCTCCCCGATCCGCCCGGCCCCAACCTTGTCGTCCCTAGCACATCCACTCTGCCCCCCCCCCTTCTCGCCCCGATGCATCCGCTCCCCTCCCGATCTCCCTCCCCCCCCCCCCCCAACATCGCCATCCCCAACACATCCGCCCTTGCACTAGCTCACCACCATAGTTCGCCCCCGGCTTCAATGAGGCAAAAAGTCTTATTGCAACATCGAAGTACACCTAAATGAAACAATAAAAAAATGGTGAAACGACCAAAAAAAATATCGAAACATCGAAAAGAACAACTAATGAAACAAACGAAAATGTGAACTACCCTTTGCAATAGCAGGGAGAATCTACCGCAAAAAGGAGAAGAGATTGTTGCAATAAGGAGCAAAAGTTGTTGCAACATTTCACATCATTTGTTGCAACATCGAGAAATGCCTTTATATTGCAACAACCAAAAAAAGGCACACTGCAACATTTCACATCATTTGTTGCAACATCGAGAGAAATGCCTTTATATTGCAACAACCAAAAAGGCACCGGCCTGCAACATTTCACATCATATGTTCCAACATTGAAAATGCCTCATCACAACAATGACAAGATCTGTCTCGCCGGAGCCCTAGCCACCACAAAAACCCTAGATCCAGAGGGGAGGAGGACTAGGAGGTGGAGGAGGAGGAAGGATGGGGTGGGAGGCATCAACTCACTGGAAAACCCGAGAAACATCACATGAAAATAGCTGAAAAACCAAAGCAACGGAATTGAAACAACCAAACGGAGTTGGAGAAACCAAAGGCATGAGGTCGCGAAAAACCCAAGAAACATCACATGAAAAAATAGCTGAAACATCCAAAGGAACACAACCAACAAAATAACCAGAGTTTGAGAAACACAGCCGAACAAACAACCAAAAGTATGAGCTCGTCGAAATCCTACCTCGTCACCGGAGATATGGAGGAGACGGATGAGAGAGAAGAACAGAGGAGTAGCAGGCCTACCGGGCTCGATCCGCCAGTGGTCCACTTCCCCCCGCCAAATACACGCGGCGGTATTTGCCCGATCCGGTTCTACCGCGACCGCCATGACCGGATCAGGCCCCTCTCTCGCCGCTGACTCCTCCCCCCGGAGATGGAGGAGGAAGAAAACCGAGATAGAAGGAGCAGCAAGCCTGCCTAACCTGGATCCGCCCGGATCCATCGCTGGCCCCGGTGGATTGATCCGGCGGATCTAGGGTCGGCGCCGCCGTATCTGGTTCCCTCCACCACCGCCATGGCGGAGCCGGCGCCTTCGCCAACAAAAAAAGGAGGGAAGCTTGGGGAGCAATGACAACGGACGAGGCTACCACTGAGGAGCTCACCAAGCTCGCCGATGGGGGGCTCGCCGAGCTCAGCCCCGGTGCAGCATCGGGAGAGAGTGCATGGGGAAGAGATAGGAACGAGTGCAGTGAGGCAGCGAGGTGTGTGTGGGGCGAAGCACCCGAGGCACTCGCTGCGCCGCGCGCGCGGCACGTGGGTGGGCACGTGGCACAGGTCGTAGGCCAGGCCACGACGTGCGCGTCAGATCGCGCTGGGACGCTCCATTGAGAGCATTACCGTTTTTCTTTAAAAGTGTATAAATTAAAGAAACAGAGATAATAGGTGCTCATTGGATGTTTTCACAAGAGCAACGTGTTTATAATTGAGTAAAGTGCATTGTGTCATGCAAGATCGGCGTCTTCTGCGCAGTCCACCTCAACGGCGGGGTTTCCTCCGGCTTTTGGTGCTTCAGGTTTGGTGGCGGCGGCTGGTGGCGGCGGTCTTCGACGGCGACGGTTGCGGCCGGTGCGTTTCGGAAGGGTCTAAGGACCAGTTTGTAATTTTTTATTTTCTGGGGTCCTTGTAGATTATAGGCGGGGGTAGTGTCATACGTATCCTTATATGGTGTACTTGTATTGCTTTTCCCTTAATTAATACAGGTATGCTTTATCAAAAAAAGGCCCATACTCACAAGTATGCTATTTTGGTCCTTGATATCCGTTTGAGTCTTAGAAGTCATCCAAACAAATCCCATATGAGAATGTGTCATGCAAGCCCCATGCTCACAAATTAGGCTATTTTGGTCCTTAATACTCGAGTCTTACAAGTCATCCAAACAGACGACCCATTCGGTTGTGAGACTATATGGTTTGTCCCTTCTGATTTTAAGGACGTCTTGATTTTTCTGTTCTTTTTTTTACATAAAGATTTTTTTCAAATGCATTTTGCTACCAAATAAAATTCGATAAATTCACATATATTTTAGTTCTGATTGCTGACAATTTTCCCCATACTTTTGGCAACATTTTGGAGAAATCCAAGCTCATACTCTTCGTGGACCTTCTTGCTGGGCTCTCCTTCTCAAGTGCGGCCCCTCCTGGCTGACGGCCCATGCGTGGGGCTCGCTAGCAGTAGCACGCACTGTACTCGTACTCGTACAGGATGTGACCCCAGAGTATATATTCCCTCCGTTCCAAATTGTAGTTCACTTTGGTTTTTCTAGATTCATTTGATTTACTATGTATCTAGACATAGTGTATAACTAGCTGCATAGCAAAATCAATGTATCTAGAAAAGCCAAAGTGAACTACAATTTGGAGCGGAGGGAGTAGTATTTGTGTCAGCATTATTCGCCTATTTGCACAGGAAATAAATATAAATACTAGTAGTAATCACGCACGTTGTTTCGGACCACCGTACGACCGCTTCCGCTTGGTCTGCTGGGTGTTCAAGTGTTAGTCGTCTGAAAGGAACGTGGAACGCCCCTATTGCTATTGCCCGCACAAGATAGCAGCCCCTGGCCACTGATCGGCGGTCCAGCCACGCTACAATGCAAGTTTTCATCAGTGTATAGCTAGCATTAATCACTATTATTTTCCACTATCAATGTATAGCAGTAATCACTATTTTCGGCTGATCGGTACAACATTAATCACTATTTTCCACTATGGAGGTGGGACGAGGCGGCGGCACAATGCGAAGGGATGAGTAGAAGAGAGGATCTGACATGTGGACCCGCTTCCATATGTCGGTCACATCAGCTAAAACCATCATCAAAACAGTCTTGATGCATGTCCACTGTTTTTTTGAGTTATATGGCCAGACTCCTTTATTCCCATGTATATTATAAGGTAGCTTTTCTTTGTTAGATTTAGTATGGGGGGTAGGCCCTTATTTTATTTAATAAAATCAAATAAATCCTAGGTTCATATTAAATGTTATGGTGGAGCATTATGGTTTTAATCCCGTATGAGATTTGACTAATTGTTGACTCAACTTAAATAGGCGAAGGACTTGTGCAACTATATTGAGAAGTTGAAAGGCGGCTAAAGGCGCGTGTGCACGGTCAATGTCGTCGCACCGCTCCATGACATGGTATGGTCGTTTTGCCTACTTGAGTGGGTTAATGGTGGGAGTAATGGGTAGTTTCCTCTATAACTTACTATATAACCTTAATGCCATTGGACAGAATAAGATTGAAGAGGGGTTAATCTCTTCATTTTCTTCTCTTTCTCTATTTTTATTCCTGACTCCACTTCCTTTTCTCCTCGCTTGAGTGTACAAGCGATCAGGTTTTTGAGGGGTATCGCTGTGACTGCTCACTGATCATAGCTCTCGAATCATAGCCATCTTCCTCTCCTTAATTCGTGGTGGCTACCTGAGGGATTCCTGCACCGATTGAGATCCACTACTTTAAGTAACACATGATGATGATTTGTGTGAACTGAGCGAGCAGTGGATTGAGCATGGGTCCCTCCGTAGGGAACATTTTCTCTCTCTAAATTTGTGAAATTCAATATTGTTTATGCCATGATCAGTTATGTTCATCATAGTTGCCACTGGTAAGTTCACACGCCCACATATTTGGTGTTGTGAATTTACTACTATTTTCTGAATTAAATTTAACATGAAAATACCTAACATTCTTTATATTTGAGGCACCTTACAAACTACAACAAAAAAAACATAATATGGCAATTGTTTGAGATAACATTGCACAATTCCTATATATGCATGTGCCTCTATAAGATATTTTTTGTTGTCATAGGCATAATGCTTACGAAAGAAACATGCATGCAAGGATATTTGGAAGTGGATGTTGTGTCTGCCCCTCATGATGTTGAACCGGCACCATAAATCAAGAATTTGAGTTGGACACACAATACTGATGACCAGTTTTATTAGTGACAATGAACCCCTGCAGTTCAACGGTTGGCATTCAAGCTAGTGTCTTTGCTTAGTACAAACCGTTGGCATTATTGGCACGGTAGTAGTATCACTTATCCTCAATTGAGACCTTAGCCCGGAAGCAAATTTTGGCAACCATGCATCTGTGGCTGCAAGGAGGTATTTACACTTAATAGGTTGGACGCCGCCGGCGCCGGCCCTGCACTAAAGATTGAGTTCCATTGATGTGACAGCCAAGTCCTGCAGATTGCATCCAAATCCAAGCACATATATAAGCGCCATCGTGGCGATCTCCCGGAGAAACCTTAGTCAAGAAGTAGTGTTTCTTTCATTTTTTCCCCAATTGATCAGAAGATGCACATGACAGTGAATGCACATGGCTGCTTTGGATGTTAGGTGCAAATCAGCATTCTTCCAGTTCCAGTGATGCACATGGTTTGGAATGTTCAGACATCATCGGTACGGTGTTGTTTCAAATCTTGCCGGACATGTTTGCATTGAACCGTGTGATAGATAGATTGAATGATATGGTTTAAAATTGTTGCTAACTATATATGCAGGCGCTCGCCGTTGCTTCTCTTATGTATGATGAATTAAGCAGGTAGCAGCTGAAGAGGTTCCCGAGTGATGACAACAAACCAAACTAGATGAATTGAAGCCCAACCACATCGGCATTAAGGATCGATCTCCCAATTCGGCTCCAGAAGAACAACACGCATCATGCAACAATATGCAACATTAAGGGCAGGGAGTGTCCATCAGAGTTGAGACAGCAGGGGGCATTGAATTGATCGATCAGACAGGGACTCGTCAGGCATCGATCAGTTATACTCTTAGCTACACGGATGCGTGATGTGTAACTGTTTATGACGACAAATAAAGTTTCATGCGTCTATCAGAGCGTGCTACGTGCTTACACTCTTTGCTAAGTACTAGTAACTGTTTCATATATGTTTTGTTTACGCAAAAAATGAATCTGAATCTATTCTTTGGCACTTAAATAAAATTCAAAAGATTGGTAACTGAATATATCTTCCCATGGGCGGATATTTGGATTCATATTTTTTTGGTTATAAAATGATGATTTTCCTCGCAAATCAAAAACAAAGAAAAAGAAAAGAAAAGAATGTCAAATGACTTGGATCGGTAGGACCAGTAGCTATAGCCGCCTATATAGTACGCATGTACAGTAGTAAGTGATGCTATGTGCGACATGTATCTATACTCTTGGTCTCGGATATGATTTCGTGCATTATTATTAATTAGGTCTTTGGAAATAATGATTGCTGAAAGATCTATCTATCTATCTATCTATCTATCTATCTATCTATCTATCTATCGGACAAGTGAAGTGCCTGCTTGCTTAAATGGTGGCATTCATTCCAATTACACGTCCTCTGTACCTTCCCAACAGATCGTTCGGACCACACGACTGAATGAGCCGTCAGTCAGTGGTCTTGTGGATGCTTGATTTGGAATTGCATTATTGTTGTACTATATGTATAGCCTATGCTACTTTATAGCGTGGCTGGATGCGCTTTGTATCTATTTAATTTTTCATATGGATTAAGGTGGATGAAGTGCATCCAAACAAAGCCCTCTATGATAATTTTTTTTCTGTGAAAGTTTAAGTGGGGATTTATATTGAACATTTAAGCTTTGCTCTCAGATACCACTTAAAGCATACTCTTGTTCAGGCACGATATGTGTATTTTCAATAGTAAAAGGTCAAATTTATAAATTCTGATCAACAATTAGACAAATCAGATGTAAATTTACGGTATAGATTTGCACTAGTAGATTTGTATTGAAATGTCTCTGAGATGCATTATTTTTTAGGAATTGAAAGCATGTTGTAGAAGAAATTAAAGATTTAAATTACATAATTGTAAAAAAAAAAAAAACATCCAGCGTGCACTGATCGTTTCAGGCTGGGCTTCGGCTACCATTTCGGCCCAATAAGGAGGTCATCGCAGATTCGCAGGCACACCTGTCAGCTGTGGGCTGTTCGCTATTGGGCTTCATAATCATGACAGGTGAAACATGGACAGTTCCTGAATCCTGAACAAGCAAACGGTCTCGGAGACGAAACCAATGGCTGCAGCTTCCTGAATTTTGCAGCGGTTATGTGACTCACTTCTGATTTTTGTTTTCGTGTGGTTTGCTACTGTATGCGTAAACTGCCAAATGAATCTGGCAAGGGACCTAACTGCTTGTTGCCATCTGCATATTTTCCAATACGACCACACATCTCTGAATTGCCATGTGCTTTAGCACTTATTTCTTCCGAACAGCAAAACTGCACTTGCCAATACATGAACTTAGGTTTGTATGCATGCAAATATAATCTTTTCCAGTCTCTCTCAATCTAAACCTGCAATACCTGTAGCCTTCATCACCTTCATGCTTTTTTTTCTCAAAAGCGTGCATATTGCACGTGCTGCATTAAGGGAAATCAGAGTTTAACATTACAACCACTAAGTTGTTGGCGAGATGCCGTCAAGCTTAGTGGCAACACACAAACACAAATTGCCGGCTCTAACGGCATTGCTGTGACGGATGTAATAAAGAGGAAACAATTGTGCGACTAAGAGAACCGGGTAGTGCTGCTACTTTGGATAGTTGCTAGAAGTGGTCCGAGCACCCGGTAACCCGCCCGGCGCACCATTCCTCAGCCAGCGCCGGATCCTCCCGGACGAGGACCACCGGTGTGACGGAGATGTTGTAGAAAGTGCGCCCGGTTCCGTTACTTCCAAACTTCCCAAGTGACAAGGAGGACAAGCGTGACGAACCCGGACGGAACGGCGTAGGCACACGCTCAGCAGAACGTAGCCACCAGTCCACCAGCTTGTCACCCCGCTGCGGGCACAAGTCCTCAAGTCCCGCCAGACGAAGAAGTCTGAACCAAAGCTCTCTGGAGAACATGCAGGAAAACAGTAGTTGGTCGTGCGTCTCGTCCTCCTGACAGCACAACGCACAATCCGCTGTGGCCTGTAGCCCGTGCCGCCTCCGGCGCTCGGCTGTCCACAATCTGCCATGAAGGGCCGGCCAGAAGAAGAATTTTACCTTGGGCGGCGCCTTCGTTCTCCACAGCTCGTAAACACCACCGGCCTGTATATATAGTCGCTTCCATGTTTTGATCTGCTGCGTTGATTTGCTACACGTTTTCCATTACTGACCGGCCGGCTTATGAGCACCAGCGGCAGCGCTCGTCCCAGCGGCGGCCGCCGGCGGCTGCAACCAGCAGCGCTGCGCGCGACGACAGAGGCGCTAAGCACTGATCCGCACGCCGGACAGCAGAGCTCACCGGCCGGCACTGTGGGTCCAGGCTGTCTACACCAGCAGACAAGCAAAACGGTTGGAAGAGGGGCCACACAACAACAACACAGCACAGAGCTAGCATCCACGAAAGGAAGGCTTTGCCTTACTACAGCACCATGCACGCTGGAATGCCGCTGACGTCACTACAGCCAGTACTGCGGCAGTAGCAGACCTCTCTCGCTGGCCGCCTCCGTTTCTCACCGCCGGGCTGACGCTCCTCCCGCTCTCCCTGGCTCCCTGTTGCCGAAATAAATGCCCCCCAGGCCGCAACGCCATCCAAACCCTAGCCGCCACCAACCTTCCATTCCGGCCATCCGATCGACCTGGCGGCGTGATCGAGCGCTAGATAGCGGAGCCCATTTCTCTCCCAATCCCTACGCACGCCTCCATCTCTATAGCTTCGCCGGGGAATAGCTAGGGACTCCGCGTGGCCGCGTTCGTTCGTGCTCGACCTAGCTTGCTGCCATCTCGCCGCGTCGATCCCGTCAGCTCAAGCTCTGCGACGAAGCATGGCTTCAGGATCCGGATCCCCTGGCCGCGGATCCGGCGGCGATCGAGGAAGCAGCTCCTCCCGAGCCCGCGCCGCCGAAGCTCCTTCGGCTGGTAACGCCGCCCTCCTCGCCTCGCAGCTCAACAACCCCACGTTCGTGGGTTTGCCGGCGGCGGAACTGGTCGCCCACCTGATTCAGTACCCCCACACAGACAACTTCGTCGACGCGGCGCTCGTGTTCGCCGCGCGCGAGCGAGAGGCCGACCGCGTGATCCGTGAGAACAGCGAGCGCATTCGCGGTCTCCAGGATGAGCTCAGAGAGCGCGAGTACAGCGCCCAGGAGGCGGACGCTCGGATCCGGCGGGCCACCGAGACGGAGGCGGAGCTGCGGGACAAGATCCGCTCGCTGCAGCTTGGTGCCGCCAACCTGATCTCCGCTATCTGCGGGGTTGGCGCCGGCTTCACGCAGCCGGCTGCCGGTCCCAGTCGCGAGCCAGTGCTGCCTCAAGACTTCGTCACTGCCAGCACCGACGGCGTGGGCTGCTCTCTTGAGAATGACGCCACCGCCGTCCAGCAGACCATGGTCGCCCTGGGAGAGGTGGGTGGCGGCGACGTGGAGTCGTCCAGGCATATTGGAGCGCTGTGGAGTCGCCCCGCACCGCACCTCGTTGCTGCTCAGCGGATGAGTCAAGGGGCGCTGAGTCGCGCCGGGCCGCACCTCGCGGCTGCTCCGCTGCCGGCGGACGCGCTGATGATTGATGACGACGACGAGCGGGCAACCGAGCAAGTGGTCACACAAGCCCTCTGCAGCAACGAGGAGGAGGTGGCACAGCAGGGCGACCGCGAGAGGGTTTTAGAAGATGCCCTCAAAGCAAGGTACCAGTGCAAATCTCCCGCTATTATTTGTTGTGTACTCACGTTCAATTTTGTTATCTTTGCCTGCGGCTATAGCCTCAGGATGGTATTAACTGCTGGTTACACTATAGCCTCAGAGACACACCATGCCGCCACACGGTTTCTGAAGAGGTGGTGGCACAGGGGGAGAAGATGAGGCAGCGAGTCTTCATAGACGTTCGAAAGGGAAACAGGTTGCAAGAACCACCAAGAAGGCTCGCATCCACAAGGGGACATCACTGCAGCTTGGTGCCGCCGCCCTAATCTCGTCCGGTATCACCGGGCACGGCCTCACACAGCAGGTTGCAGGTCCTAGTCGCAAGCCAGTGTCTCAAGACGTCATCACGGCCGGAAAAGATGGTGTGGGCGGCTCTCATGAGAATGACGCCACCGGCGTCCAACAGACCATGCTCATCGACGACGTGCCTATCACCGATGGCTGCGAGATTTCAAAAGATATCCTCAGAGGAAGGTACCAATGCAAATCTCCCGCTATTATTAATTTGTGTACTCACGTTCAATTTTATTTTATAACATTTTAGCCTACACAGCCTCTACTATATGGTATTAACTTGTTACATTGCCTGCCTCAGAGTCTCAGCGCGTTGCTGCAAGGTTTCTGAAGGGGTGGCACAGGGAGAAGACGTGGCAGTTAGTCTTCATAGACGTTCGCAAGGGAAACAACCTGCAATAGCCACCAAGAAGGCTCACATTCGCAGGCCCAAGTGGATGCAGCAGCTATTTGGTTCCACCACGTTGATCTCGTCTGGTATCAGCGGGCGCGACCTCACACAGCTGGCTGCTGCAGGTCATGGTCGCGAGCCTGTGCCTCAAAACTTCGTCATGGCCAGTAATGACGGTGTGGGCTCTGATGACGCTACCAGTGTCATGTTTGCTCAGGGAGAGGTCGGCGACGACATGCACATGCCTATGGAGACGAGGCATGAGACGCTGAATTGCGCCGCGCCGCACCCCATTGCTGCTCTGCTCATGAGTCATGAGGCAGAGGGCAACCGCGAGGGTTCAGAAGATGTCCTCAGAGCAAGCAGGTACAAAATCTCTAGCTATTATTTGTGTACCCATGTTCAATTTTGTTATTTTAGCCTGCGGCTATAGCCTTTTACTGCATGGTAGATTGTATTATTAGCCTCGATAGAACTATTCCTACGACTGAATTTCCATAGCCGGTTTTTAATTTGTTATACTGGCTGCTTCAGAGTCACATCAAGCTGCCGCAACGTTTCAGAAGAGGCTGCAAGAGGAGCCACCAAGAACAAGGTGCCGTCCTTCTACAATCAGGTTTTAGTTAAACTCACGGAGAGTGAGGAGCTTCTTAAGAAAGCGGAGGAGGAGAGGCTAATTGCCAAGGAAGCTGCTGCCGCGCGCTGCATCCAGTCAGGTGTGCTGGTCCAGTGCACCGTATAAGTCGTCTTCGGATGTGGAGGAGGATCATGGTGACGGTTCACAAAACTGATTGGTTCTTGGTACGATTGCATTATACTGTTTTCTATACATATATTATTAAAAATATAAAGTATTCTATATATATAGTCCCCACGCATGCTTAAATTTAGCATAGTTTGTTAAAAATGAAACCATTCTTGAAAATTAGGAACTCCTTAATTGGGTTTAATCAATCCATGGGTACACACGTTATTTGAGTATTCTGTTGAGTTGACTTGATTTTTTTAAAAAGTATAGTACAGAAGCAGTACTACTAAAATGTGATGCTGAATATATCCTATGAGCATGTGTTTTGGTTAAGCATGACAAAACTTTAATAGTATGTAGACACTTAACCATGACTTTTCATCTCTAGCTTCATCTCTTCGATCGGCCTATGCAATTGTTTTCTTTTCGTAGATGTTTCTTGCTATTGTAGATGCTTTTGCATGTTCTACATATGATTATATCTACCCTAGACTAATCATGAATGTTTGTTCACTTCAGTTTTGGGCAGCTCATCATCAGCTAGCAGCAGGGAGCTTGTTTGGAATTTGGATATCAATCATCTAGACCATTTGGAAAGGATTACTTAGAAACTTGGGAAACTTGATGTCATCAGGTTTTGCCCACAAGGTGAAGGAATAAATTACATATCCCCATGGTTAGCCTTGACAGCAACAAAACTAAAAGAAAAAATTCCGGTCAAATCTAATTAGGCATCTGCAATATTGATTAGTCTCTAGGTTCTCTAGGAACCATGGGATGATTTTGTTTTCAATAATGGTGAACTTTCTTTAAATATACTCTATGCACTACCGGAATCGAGAGATATCCCGTGAGCCATTGCTCACGGGATAGGCCCTTACACCCACGGGAACGGCTATCCCGTGAGTTGCTCACGGGATATCCTGCACGGGATAGAAATCATCGGGATAGCAGGATATCCCGTGAGCTGCGCCTATACTCACGGGATATCCTATCCCGTGAGCAGACAACGCTCACGGGCAAGACTTAACGGGGGGCCTCCGCGACGTCAACGGGGACGGAGGCAAACCCGTTACGGACCCCTCTATCCCGTGAGCCTAACGGGGTAGCTCACGGGATAGGCGTGCCCCGTTACGGCCAGGTGTCCCCTGCCACGCCACGGGTGGCGGGGGTCCCACCACCGATATCCCGTGAGCCATACGCTAAGCTCACGTGATAGCTTTGGTTAATATCCCGTGAGCTGTGCATATGGCTCACGGGATATCTGTGGTCGATATCCCGTGAGCTGTGATATATGCTCACGGGATATCCTTTTTTGACGATATCCCGTGAGCTGCTCACGGGATAGATCCATTTATTTATTTTTTTTTTTTTTTTTTTGTTACAGCAGTCAATTGACACACATATATATCCATATATAACACAGATTATTGCAGCAGAGAATTGACACATATATATGGCACAAAAGCGACACATATATTACATAACATCCAACGAGTCACAAGTTTGTCGTCCTCACTAGTTCACAAGTTCAATTCCAACAATTTCAAGTTCACAACCTCACTAGTTTGTCGCCTAAACCATCACAACCTCACTACCAACGGGGCGGTCCTCTTGTTGCGCCGCACCTCGTTCCCAATTGTTACGATTCGAAGTTGGGTTCGAGGCATGTGATTGATCCTGCACGTAGGCAAAGATATTGCATTTGTGAGACAAAATGAAAGGTAGATCTATTGACTTGAAAAAAAGAAAAACAAGATAATTCGTTAGAAATTTCGGCAAACACCTCCCCCGCACGGAGGGGTTTCCAAAACCCGCAACAAAACAACGGCTCGATGGCCGACAACCACATGTCCAAGTGCACATCTCATGGTGCATTCCAAACACCATACCATTTCATTTTGGAGTTTAGTTTGAGAAACTCACGGGAGAGGCATCATGCGGTGGAGGGAAGGCGACGGTTGGCCGTCGCCGAGCGGTGGACCGTACATCGGTGGTGGTGGTGGAGGGTACACCGGCGGTGGTGGTGGAGCGAAGAAGATCTCGGCGGCGGCTCTTCACCAATCTTGCCTCCAACACGCGAGATCTTTGTTGGAGAGCTTCCATGCTCTTCTCGGTGCTGCTCAGCCCTCCGTGCCTCCGCCTCACGGTAGAATCGCTCCCTCCCTCTCCCTTTCCTCGGCCTCCGCGGATCGCTTTGTTCGCTTCCTCTATACGGGCCTATTTGAACACAAAGTTAGAACAGAGAAAGACATATGTAAAGATAAATGAACCTTGAATAAAAAAAGCAGTTACACGGAGTGCGGAGACCGTAGCTTTGGTAAGTGGTTGGCCGCTCGCGTATCACCGGCCCCGCGGCTTTTTGAGTTCAGGTAGGGTCTTTGTGGTGCGCGGGTTGATGACGCTATCACCCACATAGTACCGCCCGTGCTTCTTCCCTCCTCCAGCGATCATGGAAACGTCCCCACAAATGTCGTGGCCGTGGGGATCGAATTTGTCTCCATAATACTCCCACGCCCGCGTCGGTGTACTTGGTGACCTATTTCAACACAAAGTTAGAACATAGAGGAACGGTATGTAAAGATAAATGTACCTTGAATAAAAAACAGATTACCTTATCGTAGGCGCTCTCGGCTGCAAAGTAGGCTTCACGCGGAGCCTCGGGGTTGTAGATGAGGTTGGGATCCGAGGACTTGCCTTGGTGGGAGAGAGTGAAGGCCTCGGCGTGCCCGGTGACACGCCATGTGTTTTCTCTGTGGGAAAAAAAGGTAGGATGGTTAGGAAGTATTCAGAGTTGCGCATCAAGTAAATAAGAATTGGGTAATACTCACATATCTTTTTTTGTAGGTCTTGATTATGGTTGCCTTGATGGTGTGAAACACAGGGCATCATGGCGCCGTCCGGTCTGGTAGTCTTTTGCGGATCTTCGCCCAATCTTTACCGACCCCACCTGTCCACCATCGGCTCCCCGGGACCGCTCATTCTTGAAAAGCCACTCCGGACATACCCTGACGGGACACCAAGTTGAAAATATTAGAATATCAAGCTGAAGCATAATTAAACTTAGTATGAACTTTCGGTATTTACCATCATGTATTGTTCTTTTGGTCGGAATCGTAGATTTATCTTTGCTCCTTCGTGAGGGTTGTGTTCTTGTATAGAGCATAGTATGACTGGCCGCTCGGCCACGTGCCTCGTACCACATGTCTAACACAAGTTTGAAGCGGCGCGGCGGCCACTTCATTCCCCGCTCCCGAGTGTATCCGTCGGCGAGCTTGAAGTAATCCCGCACATAGAAGCAATGTATTCAGTCATTATTTCAAACAATGTGAAATTGAAGCGATGTATTTGTACACTATAGTGCGACATAGACTTACCCACAGCTCACGGAGATCACACGCCGTCCCTTGTTTTCGTACTTTACGCCTTGCTCATCGTAGTTATCTTCAAAGTCAAATCTTGGCCAAAGTGCGTGGCGGGAACATCTTCTCCGTCCTCGGTCCTAATGTGGCGGGGTAGTGCTTCCCGACCAAACAACCAAGAATGCCATTGGGAAGGCGGCACTTAGCGCCATCCTCACCAACAAAAGACACGCCCAAATGATCAAGAATAATTATTAGTTCATATTATGCTTTTCATACTAACAATTAAGAAAGTAGTGCTCGGATGTAAAGTAAATTACCTTGGAGGATCCGGAATAATGATGGGGCGTTGGTGCGGAAGAGGTTTTTTTGGTCCGGGAGTGCGGAGGGGCCTCGCAAGTAGGGTTTCCTCTTAGCGCCGGCGGAGAGGAAGAGGAACCCCCTCCCGCTTTGTCGCTCTTGTCGGCCTCGCCCTCCTCCCCTGGCGTCCCCCTCGCCCTCCTCCTCCTCCACACCGTCCCGCCGCAAGTGACACGACCCGAGAGGTCAAGGTCTGCGGCGCCGAGATAGGTCGGGTCCTCGCGCTGCGCCTCCGCCTCCTCCTCCTCCTCCTCGTCCACTTTGGTGGTGGCGGTGGTGCTTGACCCCCGCCCCGCCCCCTGCCCTTGCCCCCCCGCCCCCGCCCCGCCCGGTGTGTGTATGCGTGGTGGCGGAGTGCTTGAGGACCCTCCTAGCTGGTCCAAGTTCTTGAATTTACGCCCCAAACTGTCAATTTCTTGAGGATCTTCGATGGAGGCATCTTTCGAGAATCACCGCAATTAGATATAAATAATTAGTGAATATGCAAAATTAAATGGAAAACAATAAACGAGAACATAATTATTAAGAGATGCATAGTATTAAATGGAAAATAATAAACAGAACATAATTATTAAGAGATGCATAGTATTACATGTATTAGAAATAATCCTCATCATTGTCACGATGTCGCCTTTGTCGGATCATAATCCTCATGATCACTATCATCCATGTCTACTTCTTCCAACATATGAAAATTGGTAGGATCCATGGGAGGAGGAGCGGCGTCAACACTAAGGTCCTTAAGTAATTTATCTAGTAATTGCAAGTCCTTTCGCATCTCGAACCTCCTCGTCCTCCTCATCATCAACAACACTTTCGTTGTCTACTTCCATTTCGTTGGGCCCGGTTATGTCTATCACAAATTTACCTTGTAGCCCATCTTCACGGAAGAACTCTCCCTCATATGTGTTTGCATTAAAATGGTAATCGTCATTGTTTGGGACAGGTAGTCTACCGTGTGGCAATACCTTACGCACAACATCCCAACCCTTTAGCCGCTCGTCGGATTGGCAACACCATGGGAGATAATAAACTTGTGTGGCATGTTGAGCCACAATGTAGACATCATCTCCGGCATATGAAGAATCTTGTCGAATCCGAACAATCCCAAGTTTATCATCATCTTTCGTTATTTCGGGATCAAACCAATGGCACTTAAACACGGCGGGATGAACCCGTTTAGTACGGAGAACCGGAGTTCGTATATTTCTTCAATCCTTCCATAATAACCTTTGATGTTACTTCCATCATCACCTTTAGTGAAAACTCCGGTATTTGTGGTTTTTCGGTTTGGCCGACTCGCTCATGGCTCATTGTGTGGAAGGCGATATCCATTCACGTCATAACCGGTACATGACCTAACCCTAGCGGAAAAGCCATTGGCAACTTTGTATGAGCTCGGGGTGCATATGCCGATCGGTTTGTGCCTGCAAGCTCAAGCATGATATATGAAATGAGCCAGTGCGTTAGCATATGAAACGAGACGTTCATTAGCATATATTGGGCAGTACCTGGTCGTTGAACCAACAAATGAAATCGGGTTGTCCATTACCCGGCACCTGTCTGTCTAGCGGGGTGTCCAATTCATGCGGTTCGGGGTCGCCGTGAATGCGTAATTGCCGTGTAAATTTCTGTACCAACGAGAGACAATTGGGTTGGATGCAGAATATTAACTCTTGGAAGACAAGTGTGCTTAGAGTTGTGACTTATCATGCGTAAAGGCGACACTTCGTCAAGGTTGGTAAGTAGATAATTCATGATACTCCGCCACTCTTTACCCGTCAAGGTCTTCCATTTCGAACCACTTGCACGTCCTAGTTGTCCTTGGAAAAGGCTGAGGGTTGATTCATTTTCTTCAGCATTGTAACGAGGGCGTGGATAATGCGAGCTAGGAAGTTTGGGACCATAGTATTTTGTTGTGAAGTCGACACCTCCCGCCGAAGCTTAGCTTCTGCGATGGAACCCTCAATCTTACACTTATTTTTTTGATCGACCGAACATGCTTCGAACTCTCTCAATAGCATAGCACCCGGAAGCGTGCGGGGCCACCCATCCGTGCCTCATATGGAAGGTGCAAAATCAAATGCACCATCGGAATGAAGAAGCCCTTTGGCGGAAATATCTTCTCCAACTTACGGACCAACACGGGTGCCATTTTCTCCATTTCTTCAAGTGTGGTCCGAGACAACTCTTTAGCACAAAGTTGTCGAAAGAAATTGCTCGGCTCGCCATCACATGCCGGACATGCTCGGGGACATAGCCTCGAAGCATCTTTGGAAGAAGCCGCTCCATCCATATGTGGTAGTCATGACTCTTGAGCCCATTGATTCGCATAGTAGATAAGTTCACTCCCCTCCTCAGATTTCTTTGCATACCCGTCGAGGGAACATTAACTTTGAAACCATAGCGGTACTTCCTTCCTTTGGGGCTGCTCAACACGTAATCGGCCTTAGGTTTTTTCCATCTCTTGCCATTGCTAGGAGGCTTCATTTGTTGCTTGGGCTGTCACACAACTCTGCCGGATCAATTCTAGCCTTAACGTTGTCCTTTGACTTGCTAGTTTCCATGTATGTTCCAAAAAAAATACTCGGCGATATTCTTTTCAAGTATGCATTAAGTCTAGGTTATGTGGAAGAAGAAGGTCATCGTGATAGGGGAGCCTCTCTAAGCGACTTGTGAGTCCATGCATGATCCTCGCCATAACCCACAAAGACACCATTTTCATCGACCACAAGAGCATCCACTTGAGCATGTACCTCGGCATTTGTCATCATCACCGGCGGAGGGTCCGTAACTTGGAGACCTTTCGTAAAGTTCTTCTTGTCTAGCTTTGAATGGATGGTCAAGAGGGAGGAACTGTCGATGCTTGTCAAACGCGAGAATACTTGCCACCCTTCTTCAACCGGATGAACCTCGAGCCGTCTTGCATCTTTGGGCAAGGGAACTTGCCATGAACACACCGACCCACGAGAATATCCCATACGCCAAGAAATCATGCGAGAGTAGTGGTACCAAAGCGTACATCCACGAAATTTTTCCTCAAAGCTTCGGTCGTAGGTCCAAAACCCTTCGTTCCAAGCTTTGATCAATTCATCAATGACGAGGCTCTATGAACACACCCATTTTATTTCCGGGATGCCCGGGAATTATCAAAGACAAAAGGATGTTCTTCGGTTGAAAGCAAACGCCCGGGGGAGATTGAGCGGGACAACAAATACAAGCCAACAAGTGTATGGGGCAGCCATCATTCCATAAGGATTGAACCCATCATTTGCCGGCGCCAAGAAACACGAACATTCTGGCGCTTCCATAGCTTTCTCGGGATGAATCCGGTCGAAATGGGTCCATGCTTCGGCATCGGAAGGGTGTACCATCTTATGCGGATTGTATCGGACGCCCGTCTTTGTGCCATGTCATCGTTTCGCGGACTCCTCGGTCATGTACATCCGTTGTAACCTTGGTACGAAGGGAAGGTACCGTAGGATTTTCACGCGGGGGATGTCAAGCGGCCTCTTTTGACCATCACGAGTCTACCTCTATGAACCTAGAGGATTTACACTTTGGACAATGTGTGTCCTCTTTGTAGTCTTTCCTAAATAAGGCGCACCCGTTCTTACAAGCATGTATCCGCTTTCGTATGGCATCTTAAGTACCGCGAGGACTTTTCACGACTTCGTACATGTTCTTTGGCGGTCGTGACCTCGAGGAAGCAAGGTCTCCAAGACCCGACAACATGTCGTCAAACCCGTCTCGACTCATCTTGCACGGGCCTTCAAGTCCATAAGGCGTGAAATGGCATCTAGTCGAGAGACATCCACATAGCCGTGAAGGGGTTTTACGTGCCGCCTCCAACATGTCATAATAGGCCTTCGCGGTTCCTTCGGCTCCTCCACCACCTCATCTTCAAGTCCATCACCAAAGTTTCCGGCATGAAAGTCATCTATCATGTCTCCTACCCCGGCGTCGAAGCAAGATCATTTATGCGTTGTCTCACCACCTCGTCTCTCATACGCTCGGTTTCACCATGGAAGATCCACCGCTTATAGCCCTCCGTCCATCCATATCCGGGAAGATGTTTAGACATCTCTTCCTTACTTTGCCTTTTTGATTCGCACATTTCTTGCATGGACACCAAACCCTACTCGCACCTCGGCAAAGCGAAAAGCTTTGTCCACGAAAGCAATACTCTTCCTCATCCACTCGGGGTCAATATCTCCAAAACTCCTCCGGCCATTGTATATCCACGCATACGGTCATCCATTCTCTATCATATGCGCGAATATAAGAATGCGGTGCATCTACACAAGGATCCTACCATCTAATAGGTCAAGATAGGTCCTAATCCCACGAGGATGCGTAGATGAGGTCGGTTCCATGCTCCACTCCTATCGAGGCAATTTCGGCAGCACCTCCCCGCTGTTCTCCGAATACACGTCCCGACGGGGAGATTGTGTATTCGAAGAACAACAGAGAGATGCAACCGAAACTCTGAATCAGACAGGAATGGAGCATGAAACCGACCTCATCTACGCATCCTCGGGCTGTCCAAAAACGTGGACAATTCGAAACAGATACGGTTATTGGTATGCAGGGATGCGCATACTTCCAACCGTATCTCCTTCGAACGGGAGGCGCCTAACTAAGGCTACTTGCGATCTAACTACGACCATGATACGGAAAGAGGGGTTATACCTTCGGCGGTGGAGTCGGGCTAGCCGACGAGGAAGAACAAGACCGCCACGGCACTCCGGCTCGGCAAGGCACTCGGCTCCGCTCCAAAGGGCTCCTCTCGCATAAAAATAAACATACGGGCTCGGTTGAAAATTTCGTGAGAACCTCCCTTGCACGGGGGAGGTTACCAATACCCCAAACTAAACAAGCGGCACGATGGCCGACAATCACATTCACATCACGGCACAATGGCCGACAACCACATTCACATCATGGCACGATGGCCGACAATCACATTACAATACTGCGAAAATGAAGGCGGCGGCGGGTTGGCCCGAACGGCGGTGGGCGGTCCTCCTCCCTCTAATCAGCCGTGGCGGGCGGCGGGCGGCGGTGCGAGGTCAAGGCGTCTTGCGTATGGCGGCGAGGCACTGCCCCGGCGTGCCCACTCCTCCCTTCTCCTTCCTCCTCCATCTCCTCCCTTCTCCTTCCTCCTCCTCCCTTCTCCTTCTCCTTCTCCCTTCTCTTTCCTCCTCCGGCCACCAACTCCTCCTCCCTTCTCCTTCCTCCTCCTTCCTTCTCCTTCTCCTCCCTCCTCCTCCCTTCTCCTTCCCCCACCTCCTCCCTCCTTCCTTCGGGGGCGGGGCCGGGGAGGCCATTTTTGGCGGGCGGCGGGAGGCGGGGGCGACGGGGGCGGGGGGCGGGGGCGGGGGGGCTTGAGGGGCCTTGGCGGGCGGTGCTCGAGGGGGCCGGCGGGGGCCTTGGCGTGGCCGGCGTGGCGGGGTGTCTTGGCGGCGCCGGCGGCCGGCGGTAGGCGGGCTTGGGCGGCGGCGTCTTGGCGCGTGTGTGTGTGTCTAGTGTGTGTGTGTGTATGCGGTGCGTGCGTGTGTGGGTGGTGTGTGGATAAGGTAGGCAAATGTCGATTTTTTTAAAAAAAAGGATTTACCTATCCGTGGCGAATAATATGCTCACGGGATAGGGCTGTCGAAAAATTCCCCCCAAGCGGGCGGGGAAAATTGCCGCGCCCGGGCCGAGGTGGGTCCCACGCCTATCCCGTGAGCGAGTAATATATCACGGGATATGATATCCCGCTCACGGGATAGGGCATTTTTCGAAAATATTTTCCTCTCCCTCCCTTTCTCTTTTCCAAAGCAAATATTTGTAAACTTTGATCGACTTTACTTCAAAAATACCTTGTCATATTCACTCATCCATACATAAGTGATGCTTTAGTGTAAATTTGACCATTATTTCATGTGGTTTTATCTCTAGTTCTATTTACCTAATTGTAGCATAAAATTATAATAATTATCAAAGTAATCTTGAAAATTCTCAAACTTTCACATGACACAATCTCGATGTTCATTTGCATGTAGAAAAAGTTTCATAGCCAAACCACAACTTGACCGCCACAACCACATGAAAACACACTTGATCATTACGAACAAACATGAAACTTCTACGTAGATGTTGGAGCTTGTGAACATCGTATGTGCCAACTTGTGCGAAACGTTTCCAAACTTTTATCATAGCCTTGGCATAAGATATCATGACATAATATCAAATTTCATGATTTTTTTCACATCGGTTGCTTTTCTATAATTTTTAAACCACCCGAGCACAAAATAGCGTTCCTAATTTCGTATTAAGATATTCATTTGTCTTTTTTATATATACAAGGCCTTACTTTGTCTTTGAGTAAGAGAACTATAAATTTTCTACTATTTTTTTTTCAAAAATTTCAAGCACTTGCAGTTCAAATTTGACCTCATTTCAAAAATTACCGAGAAAAGAGAATAATTCTCTAAATATACCAAATAAAGTCAATAATTCACCAAACTTTAACATAGAGTTCCATATTATGTGTAGGGAATGTAGAAAAAGTTTGGGTCCCAAAAACACAAAAAATAAAAAAAAAGGGTTTCCTCTATCCCGTGAGCCACAATGTCACTCACGGGATAGAGGCCCTTTCCCGCAGGCCCTCCTTTTGCCTCACGGGATAGGACCTCTCACGGGATACGGCCGACGGTGCGGCCCCACCCCCGCCCAGCTTCCGCGGCGCCCGGGCGGGCATCTGGCCCCACCTCCACCTATCCCGTGAGCGGGCGCTTAAGGCTCACGGGATAGGGCTGACCGTGCGGCCCCACCCCGTGGCGGCTTCCGCGGCGCCCGGGCGGGCACCCCGGCCCCCACCTCCCCTATCCCGTGAGAGCCGAAGCGGGGCTCACGGGATAGGATAAATGAGCGGGGACGGAGGGGGGAGGGGTGGCGGTCGTTACCTATCCCGTGAGTGGGGCCTCACGGGATAGGTCGAGTATCTACCCCGTGAGTTGTTGCTCACGGGATAGAACCTATCCCGTGAGTGGTTGGTATCCCGTGAGCGGTCTTGTATGCTCACGGGGTAGAACCTCTATCCCGTGGCGTTTTTTTTCGCTCACGGAAAGCATTTCCCTCACGGGATAGCTCTCGTTTCCGGTAGTGATGTATTTGTATTTTGTTGCACCTTTTCATCTTTGTCTTGTTGTTAATGAGAGGACGACAATGATAATGTTTCATATTATATATCCATGACATGCACCACATGCATGGGTTTTATTATCACTATCAGTGATGTTAAAGTATCGATCGAGAATGCAAGTGATGGCAATTAATGACATATATATAGCTTCGCTGGTTTTCATGTTGCGAACGTTGACCATCACACATGGAATTATGTCTGAAATTTTAGTTTCCATTGAAATCTTGGTGGTGACAGATCAGGATGACACTGTCTCAATGTTGCAGCAAGCCTATGATTCCTTTATCATTTCCCATAAAATGTAAATGTAAATGTGCCTATAGTGTGATTAGCCATTTATGTGCTCTACTAAGTCATGCATGTCATATATTGAATGTTGATGTTCTCTACTACTTAGCCATGTCATAAACTATTTGTCTATTATTGTTCAAAAACTCGGATTGTTCAAAACTATTATTGTGCCACTATTAATGTGCTTGTTATCGTTTCAAAACTATTATTGTTCAAAACTAGGATGAAAAATTTACAATAATAGTTTTGAATGTTGATGTTATATTACTACCAACTTAAAACAATAATGAAGTAGATCTCGATAAATGTTCAAGCTAATTATTTGATCCAAATTAATGGGATGCAATCAGTTCCCGCTACTACAAATTCGCACATCACTGCGAGGATTTGGCACAACCAACCTGTTATTATTGGCTCAGTATACCCGGGGAAATGACGGTTTGTCGTGATAGAACCGATAGGGATGACAACTACCATTGTCGGTTTGTATCTCTAAGCAACAATGGTTGGATGGGCACATATCACTCTTGGTTAATTGAAACCATGAAACCAGCAACCTTGTCTTCTTTTGCGCAAGGCTTCCACTCTGGATCGGGCGGGTCGAATCAGCCGGCTGTAGGTGCTCGGTGTTGAGCAAGTCTTCCGTCCCGAACCATCAGTATCCAACTTTCCCACCACCCTTCCCGCCTCAAGAATGAACTTGTGAGACTCGTTAGACTTGTGCGGACCATTTGTGGACTTGATGTTTCTCTTGTGGACATGATGTTAGACTTACGGACTTGATGTTATACTTGTGAGACTCGATGTAGACTTGTGAGACATGTTTAATATGGGTTCTGTGATATATCGCTGTGTTTTATGTGCGGATGTGCGAAATGTGATATATATATGTTACGTGATTGAATGGATGTGATATATATTATACATATGTTTATTTGTCAAGGTGGAAAACAGAAACCAATGAAAAATGACATTTTTTTCAGCTCTTTGCCGAGCACTACTCTCGGCAAAGGCTCCTTTGCCGACCGCTTTTGCCAATATGCTCAGCAAAGCTGGGAGCCAATGGCTACCCGACGGCCACTTTCCCAGCTTTGCTGAGCGCTTTTGCACGGGCTCTCGGCAAAGAAGCCGTCTTTGCCGAGCACCTCACTGCAGGGTGCTCGGCAACGACTTAAAAAAAAAATCTTTACCGAGCATAGCACTGAGAGGTGCTCGGCAAAATTTTTTTTTAAAAAAAGATAATTTCTTTGCCGAGCACAGCACTGACAGGTGCTCGGCATTGTTTTTTTTCTTTTAAAAAAAAGAATTTTTTTTTTTGCCGAGCACAAAGGCGGCGGGTGCTCGGCAAAGGTTTTTTTTTTCAAAAAAAAAAGGAAAATTTCTTTGCAGAGCACAACACTGACAAGTGCTCGGCAAAGTCGGAGTAACGGCCGTCAGTTACACGGTTCGCACGTTAACGGTTACTTTTCTTCGCCGACAATTGTTTTCGGTGCTTTCGGCGAAGGCTTCGCCGAGAGGTGGCCATGACGGTTGTCAGCAAAGGGCCTGTGCCGTTAAAAATTTCCGTCGCACCTTCGCCGAAAGCACAGTGCTCGGGCGGTTTCGCGCCGACGGCTCCATGGCCTTTGCCTCCGAGCGCTCGGCAAAGGACCAGTCTCCTGTAGTGGCTTATTGGAACAAACTTTATTGATTGGTAATGAATTTAATAGTGGGACGATGTTGTGACATTATCTTCTTTGTGAGCATGCGGCATGAATAATGCATCCATGCACTAATTCATGTATACATCAAGTCAAGTAGTTCGTTGATCGAACGCCAAAAAAAAAAAAAAAAAACACTGGAGAGGTGTCCGCGCTGCTCCATCTCCAAGGTGGTAAGAAAACGAGGCAACTTCGGCCCGCCCTCTGCGCCGTCCAGGCAGCAGACAAAACTGCGCGGGCCCACCCCTACTCACAGAAAAGAGGCAGACTGCGTACTGCAGGTCTTATTAGGTCTACAGCAGCAGCAGCCGCCGCCGTCGTCTTCTTCATTTCCGCCCCCAAAATTCCCCAAGCCACCAACCAGAAACCACACACCACCACGCCAACAAGCTCCGTAGTCCGTCTATCCAACCTAAACCCACGAGAGAGCGCTCCTCCGATCCGGCCGGCTCCTATACGTGCTCGCCGTTGCCGTCCAGGAATCTGCCCGGCTCCTCGTCGCGTCGACGATCCCCTTGAGCAGTCGAGCTACCACTTCCGGCGCATGGCTTCCAGATCCGACGTTGCGGAAGTCGCCCTCGTGGTCGCCGTGCTCGAGCGCAAGCTTGCCGAGGCGGAAGCTCGGATCCGCGCGGCCGAGTCGGAAGCTCGGATTTTTGCGGACACCATCCGTGCGCTCAAGCCCAGGGTCGCCAACACCGAAGCTCTTGCGCGCGACCGCACGGTCGCCGGTGCCGATGCTCTGGACACCCATCTGTACCGCGACACCTGCAGCGGATCCGACGACGTTGCGGAAGTCGAGCTCGTGGTCGCCGTGCTCGAGCGCAAGCTCGCCGAGGCGGAAGCTCGCATCCGCGCGGCCCAGGAAGAAGCTCGGATTTTTGCGGACACGATCCGTGCGCTCAAGCCCGGGGTCGCCAACGCCGAGTCTCTTGCGCGCGACCGCACGGGTGCCGGTGAAGACGACCAGTCACACAACGCGACCCCAGTGTCACCCATTCGGCACCAGTCACAGGCAGGCGACCACCTCACGGCCAGAGACGTCGGGGCGGCCAAGATCACGGGTGGCGAGATCCGGGCGCGGGTCGTGGTCCCCGAGGTCGGGGCTGGCGAGATCACGCCTTGTGTGGGTTTCGAAGTTGGCGCCGAGGTCGGGGACGAGGACAACATTCCTAGCCCTACCCCGCTGATGATGATAGAAGCATCACCAGTCCCAGTCACAGCTGCTCCCGCTCTGCCGGACGAGCTGATTGAGGAGAGGGCAGTTGAGGACGTCGTCGTGAAAGTCGCCGTGCCCAGAAGCCATGATAATGAGGTGGTGGAGGCAGGGGAGAAGACTTCAGAGGCCATCGCTGGCAAGAGGAAGAAGCCAGCGTCTGATTTTTCCTTACAGTTGGATGACCTCAGGTAAACTACCATTGTTTTTTTATGTGCGTGATGAAGTGGCGTGGCAGACCTAGAATTTATCGATGATTAGGGCATCGCGCTATCCTAAATGTGAAAACTAACTACCCATATTATGCCTTATTTCTAATAGATAGGATGATTGAAATAATTGAAATAGTTAAGACTATACATACATATGAACAGTCTATAATTAAAGAGACTTTTGAGATTATAAAGTTTATTGAAAGTTGTTACACTTCGATTATTCATCTACTTTATATATATTATGTTATTTATGATTATGAACTTATAATTACTGGACAGTACACTAGTTACCAATCGTCTAATCTAAATAGTATCATTTGTACTATAATAATTTAAAGTTGTTAGTTCAATTCTTTGTCAAGGATTATAAAGCTTGAATAATCTTGACCCACGTGAAATGTCTTGCAAACTGGTGCAGGAGTAGCGTGATCCAGTACACTAGTCTCCTGGATGAGATCAGGGAGGCTAAGATCCGCGCGGCCGCCAAGACGGAGGCGGCGCTGCGGACAAAGATTCGCGCGTTGCAGCTCAGTACCATCACCCTGATCTCCGCTATCAGCGGGGCCGCCGGCCTCACGCAGCCGGCAGCGGGTCCAAGTCGCGAACCGCCCGTGCAGCCTCAAGACTTCATCACGGCCAGCACCGGTGGTGTGGGCTGCTCTCATGACGCCACCGGCGTTCAGCAGACCAGGAACGACACCCTGGGAGAGGTCGGCGGTGCTGATGTGCCTATGAAGAACAGGTATATTGGGGCGCTGTGGAGTCGCCCCGCGCCGCACCTCGTTGCTGCTCCGCCGATGAGGCATGAGGCGCTGAGGCGCGCCGCGGCGCAACTCGCTACTGCTCCGCTGCCGCCGGACGTCCTGATTGATGACCACGACGAGAGTAGGGTCGCTGAGGCCGAGGATCGGGTCGGCGCGGCCGACGACGCGCGCGAGCGTCGGCTCGCCGAGGCCGAGGATCCGGTCCGCGCGGCCAACGAGGAGGCTGCTGGGCAGCCAGAAACGATCCGTGAGTTGGAGCTCCGGGCCGCCAGCGCCGAGGCTCGGCGCAAGCGCGACAGCTTCGGGCCCGACTCCGGCGGCATCAGCGGCGGCGAGCGAGCGGTTGCCCGTGAAGACGACCACCACCAGCAGTCAATGACAAGTCTCGAGACCCAGATCGGGGCGGCCAAGCTCACGGGCGGCGAGATCCGGGCGCGGGACCTCACAGCCAGCGAGACCATCGTTGTGCCTGAGCTCTCGGTTGGCGAGATCGAGGGCGGCATCACGCCTGCTGGCGTGTGTTTCGACGCCGGCGCCAAGGCCACGCCCGGCGAGGTCGGAGATAACATGACAAGACATATCCCGTTGAGGAGGATTGGTGCGGCACTTCCAGCTGCTAGCTCGATGCTGGACAAGCTGGTGGCGAGGGTAGTGGAGGGAGCCGTCGTGGACGTCGCTGTTCGCAGCGGCCTTGAGAAGGTCGTTGCACAGGATTCCCGCCGTGACGACGAGGTTTCAGAGGCTGTCGCCGGCAAGAGGAAGGAACCAGCAGCTGCATTCGTATCACAGGAGAAGGTACAAGAATCTTTAAAGAAAAACCGAAGCACGCTGGTGAAGAGACCGAGGAGGAGCTATCGAAGAAGCTTGACAAGATGAAAGCTCAGGTTGCTGCTTGGGAGGGCGCCATATTTGGTGCTGTGGATGCCGCACAAGTCACGCTCCAAGCAGCAACACCACCACCTGTGGAGGAGGTCCAGGCTGTGATCGGGGTGCATACAGTGGTGCGAGCCCCTAAGATAACACGAAGGCAAAAGGGAGTTTCATTTTACCATGAAGTTTTCAAATCTGAAATGGAGAAAAGGAAGCTCACAGCAAGAAATGAAGAAAATGAGGAGAGCCTTAAGAAGAAAGCTGCTGACGCTGCCTCCAAGGCGCTGTATGAAAGGTGCTTCTCACAAGCACCATTTTTGCTAGCACACTTAGGTTTGCAGACTCCGGAGGAGGAGGATTCTGATGAGGAAGCTTGATATATAATTCTTACAGGTATGGCATATTGTTGCTCTTTGATTAATATATGACATCAATTTTTTAAGTAACATTGTCAAGAGAATCACAAGACTTAATAATAAGAATGATGAAAACACAAAGATTTCATGCACAGAACCGCGCGCAAAGCTACAATATGAGTTTAGGCATAGGCATCTAGAAGAAGATATATGTTAGTAGCACCTATTTCATTATTGTTTCCTAACGATGATAACGTTAATAGAATGAGCCATTCTTTCCTCCCATTCCTTTCTATTTTGTACATATGAATTTGATCTGTGCAATCCAGTGATATTGGCACATTTAAAATTTGTGATGGATTGATGGAATATTCAATTTAGCAGATCTTTATGTGTTCGTGATGTATTAGATTGGGAAGGTTGATTGGCTGTTGTTAGATGACTATATTCTGATGAATATGAAGAAGATGAGACTGTTTTAGCTGGTTTTCTTATCGAAGGCAAATACTGCGTGGCTAGTGATACAAGATACATAGAATCCAGACCAGGGTGAAGCAAAAGAAATGAAAGAAAGGGAGTGTGAATTGATGTCTTTGTGGGCTGACAGAAACAGCTGATCACATTTTCTTCAATGCATAGTGCATACCATAACTAGTATTCAAGATGTGTGGTCATGTATAATGGAAGTTTTCTACAAGTTTTTTTTCTTTCCTGCAGAAATGGCGCTTGTTGTTCATCAAGGAGGGTGACATGCTAGATATTTGGATGAGAAGATCAAGATGACCAAGGCCTGGCTGGGAGCATTTTGGGAGAGCACTAAGGACTTGGAAGTGGAGGGTCTTCTTTGACTTTTGTTTCTGTTATTAGTAGTTATACTTAGTCTTGTTTGAGGACTTGGAGACGCTAGTTGTCTCACCTTGCATGGGTGTGAGTACTCTGTTCTGGTTAAACTTCTTTGTTGCTTATCAACCCTAGCCGTGTGAATTCTGTTGGCTTGAATGAACTGAATCTTTGTAATGATGATGAAATTGTTATTTTTTTTAGGGGGAAGATGAAATTGTTGCTGTCAACCCTAGCCATGTGAATTCTGTTCGTAAGACATGAATTGGATCCATAATGATGGTGGAATTGTATCTTTTTTTAGGGGAAGATGAAATTGTTGTCAAAATGCAATGGTCACTCCCATTTCCAAAATAATGAAGTCTAACAGTATACAGTTTTACAATTTTTTTCTGACTTAAAAAAGCCCGGCAAGATTTACCTATACTAGAATTGCATCCAGGCCAATCTAACAAATATAGACTTTTTGCCTTTTTTCGCAGAAGAATTTATTATCAACTACTGTTTGAAGCTTCAAGAAACATCCTTCTTTTCGAGGATGAAAGATTCTTAGTTATGCACTTGTATTTAACTATTTATCCCCTTTTAGGAGTTGTATCCATTATTTGAGTGAGAAATTTTGTATGTCATTAACTTACAATTAAATGAGGGAAACATATATAAGCCGTTGATTACTCCAACTGTTTGCAAATCGTAACTTGTGTTTGTCTTAGATATAGATTGTCTAGACATCTCAATCTGCAAGTTAATTATTTTAAGCGTGCATATTTCTGTGTCCAACTATTGTCAATAGTTAATTATGTCTATTAAAAGATTCGGACTCTATTTGTTTGAAGCACATGCAGTAGTATTCTAGTTCTGCCATTCTCATAACAACAGTAATCAGGTGCCATTCTCATAACAAATGTAATCGGGGTAATGTGATACATAGGAAAATTCTATATTCTCATGTCGGACCTATGAAGATCTACATTTTATAAAGCTAACTATATTTTTCTTATAATTAAATAATTGCTCACGGTTATATTTCTTTTACATGTGTCACTTGTTAGACCACATTGCAAAATATAAATCAATTGTTCACAGAAAAATTTATAGACAGCTCAACGGTGTGCATGGCATGCATTAATCTTTCTAGTTCTCATATATTCTTAGCACAAAACATAAGCCTTTCTGAGAAGTTACTAAATTGCTCTGAACTGATCATTAGCTTTAGCTGATGCATATTTGAATGAGTGCTTACTGCTAGTACTCCAAATGACAGTTTTTTCACCCTAATTGGGGATCGTTCGGTTAAAATGAAATTCACCTAGCTAGAATTGTTTCAGTTCAATGGATCTTATATACCAATTAGTGAAGTGGTCCTAGTAGGAATAAATCCAGGTTACAAATGAGTAGCAAACAAACGAGCCCTAATAAGATCCAATCCTATTCTAGCTAGCAAGGATAGTAAGAAAGAAATGTGCAAAGGTGACGTGAAAATTTATTGAGACGATAGTACATAGGGTAAGTAGAGAAAAAAAAATTGGTGACTAGACAATCTTCTTGTGTTTCAAAACGTTGATAGCACCGAAATCTTCGTTCATGCAAGTTTAGGCATATGATAGCTAACACACGCCTTATATAAAAATGGTCGGATTAATCTTGTTGCAACTTAAGCCTCCACATACGTAACTATATTATTACATTTTTTATAAAGGAAGATTTTACTGATTTTCGATAGCGTTACATTAATGAGGTGATAAAAGGTTTTGAAAAATATTTTCTGGCCACTACCTAACAAAGAAGGACATGACCTTTTAACAAAAAGAAGTCACCCACAATCTAGTGGCACTCGAAGATCGACTAGAACACCACCTATGTGCTTGGCAAAATATAAGCTTGGCCACCCGTGGCAAGTGTTGCGTCATGTGTTATAGTCTTCTCGCGCGCCTATCGTGTTGATCATTATGATTGGTTCAGTAAATATTGAGACAATCATTTTGAATACCTCAGATTTAGGTTGATGTAATATAGCCAATGAAATGTTCAAAATTATTTCGTAGATGCGATCTATATATTTTAACGACCAGCCGCTAACCGGCTAGCTAGAGGGACCATCGCTGCGTGCAATCCATAGATTTTTAGGGCAAACCTTTCTCACTTCACATGGTAGTATCAGGTTCTCTGCTTGACTTGTTTTTGTTGGCAATGTTGTGAATAGTATGTCCTAGATGTATATGTGGTGCATGCATGGGTGTTTTTCTAGATGTCCACGTGTTCTCCATTAATCACAACCAGGTTGAGGTTTCTCAGTCTATGTATAATGGCCTATTGTCGACTTGTGATCCTTGATGTATTCATATTCAAGTAATTCTTTTACTAGCTATTAGTGGTAGTAGCATATATATATAGTTAATTTGATATATTTACGGAGAACTCAAGCATGATGGCTCGAAGGGTGGGAACTTGGCAAAGATGATAACATAATGAAGGGCCAAACTACCTCACACAATTAATTTGATACTGGTGATGTGTTATTATTGTCATGTTATTATTTTCATGTCTTGTATGTGGTAGGATAGCTTTATTTCCTTGAGAAAGATTAAGATTCTATTTTCATGGTCTTCAAAATGTTGTGTCTATATGGATTTCAATCATTGTTTGGTAGGTCTTCAAAGTAGAGTGTCATTGGTTATCTTAATATAATAGGATGGATGTTGGACATCTACATGCATAGTGTTGGTTTACTTGACAAATCTATCAAATTGGACTTGGGTCTTGGGGCATGACCTTTGGGAGCAAGGGCATTGGATGCCATCCAACAAGCAATAGTTACATAGGATGTTGTTAGCAAATGTTCCTTACCTATATGGCTATCTTACTAGGTTTCTAGCCAAGATGCCAAATCTCACTAGAACACTTTGATGATTATGGATCTTGTACACCTATGTAAATGGAGGGAAGATGATTATAAAACATATATATCATGGTAGAATCCTTTCACTATGCCAAAGCAATTAATTATTGTCGATTCAAAACCAATTTTCACACAACAGAGATTTTGATCCGGCAGAGGATAATAATCGATAGTGATGCCCATAAAGTTCCACTATCACTTTGCTCACCCAATATTGATAACTATTATCACAAAACAAAAAAAGAAAAAAATAAATGACATCACTTGCTGCCACCATTTTGTAGTAGTGCTAGCTACGCTACCAACCATGCTCCTCACATGCTATTCAATTCAACCATATAGAGCTTAGCTTAGCGGTTGGATTTGTATAGATCGATTTATCATAGTCCATATAGAATAATTTGTCATAGATAGAAGGACAAATTCAACACGAATTAATACATCACATTATGTTAGATAGATAGTGATCGTGAGAGATTCAAATCATCACGCATTCATCAAATCACAAAGCAACAACACATAGGAGAGCAGACTCAATGCACCATCAATTCATGCAAACATCATTGTGTTGGATAGCTCGCTTTGCGCCCACGTGTTACGGGCCGACGAGGCCAACCTCCCGTGTGCCTCCAAAACACTATGTGACGGCCCTAAAAGGCTAGCCTCTTGCTTGCCACCGATGGAGAGGCCATCGGTCAGACCCCCTCCCCATGTGCTCCTTCAGGGATTGGAGGCCACATGAGGCACTCACATGTCGTTAGGGGAGGCCTCTTGAGCTCCCCGTGTGTGGGACAGAGAGAGGCCGATGCCCGAGCCCCCTCCCCCATGCTCACCGGGGAGGTACCTGGTCGAAGCCCCGCACGCCGTTGAGGAGGCCGCCTGAGAGGAGGGAAGTTTTGTGCTGGATCTAGCTAGAGGGAGGGGGAGAGGAAGAAGAGATAAGATAAGGGAGAGACAAGGGGGTGCGGATGTCAATTTATGAGTTGAATCAAAATTTTAGGTCTAGATAGAGTTCTCATGTCTAAGGAATGGGAATCAAACTTTCCTCATGCCTTAATTAAGAAGCTTCCTAGGGAAATTTCAGATCACAATCCACTTATTCTCATATGTGGAACTCCAAAAAAATTGCCACACATTCAATTCAAATTTGATTTGAATTGGCTAACTAATCCTGAATTCCTACCTCTGGTGGAGACAATTTGGAGTAAACCATGTAAGGCTAAATCTGCCTTAGATAAAGTACAGCAGAAATTGAAACTTTTCAAACAATTTTTCAAAGGGTGGGGCTTCAATCAACAAGGTGAATTTAGGAAAAAAAGAAAGGAATTGGTAATAGAGTTAACTAATCTTGAAGAGTTGGAAGAAACTTCCTCTTTATCTGTTGATCAAATAATGAGAAAGCAATATGTCTTATGTGAAATTCTAAAACTCTTGGAACAAGAAGAAATCTATTGGCTCCAAAGAAGTCATGAGTCTTGGTTGCTAAAAGGAGATAGCAATACTGAATACTTCCACAGATGTGCAAATGGCAGGAAGAGAAAAAATTCAATTATATCTTTTGAGAAGGATGGTCAAGTTATAGAAGGTGATGATAACCTTCTAAAACATGCAACTGAGTTTTATACTGAACTGTTTGGTCCAGTACCACAACAGAATATTCATTTAGATCCATCTATATGGGATGGGCATTATTCTGTGTCCAGCCTAGATAATGAGCTGTTATGCCAACCTTTTTCTGAGGAGGAGATCAAAAAAGCCCTTTTTCAGATGAAGAAAAATAAAGCTCCAGGACCAGACAAGATACCTATAGAATTTTTCCAGAAATGCTGGCCTATTGTGAAAAATGACATAATACAAATTTTCACGGACCTTCATCAAAACAAGGTGAACATAAGCAGAATAAATTATGGCATTATTACACTTTGCTACCCAAAATTAAAGATGCCAACAAAATTCAACAAGTATAGACCAATTTGCTTACTCAATTCTTTGTACAAATTAGTTACAAAGGTCTTGACCATTAGAATTGAGCCTCTTGCTGAAAAATTAATCAGTAATGTTCAAACAGCTTTCCTCAAAGGTAGAAACATACTATCTGGAGTTATGTGTCTACATGAAATAATTCATGAGACAAAAAGGAAAAAACAAACTGGCATAGTCCTTAAATTGGATTTTGAAAAAGCGTACGATAAAGTAAATTGGATTTTTTTATTAGAGTACATGAGAATGAGAGGGTTCAGTCCTACCTGGATATCTTGGATTGAACAAGTATTATCAGGGGGGACTGTTAGTATTAAAGTTAATGACAATATTGGAACTTACATCAAAAGTTTCAAAAGGGTAAGACAGGGTGATCCATTGTCCCCAATTTTATTCAATTTTGCAGCTGATAGCCTCACTAAGATGATTGAAAATGGACGTAAAAAACAATGCATTTTACAGTCTAATTGAACACGATATTCCCAAAGGGGTCAATATGTTACAATATGCTGATGATACGGTTATTTTCCTCAAAAATGATTTGGAGGGTGCCAGAAATATGAAACTGTTACTTTACATGTATGAAGCAATGGCTGGGTTGAAAATCAACTTTAGCAAGAGTGAAGTCATAATGATTAATGATTATGATGATATTGGCAGCATCTATGCTGAAATTTTCAACTGCCAGTTAGGATCCTTTCCTATTAAATACCTGAGTGTGCCCATTAGTCCTAGTAGACTACACCTCGTGATTTGGACACCTCTGGTAGAAAAAAGTGAAAAAAGACTAGATGTTTGGCAAGGAAGTTCCATGACTATGGCTGCAAGGGCCACACTAATTGAATCATGTTTGAATAATGCCCCAATTTATCAATTATCTGTGTACTTATCACCACAGACCACTATCCAGCAAGTAGATAAACAAAGGAGATCTTTCTTCTGGCAGGGTGGGGGCACTAAGAGAAAATATCACTTGGTCAAATGGACCAAGATATGTGTGAGTAAGAAAAGAGGGGGATTAGGCCTAAAAGATCTTAGAAAGATCAATATATGTCTTTTGTCCAAATGGTGGTGGAAGCTGGACACTGAAAATGGATTATGGCAGGAAATTGTTAAGGCTAAATATTTGAAAAACAAAAACATACACAATGTTACTCACAGAGTTGATGACTCTCCCATCTGGTATGATCTCTTGAAAATTAAAGAGTTCTACCTCTTAGGAAGACAAATTGAGATAAAGAATGGAGAAAAAGTTAGATTCTGGAAAGATATCTGGTTATATGACAAACCAATTTCTGAAATAGTTCCAACTCTCTTTACTATTTGTGATCAGCAAGATATTACTGTAGCCATTGCCAAAGCTGATTTATCTAGCATTACTTTTAGAAGATGGCTTAGTATTGAGCTACAGGTTTGTTGGAATCTTATATCATCAGATGCTGATGGATTCATTTTACAAGAGGAAAATGACAAAATCACATGGAAATATGGGAATAAAAAGTCTTTTACAGTCAAATCTCTGTATAATGTTTTAACTCAGAGGGATACAGGTCCTGAGTACAGAAAAATATGGAAAGGGAAAGTTCCTAGAAAAATCAAATATTTTATGTGGCTCCTTTCTAAGAATGCTGTTTTGACTAGAGATAATCTTCTTAGAAGAAACTGGACAAGGGACCCTACTTGTCAATTCTGTGATGAGAATGAGTCATGTGATCATCTCTTCTTTTCTTGTCCAGTTGCTAAAACCATTTGGGCAGAAACATACTATCTGGAGTTATGTGTCTACATGAAATAATTCATGAGACAAAAAGGAAAAAACAAACTGGCATAGTCCTTAAATTGGATTTTGAAAAAGCGTACGATAAAGTAAATTGGAATTTTTTATTAGAGTACATGAGAATGAGAGGGTTCAGTCCTACCTGGATATCTTGGATTGAACAAGTATTATCAGGGGGGACTGTTAGTATTAAAGTTAATGACAATATTGGAACTTACATCAAAAGTTTCAAAAGGGTAAGACAGGGTGATCCATTGTCCCCAATTTTATTCAATTTTGCAGCTGATAGCCTCACTAAGATGATTGAAAATGGACAGAAAAACAATCTGTTTACAGGTCTAATTGAACACAGTATTCCCAAAGGGGTCAATATGTTACAATATGCCGATGATACGGTTATTTTCCTCAAAAAATGATTTGGAGGGTGCGTAAATATGAAACCTGTTACTTTACATGTATGAAGCAATGGCTGGGTTGAAAATCAACTTTAGCAAGAGTGAAGTCATAATGATTAATGATTATGATGATATTGGCAAAATCATCTATGCTGAAATTTTCAACTGCCAATTAGGATCCTTTCCTATTAAATACCTGGGTGTGCCCATTAGTCCTAGTAGACTACACCTCAGTGACTGGACACCTCTGGTAGAAAAAAGTGAAAAAAGACTAGATGTTTGGCAAGGAAGTTCCATGACTATGGCTGCAAGGGCCACACTAATTGAATCATGTTTGAATAATGCCCCAATTTATCCAGCAAGTAGATAAACAAAGGAGATCTTTCTTCTGGCAGGGTGGGGGCACTAAGAGAAAATATGTAGCCATTGCCAAAGCTGATTTATCTAGCATTACTTTTAGAAGATGGCTTAGTATTGAGCTACTAAATGTTTGTTGGAATCTTATATCATCGAGATCTTGATAGATTCATTTTACAAGAGGAAAATGACAAAATCACATGGAAATATGGGAATAAAAAGTCTTTTACTAGTCAAATCTCAGTATAATGTTTTTAACTCGAAGAGGGATACTGTTTGGTCCCGAAAGTAAAAAAATATGGAAAGGGAAAGTTCCTTAAAAAAAATCAAATATTTTATGTGGCTCCTTTCTAAGAATGCTTTGTTTTGACTAGAGATAATCTTCTTAGAAGAAACCGGACAGGGACCCTACTTGTCAATTCCGTGATGAGAATGAGTCATGTGATCATCTCTTCTTTTCTTGTCCAGTTGCTAAAACCATTTGGGCAGTCATTGCTAAATTTATAGGAGCTGACAATATTCCTACTTCACTTGATCGGTGTTGGATCCTGGTGTGACAAATGGATCCCACAGCTTAGTATCTTACACTGTTGGGGTATATCTGCTATTTGTTGGTCTATTTGGCAGGCTCGCAATAGAGCACATTTTGATGGCAAACTTTTAAAGAATCCAATTGAGATTATATGTCATGCAGCTGCACTAATGCGTTTCTGGACAGGTCTGATTCCAGAGCTCAGTAAGGAAGAAATCATTGATGGTGTCAATAACATGCTGCGACTGGCGACTGAAATCTTCATCAATCAATCCTCTACAAATGATGGCCAGCTTGTGGTAAGGGACCAGAATCAAGACGATGGAGCTGATCACTCAACTTGACTGGTTACAAGTGGATGGACAAGCAAGAAGGATGGCAATACAATCTGTATGACGGCAGAATGGATGTGTTCTTTTGTTAAGTCTACTACTTGTTCTCTTGCCCACTGTGTTGGTGCATCTGTTCTTCTCGCCCTGTAGTTGGGTGCCTATGTTACTGTCAAAACTTTAAACCTCGGTTCAGTTGTTGGTTTGTCCCAGACAGGTGTAGTTTCCTGTTTAGGGATCCTTTCTTCTTTTCTGCAATCTTGTCTTGGTCTGTAAAACTGCTACTCCTGTATTTCCGTTTCTTGAAATGGGAATGGGGTTATGCCTCATGTTGAAAAAAAAAAGGACACAAAATATTTGTTGGGAAGTAATACAAACTGATAGTGATACTAATATTGTCGGGTGTTATCACCAACTGCCGGTGAGAATTACTCATCACTATCAAATGTTTTTTTAAAAAAAATGACAGTGATAGGCTTGTTGCAAATGAACCGACAGTGATACCCCTATCATTGTAAGATGTAAAATACCTGGAAGTGATGTGAAGACGTTGTTTTGGCAGTGTTAAAAATTGGTTAATGAAAGATTAGCATAAACATAGTGGTAGACTTGGCTTTTATTTTTGTACATGGCACATAATTTGCGATTAGTTCTTGAAAAAAAAAAGCTTATTGGAACAAACTTTATTGATTGGTATATATATCGTATATAACTTGAGAATTTAATAGTAGGACTATGTTGTGACATTATCTTCTTTGTGAGCATGCGCCATGAATAATGCATCCATGCACTCATTCATGTATAAGTCAAGTAGTTCGTTGATCGAACGCCAAAAAAGAAAAAAAAAACAGAACACTGGAGAGATGTCCGCGCTGTTCTCCAAGGTGGTAAGAAAACGAAAGCAAGTGCGGCCCGCCCTCTGCGCCGTCCAGGCAGCAGACAAAACTGCGCGGGCCCACCCCTACTCACAGAAAAGAGGCAGACTGCGTGTCCACTGCAGGTCTTATTAGGTCTACAGCAGCAGCAGCAGCAGCAGCCGCGCCGCCGTCTTCTTCATTTCCGCGCCCCCAAATTCCCCAAGCCACCAACCACACACCACCACGCCAACAAGCTCCGTACTCCGTCCGTCCATCCATCCTAAACCCCGAGAGAGCGCTCCTCCGATCCGTCCGGCTCCTATACGTGCTCGCCGTCGCCGCCCAGGAATCTGTCCGGCTCCTCGTCGCGTCGACGATCCCCTTGAGCAGGCGAGCTTCCACTGCGAGCGCATGGCCTCCGGATCCGACGTTGCGGAAGTCGCGCTCGTGGTCGCCGTGCTCGAGCGCAAGCTTGCCGAGGCGGAAGCTCGGATCCGCGCGGCTGAGTCGGAAGCTCGGATTTTTGCGGACACCATCCGTGCGCTCAAGCCCACGGTCGCCAACGCCGAGGCTCTTGCGCGCGACCGCACGGTCGCCGGTGCCGATGCTCTGGACACCCATCTGTACCGCGACACCCGCAGCGGATCCGACGACGTTGCGGAAGTCGAGCTCGTGGTCGCCGTGCTCGAGCGCAAGCTCGCCGAGGCGGAAGCTCGGATCCGCGCGGCCCAGGCGGAAGCTCGGATTTTTGCGGACGCGATCCGTGCGCTCAAGCCTGGGGTCGCCAACGCCGAGGCTCTTGCGCGCGACCGCACGGTTGCCGGTGAAGACGACCAGTCACACAACGCGACCCCTGTGTCACCCATTCGGCACCAGTCACAGGCAGGCGACCACGTCACAGCCAGAGACGTCGGGGCAGCCGAGCTCACGGGTGGCGAGATCCGGGCGCGGGTCGTGGTCCCCGAGCTCGGGGCTGGCGAGATCACGCCTGGTGTGGGTTTCGATTCTTTCGAAGCTGGCGCCGAGGTCGGGCACGAGGACAACATTCCTAGCCCTACCCCACTGATGACGATTGAAGCATCCCCAGTCCCAGTCACAGCTGCTCCCGCGCTGCCGGACGAGCTGATTGAGGAGAGGGCAGTTGAGGAGGTCGTCGTGGAAGTCGTCGTGCCCAGAAGCCATGATTATGAGGTGGTGGAGGCAGGGGAGAAGGCTTCAGAGGCCATCGCTGGCAAGAGGAAGAAGCCAGCGTCTGATCTTTCCTTACAGTTGGATGACCTCAGGTAAACTACCACTGTTTTTGATGTGCGTGATGAAGTGGCGCGGCTGACCTAGGATTTATCGATGATTAGGGCATCGCGCTATCCTAAATTTGAAAACTAACTACCCATATTATGCCTTATTTCTAATAGATAGGATGATTGAAATAATTAAAATATATATAGTTAATCGTCAACCATATGTAGGTTTTTTTTTTTTTTGGTCTGTGGGTTTTTATTCTATTTTAAAGTTCCAATGGCATTGGCAGTCTTAAACTCTGCGAGACTACATTCTAAAACTCGATCACTAGCGACAAATCAACACATGGAATAATGCATGGATTAGTTGATTAAAGAAATCCCAGCAGAGAGCTAGGATTAGATTGAGTATATAATAACACTAGTGTGGAAAAATCCAGACCTCTAGTACTCCAAAAGGACCATGCATGCGGTGTAATTTGTATTCAGGTTCAATTTTGTTCTTAATAGCCTGATATAGCCTTGTATTAGCCTCGAGAGAACCCTGCTGCTAAATGTCTTTAACCTGCTATTTGTTACACTGTCATAGAGTCACAACAAGCCACGAGGTTTCAGATGAGGCGGCACATGGAGACGATGTGGCAGCGAGTCATCAGGCGGCACAAGGGGAACAGCCTGCAAAAGCCACCAAGAAGGCTAGAAAGCAGAAGGTGCCGTCCTTCTACAATCAGGTTTTCATCGCCCTCAAGGAGCAAGAGAACCTTCTGAAGATAAAGGAGCGTGAGGCCATAGCCAAGAAAGCTGCTGCCGCTGCTGCCAAGCAGCTGCATTGCACGTGCTACTGCTCTGATTCTGGTGATGGAGAATCTTCACAAAACTGATTGACGATTCTTAGTGATTTGATGCATTGTATTGTTTTTTCCCTATTATTTCAAAGCAATCTAGGACTTATTAGCTAGTGCAAACCATTTGCATTAGGATTTTTATTTCTTTCTCCTATGTTAATTAGATTACTTAATGTTGTTAATGTTTTTCAAGAAATACACATATGTATGATGATCTTTGTATTTTTGCAAAATCTGAGGCAAGAGATCCACATCACCTACTCTTCAAAAGCAGCGAGCATGAACACAGAACAGCGGCAACTAAACGTACGTACAGTACGTCTTCAGGCACCTCGTCCCAATAAAATTGGATTGGGAAGGAACAACTCAACTACACTCTGCTGCACCGGCTCATTGAGGTCAATTCCACTTCTCTAGAGGCGGTTCTGCCATGGTACGTAGACCAAGCTCATGATGTAGGAATAGTAAAGAACAATGAGAGTGCACTGCTGTTCCTTCGCATAACAATTTATGGAGCAGGTGCGCACAGCGCTAAGCTTCAGCTTATTTAAATTTTCAGTTAACGTCCAGATTTCGTTTTTGCGAATTGGTGAAGAGAAAAAGGCGGTAGAATTGAAACTGATGGAGAGGAAAAGGGAGCTCAGATTTGGGTTCGTTTTTATGGTTTTCGTCAACGCAACGTCCCCGTCACCCTAGCTCGATCGGCCCAGTGGATTTTTCCTGTGATCAGTATGCTTAGACACATACTCCCTCGTACAGTATCATAATAGATGATGTTCTGAACAAGGTTTGTGTCAAAGGTTGAGAATTTAAATCATGAATAAATTTTTAAGTCATCGAGTTTCGAAATGTGAAAATTATATCAATAGATTTATCTAAAAATTACTTTTATCAAAATATACATATATAACTTTTCCATAAATATTTTATAGAAAAAAATAAGTCATAATTGTGCTTTGGAGACCGTGTCGCTGTCCTAAATTAATATCATCTATTGTGACACGGAGGGAGAGTATATGGGTCGCCTTGGCTTTCGAGACATGGAGTTATTTAACTTGGGAACATATCTAGTGCAAACCATGCAAACCAACCGTGAGGGATGCACACGGGAGGTGGAAAGGGGATTTACAAATGTGTGATTAAGGGCAGGCGGTTAAGTATTAAATTACCTAATCATCTCATGTTCCTTGGATCAACATCCCATGACCCCAGATTAGAAGTTTACATGGTTTGCACGGAGATGCTGATTTGCACTCGATATGTTCCCATTTAAACTTAGAGAGAATTATCTGTATAGCCTGAAAAATATGTCTCTTATTTGTCCCTATGGCCCTCAAATGAATTTTAATTTACTCCATGGCCTTCCATCAAGTCTGCGGGATAAAAGATTGTTTTACCCCTAGACAAAAAAAAAAATAAAATGCAGAGTTGAAGCTGGCCCCCCCGTATGTTGCCTCGCCAACAACGACGGCTACGAAAGCGGATGGCTGTCGTGGACGACGGGGAAGGAGGAGGAGCGGGCGGGCGACGGCGGTTGCTAGGTGTCATATGGGTGGCGGCGTGGCGATCCAGTTTCCCTGGCCGCTTGTGCGGGAGCGCACCGCCGATGGTCGCCTCGTGAATTCGCGGGAGGAGGCGACCGCGCACCACGTCTGCGCCAGGAAGGTCAAGGACCGTCGCCTCATCCTGGAGCTCGTTGACGAGCGCTACTGCGGCGCGGCGCCCCCGCCTCAGCAGTGGTGGCGGTGGTTGCATCCGTTGGTCGGGTAGGAAACCATGGCGGCGGTGGTAGTTTTTTTGCACCAGATAGGACAGGGTGGGGGAGAGGAACGAACAGCTAGATCACGGGCTCAGCTGTTTCGCTCGATAGGTGGAGTACAAATGGGTAATTTTGTCTTTTTCCATCTCAAACAGTGGACATTCTAAAAGACCCTAACAGACCTCGAGGAAGGTCAAGGAGCCAAACAAAGTTCGTTTGAGGGTCTCTTTTAACTTAGCTCTTCTTGCTTGCCAAGGGTGGCAAATTTAGCAGGACCCCGGGGGCTCCTAGTTTTCGAATTCTCAAGGCCGTCTATTTTGCAGAAGGTGAGTTCTTGGAAGCAACATTTGGCCAGAACCCTTCACGCACTTGGAGGTCAATAATCGAGGGAAGAGATACCCTAGCTAGCTAGTTCAGGGTTGATTAGAAGGATTGGCACACTGTTATTTGGTCGTCAAATTGGCTACCGAGAAATGGCCTGATGAGGCCGGTATGCTGTGTCCCCCTCAGAAAGTTAGCGAGTTGATTGATCAGACTCTTCGAGGGTGGGTGTTACCGGACTACACTACCAGATAACGAGGAACACGGATTTAGGTACTGGAGCCGCCGGCGATCGCTCGCCGCCGACACTCAACAGGTTCGGTTTCCTCCCGTGTTTCCAGTTCAAGTTCAACTCCTCCCCCACGCCAGCAAAGGCTTGGACCTCCTAACCAGTTACATGGGCTTGTTACATGGGCTTAGAACCAATTAGGTCCAGTAACTCGTGGATTGGTCTTCCTAATACGATGGCTGCGTCTTGGGCCGACATCAGAGCCCGCCGGTTCCTCCTCTCTTCCTTCTTCATCATCAGACCACGCTCCCGCCTCTTTATCAGGTTCAGAGCTCGTCGTCTCCATTGCAGCATCGGCGGTCTTGGTCGATCTTGTTGGTGACAGTGGGCCCTCAGTGCAAGGTGGTTTTTGGGCATGGCACTACGAGAAGTCATCGGCGGTCTTGGTCGATCTTGTTGGTGACAGTGGGCCCTCAGTGCAAGGTGGTTTTTGGGCATGGCACTACGAGAAGTCAGGGCTATTCAGAGAGAGATCGGCTTATAGAATGTTGGTGCACACAAGAGAGGAGATCGATCTGGTTAGAGCACACGGCTGGCGTTCAGAAGCAGCAGCTCAGAGATCTGGCGTCGGACCTGGCGCCACGGCGAACTAGCGTCGTGCTGATTGCGACGGGCTGGCGTAGAGTCCGCAGCGGCAGCCGACGGACGTCTGGGCGGCCGTGCCGTCTGCCTGGAATAGCGTCGCGATGGCCCAATTGACATTAGTAGTAACAACGTGAGCTTATTTTATTGGATTCGTTCGCAAGGCCCAAATCGTCATTCACAAGCTAAAAAACAATTAGACTGCTGCTCACTGTTCCACAACCGTGATATGGGGTGTAGCAGCACAATATTTATGCCCGCACAAGCTGACAGCAAAAAACCTTTGAATATTATACACAAACGCTGTAACAACTCATGCAACAACAAGCATCCCAAATGCCTTCCACATAACACATAAGGCGTCGTGCAGACTCGAGAGGAAGGATCCCATCCACATACATGTAATCAGTGCATCAATGAGATGTATGGACCTTCTCGAAACTACAGAGTCATCAGGCATGTGGGGGTGGGTGTTGACAACAATCAGGCAGGCATGTGGTTAAGGTCTTCATGTACATGACAAGGAGGATACGCCGCTCAAGGCTCCTGTTTTAGCATGATATTGATTATGCCTATGGCGGCCTTTGGCTGATAATGCTCATCAGTGTCAACTTCTTCAATCTCCTGTTTGTGTAAACAAGCAGACAAAATCAAAAATCTAATAAGCAACTATTATAGTGACATCAGCGAAATGAAAATATTTAAACAACCTGGGCCATGTGCATATGCCAACAGTCCTCATGTAAATGACGAATTCAATTTGGTCAGGCTTTTTCATTAATGCAGTTTTTTTTTTATATTCATATATAACTTGCCATTTTGAACACATGCTTGTCTCTAAATCAAGATTCCAAACATCTATTTGGGCTCAAACTCTAAAAGACAAGTATATGGAACAGGGTTCTTTCTTTATCACCAAACCAAAAGGCTCCTCTGCCAGGGCCTACAAAAAGTCCAACATCTTTTGAACAGGGCAAGATTTTTTATTGGAAGTGGCCAGCATATATCCTTTCTGGAAGGATACATGGTTGAAAGACACCGCTACAAATCTACTACTCAGATCCTGATACTCTAGTATCTCGGTTAAATGATGATGGTGACTTGAATCTACAGTTTAGGAGTCTGCATGGACCAGAGGTGGAGCTTCTGGAGGACCTGAGAGCTCAACTTGATTATGTATGTAGATAATAGGAAAGAGGATAAGGTTGTATTGGCTTTACATAAATCCTAAGTCCCTTTATAAATTCTTAGCTGACGTAGAAGTGACTAATATTCGGGCAAGGCCAATTTGGAAGTACAAAGAACCACTAAAAATTGAAGTGTTTATAAGACAATTGTTTCACAAGTTACAATCTGCTGTGACTTTGAAGAAGAGTTGGAAAGGGAAATTTACTGTTGCTCATGTGGTCAACAGGAAGCAGTAGACAACATTTATTTTTTGTTGCTCCAAAGCAAGGGTGCTGCGGTGCTGTCCAAGTAATGTGTTTGGCTGGAATGGTTTCCCGATCTCAAGAGCCAACTTCAGGGGAGCTGGCTCCAAAATAGGATTTGGCAACGGTATCTCTCAGCACTTGGCAATGTTTTTATTTGCTGGTTTTGCTTGGGCACTATTGAATATAGGAATAAGATGCCGATTGAACACACTTTTCCCAACGGACATAGTCCTCACTGGTGTCACTTCAATGCAGAAGTGGAAAACCCTGCAGAAGGGAAAAATACTGGGATCTGGATGTTATGATGGAGAAACTCCTGAGATGACTGCATGACTTTGAGCCTTCAAATGTGCGAAGCTCGGATGTGGGACAAATTTAACTGTGCTGTTCTAGGGTGGCTTCCTGTTTCACTTAGTTTCGTCTCTTTGCTGCCTAGTGTTTCTTGTACTCGGTTCTTGTTAAGCTGGTATCCCAGCGTACTTTTGTTGTATGAACTCTATATGCTTTCAATATAAGCAGAAGTATCTCAGTTCCAAAAAAAAAAAAACGAGATTTGAGCATTTGTTTTCAGAGCCCAAGAGCAGTTTCATGTAAATCAGTTAAAATGCAGTACATGTGGTATTAAGGAAAGAAGCCATTCAGCACAAAGAGATAAAAGGAGAACAAAAATCATAGCTTAAAGATTCAACCAAACATTACAAAAGAAAGCTACCAGAAAGAGAAATTCAGAAAGCACCTGAACAATGTCCTCTCCCTTGATAACTCGCCCAAATACAACAAGCTTGTCATTCAAGTCAGGAATTGGAGCGGTCGTGATAAACAAGTCAAATCCTTTGCTATTAGGATTCTTCGTAGTCCCAATCATAAATGCCTCATGTTTTGGACTGCAAAATAATAGAAATATAGTTAACATTACTTAAGGAAATTGCTATTACAAAGGATCTGGTCTACAGAACTAAGATTCAACATAAATTAATATATGCACTACTGAGGAATCAAACCTGAGATCATTTTTCCCACTAGCTTTAGCTTTCGTTATCCATTCTTGGGCAGCTCCATCAAAATCAAAATCGCCTCCTTGAATTACAAAATTTTTTATAATATGCCGAAATGGCATTCCTTTGAAATGATCACTCTTGCTGCACAATAGGATAAATATTAGATATTACACCAATAGATAAAAAAAAATAGTTCATCCTGAAGAATTATCAACCAAAAACAAATAAATAGTTCATCCCGAAGAATTATCAACTTAATAGCTCCAACTTCTTGACTGGCGCTTGAGACATTCATGAAGTGTTTTCCCAAGAAAGATGCATAGTAACAAATACAACATTTACGATATCCTAAGCATAGTTGCCGTATGCTACCATGGTAACAATAGTTTCACACTTTCCACACTTGCATTAAAAACCGCCACACATTCATGCAACCAGTAACTAGTTTATCATTACAACCAAACGTCGTTAAAATTTTAATGATAGATTCAAATAAGTCCATTGCAATGTTTATAAGGCGCTGCGGCGAGGCGCGGCGCCCGACCCCCTTCACAATGCCTAGGCGACGCCTTACCAGTCCAACAAATAAGAAATAACATCAGGGAATAGGCTGGAAAAAGAGAAAAAGGGAAAAAGAAAAATAAAAAAAGGGCAAATGTAAAGCCCAGCCCAATAGGAAGCCCACAAGTGTGCCTTTATCCCTTCTCAGCTCCTTCATCCATGCGGGCATCCTATCTCCTCTACGCAGAAGGCAGCGCCGCTGCCACCGCAATTCTTCCTCTTCTCTGCTTCACGCACGCAGATGCAGCGCCGCCACATCTCCCTCCTTCACGCCGGTGCAGCGCCACCGCATCTAGCGCCGCCGCGTTTCCTCCCTCATGCCTCACGCAGGTACAGCGCCGCCTGCCCGCCCTCCCTCGAGCTACTCTTGGCTGCGTACGCTCAGCCTGCCCTCCGCTCCATCCCTTCATCTTGCCGCTGCTCCCTCAGGTCCGCCGCAAATGACCCAGGCGGCGCCGGATATGGTGGGATTAGTAAGGAGGTAGCTGTGTGGCCTCTCCCTATTGATTTCCTCAGATTTTGGCAGGGCGTCGGGGACGCCTTGCTCCCTGCGAGCGCCTTGTCACCTAGGCGACACCTTAAAAACATTGGTCCATTGATTGCCAACTAATTAACAATATTAGACTTCATGTTTCCTTTGGGAAAGAATAAAAACATTTTTTAAGTTCATCAATAGTATGCCTCGAATAACTGAGTATATTCTATGAGAATTTTAGTCCAACTGCTGAAACTAGGGGGTGTTGCTTGACCCATCAACTAAAAGTATTGTTTCATAGGCCATGTTGCAGATTTTGTAGTTATTCATAGTACAATTGTGGTGCATAGCCATTCAAATAGTGATAATGTTACAGTTTCGATGTTCTAACTTACATGGATTAATCATATAGGCTATATACGGCAAAGCTATGTTTTTAAACCAATTATGGCACGCAGGCAGAGCTAAGGTTTTTAACCAATTATTATGGCACAGCTATATTGTGACACTAACACAATCAAAATAATAAAGCAAATGATCATATAAATCCTATGTCATCAAACTATTAAATAAATCATGGATTCATCACAATTTATGGTGCTTACCACAAGTTGATAAATCTATCCACGACACCAGCAGAAGCATCTTTGTATATTTCTATAGTAATTGGGCCTTTTGCGGTGTTCATTACCTGCAGAAGTTAAGCAGTGGCATAAGGTTTCTTCTAGTACAAGATGATTGCAGTAAGGTGATAAAATACTTGTAAATGCAAAGCATCTGCATTCAAAATTTATATCACCAACTTAGTAAGGTTATATGCCATAAACTTTCATACTAATTCTGTGGATGAAGAGAATCTGATTTTGTTGCTAATTCTGTGGATGACAAGTGACAACCAGTGTTACAAAATGTTGAGTCTCAACAACGGACAGCAGAAGTTGAACATACCAAAAGAAACACTTCATAAATAGGTATGCAGTACAATATATCACAGTATTGGTCACATTTAGATGATTTATAAGTCTAGTGGAATCGTTACTTAGTGTTAAACTTTGGTCAGTTCTGACTGACACAGGTTTCATCGTTTCATGAGCATAGTTTGAGCAGTATAGAACATCCAAAAGAACACCATTCATCCTCACTTAACAAGCACTGTTCTTGTTTCATGTTTGGGTAATGGGGTTCACACACAAGACCATAACTCACTATGCTAAAACAAAAGTTGTATTTCCAGTTTTCCACACAAATTCTTACATGCTTAGCGGAATAATATTTTTTAAAGATGTATGATGTAAGTGTCATATCCTTTAAGAATATCATGCTTGAAGAAAATAAATCACACCCTCATTTAGATATCAGTAGCAGCACAGCAAGTTATAATGCATATACAACATACATTAAATGATACATGTATCCCCAAGTTACATTCAATAGTTAATCGGAGTTATTAAAATCCCCTCCCATTCGGAGCGTTCACAGCAATCGAAGCATTGCTGGTCTCCTGGCGATGCCGACACCTGTCCCTGCCCATTTTGCCTAGGCAACCACCCGCGAGTTCAGCCCACGGCCCGTCTCACGTCCCAGGCTGCAATGGTCTCTTCCCCGCACCGGCTTGGGGGGCGATTGAAACCATAGCCGCCATCGCCTCCTCCCTCCTCCGGGTCCACCCTAGCCGGTATCGCCTCCTACCTTCTCCCTCCCCCGATCCACTAGCTACGGTAGCCTCCTCCCTCCTCCCTCCTCTCCTAGCCATGGCCGCATCCTCCCTCATCCCGTCGCATGGGCGCACCTTAATCTTCGGGAGAAATGGTGTGCGGCCCTGCCTCTTCATGGTGGTGTTGCGCCGTGGTCGCCTACTCACCTCTGCTCCCGCTCGTGGCACACAGATCTGGCGAAACTCGCCCGCTCCCGCGGCAGCCATGATGGACAGAGGAAGAGGAATCACCCGGGATTTCTTTTTGCATCCACTGAAGAGTCTCGAGGTATAAAATATTCTACACACATTTTACAAATTTGCACTATGAGCAAACATTTCTGTCTTCTCTGATCCAACTTTATAGATTGGACTGTTATAATTCCAGTTCCGCCTCTGCTACTGCATGCAGGATTTCACCAGCAACAAGCCTCCTTGAATTTGTGCCTTCATAATTTATTTTTGGTGGCTCAATACTTTGCTTCCTTAATAAGAGTACATTCAGATGAGATGTATGCAACAAAGTTCAGTAGAGGCTCCATAACTCTAATGAGTTGATCAGTACAACGATTTCATATAGAGGGTTGAGGTCAATCACACTGCCAGATAAATTATTTCAGAAGGTTACACTGCATTTGATTAATCAAGGTCCTAACATCATTGACTATTTCAGTTTATTTTAGGTGCAGCGAACATCCGCTTTGCTCCGTCCAAGCTGTGGTGTGCATACATTGGGTTATACTTATTTGGTGGTTCTTTGCGGCAACCAAAAAGTATGTCATCTTGACAAGTTGTAGATAGATCAACATGTAACACAATTATTTAAATTAGCTGATAGTGTGATTTGTCATTTGTCAGGCTATGTAACAGTGACAATACAAAGATAAAAATTCTCTGATAAATTTTAGTTACTCAATATAAAATTGGCGAAGGTAGTGCACATATTGATAAATATATATTTTAGGAAGCTCCAATGGTCTATACCATTGATCAGCTTTCTTAAATGCAAAAAGCAATTGGTTTCTTCATTTCTAGAATCTTGACTGCTATATAGACATTTAGACAATTTTGAATCACTTGGTTTGTTGTTATCTGTACTATTTTGTTCTACATTTTGCATGCAAATTTAGTTTTTTAGTTCTGTCAATTATAATTTAGGCCCCTTAAAATGAAACTGTGTTTTTCTTCTTAGGAAAATGTAGGTCCAGAAATAAAACTGAAACCCCATTTATCTTATGTATTGTTTGAGCATGTGGATGTAGTATATTAAAAAAATAGCAAAAGAGTTTAGCAACTTGTCGTAAAATTATTTGTTTATTGTGTGGGAAAACATTCTTTTCTCATTTTGATTGATGCTTTTTGTTATTGAAGACATTTAATATAATATCCAGTGGGACTTCAAATCAAGCAACAATTTCTTAGGTAAAGGGACTTAAAGCTTAATGTTTCTGATTTTCGGTCTGTTCAAATTGCCTCGACTAGGGATAACCGGATTTCTAATGCTTGGTTTCGATATTGATGGCAGCAAAAATGATATCAGTGTATTGTGTCTCTCTTTGCAGCTCTTGGGATACTGTCAACATCAGCCAAAACGATGTAGAAATGTGATTATTTGGCCAGTCATTAGTTTGTTACCGTATCTACTAAGCTGTTGTAAGATGTACTTATCCATAGTGCGTAGCTTTGACTATGTAATTGGGTTTGGAAAGTATTGATTCTTGGAAAGAAAGATTTTCCTATGCTATTAGACTGGATACAACAGAGCTTTATATATCAAAAAAATGTTTTGCTTAATGTAATTGGGTTTGGAAAGTATTGATTCTTGGAAAGAAAGAAAGATTTTCCTATGCTGTTAGACTGGATACAACAGAGCTTTATATATCAAAAAAATGTTTTGCTTAATTAGATCTAATAAAGCCATGTCTATCAAATATGTACAATACTTTTTGATATTCAAGTAATTGCAGGGCGCCCGAAGGGCGAGAATGTTCTAGTTAAATATAAAGTAAACATCTGGTGGTTTGTTCAGAAATTGAGTTGAGAAGAGCTAACTGCAAAACTTACAGCATATCTTGGTCTACTGATCATTTTGGATCCTCTGGTCTCACAGCAAGCTTGATTCAAACAAATGAACAAAAAAAGACAATCAGTGAGTTTGACCATTGATGTCTAATGTTTCTTAAAATTGATAATAAATTATAATGGAAATTTTATTAATTATTAAAGACCATCAAATAGATGTTCCATTTTTCACAAATGAACTCTGAAAAAAGCAAATATAATAGGGGAAATGCAGAAGACAGCCCTATATATTTCTTAATTCTTATAAACAAGAATTCTCATTGGTTCTGTTGCCAGAACGAATAAGAAACAAATCCAAATAGCCATATCAATGAGTTACACCCGAAATGTATAATTATGATAATAACCACACAACACGCTTTCCAACATATTAGTTAGTATAATCACTAGGTCATACAAAGTTATACAATGGGGGAGAGATAATGCCACCTCAATAACACAAATGGCATGTATCTAGTTACAGATTCATAACTGTAAACAATACGAGCACAGCTTCTAGTACTAGATTTCTGTAAGACTGCAACTTACCTCAGCATCATGAAGCTCCATTTCAAAGTCTTGGGCAGACCTGCGGTTGAACTCATCAATAGAGGAATGCTGAACAGAAACTATATTAAACAACTTATTGGACAACTACAGAGCATGAGCTTACTTCATCTCAACTTATTGCAATATATAAGTGAGCTAGGGGCACCAAATAGCAAAATAAACAAAAAAATGATTTCCAGAAAGTACATTGACCTTTGATGCCAATGGCTGTAGGTAGCATAGAGAGATAGCACAACTAATATGACAATCAAGTTCCATGTGATAATAGTAGAGTAGCTGATTCGAGATGGAGCCTTCTTAGTCTTGCTTTGGATTAGCAATTGCTTGGGCTTTATCCTCGCCATCTGTAACACTGGAGGGGGACAGCTCTATCTGGGAAGCTCTCCTTCTCTAGGATGGGAAAGACAAGTTTAAGTCAGGGCAAGCAGGGGCGGATCCAGTAAAGGGACCCAATAATTTTTGTAAAAACTTCGAAGTTAGGAGCTGTCAAAATGTCAAATAGCTAAATAGCTTTAGGTTAGGGTTTCGGTGCTCAGCTTCGCGCAGCATATAAGTGACGGGAAGAGAAGGGGGTGCGAGTACCTGGTGGGGGCTCGTCGCCGGCGAAGAGACGAACGAAAGCTTCAGCACCTGGCCTAGGGCGGCGGCGGCCGTAGAGTCGTCTGATAGAGCGAGAGAGGGAGACAACGAGGGAAGGAGATCTCGGACGGAAGAAGGATGCAGCGGACTATACAGTGCGGTAGATCACCAATCTCTCGTTCCCATGGGCCCACATGTAAGGTCGTAATTTGTTTATTTTCTTTTTTTTCTCTTTCATTTACGGACCTTTTTAAAAAAAAAAGTGTTTGGATGGAGGCATCAGGGAGCGGAGTGAATCCAGAAGAGGAATATGTGGTGTAGATGCGGGTTTCAAGATGTCAAGGGGAATCCCCGTCGGGGAGTGCCTCCCCATCCCCAAAGAAAATTCCCCCATCCCCGTCCTCGTCAAATGTCACGGGGCAGGTTTTCTCCCAATCCCCGTCCCCGTGCGGGGAATTATTCCCATGGGGATTCCACGTATCCGTGTCATATCAGTTCATTTGATATCAACATTTTAAATATTCACGAAATCACATGGTATACAAATAAATTCATTCTACAAAATCATAAATTTATAAATCATCAAAACACATCCACAAAAGCAGGATGCCTGAAAAGCCCCCGTGAGTACTGGGCCTTTAGTATTGTGGGCTATTGAGTCTTTTTTATACTCGGGTTTTTAGTATTGTGGGCTATTGGGCCTTATTGTACTCGGGTCTCCATGGGAAACGGGGACGGGGAGACATATACCAAACCCGCCTCCATGAAACCCGACGGGGATGAATTCTTCCCCGTTTAACCCTCCGTGGGGAGAGATTTCCCCTCAAACCCATCACCTAATAGGAGAATTCCCCGCGGGGATTCGGGGAACGGTTCCCCATTGACATTTTGATGCGGGTTCTTTCCCTCCTCTAAAATTTGGCGGACGAGTCCGTTCCGCTCCCGCCGACGTTTTGTCACCCTCTCCCGTCTCTATCCCCGTGTCTCTCTCCCGTCTCTCTCTCGTTCTCTCTCCCGTCGAGGTCGAAGAGGAGGAGGAGGGCAGCGGGGAGCCGGCGGCGGCCATGGCGGAGGAGAGCGCCTTCCTCGACATCGCGGCCCGCGCCTGGGACCCCGACATCGCGCATCGCACCTTCCCCGACATCGTGGCTCGACTCGGTCTCTACGCCGCCAGATCCAAGCTGTTGTGGAGCTGCGGTGGCGCCCTCGACGCGCGTCGCGGCCGGCGCACGATGAGAAGGCAACCTCTACCTTGGAACGCGTTGCTAGGCCGCGTCGAGGGCGATGACGGAGGGGTCGGAGGCAGATGCGAATGAGGCGGCTAGGGTGGCGGAGGTCAGGGCGGAGCTGCTCGCGGGGCTCGTCATGGCGGTTGTGCTTAGAAGATTCTCCGCCGTCGGGCTCATCCATGGCATGGGGAAGAAAGGGATAAGGGAGAGAAGAGGATGGCGAGGTGGGACCCACGGTGTCATGGCTAATGGTGTCAAAATATCCTCCATCCTTCATTTTCAAATCCTTCAACCAAACATAAGATGGAACGGCTCCATCCCCCAAAAGAGGGATACAACCAAAAGCTCGGATGGAACAACTCCAACCCACATATCCTGCAACCAAACACACGGGTAGTGGATGGGACCTAGGAGCATGGCCACCTTCACCACCACCAGTGCGATGAACCCTATGGTTCACCACCTCCGGGCAACATCAACTCCACCTCAGAGCGCGGCCACCTCCACCTCTGGGCGACAACCAACTCTACCCGTCAACATCGGCATCTCCGACGAGCAACATATCTTGATCATGAATGGTGGCGTCACCTTCGGTAGTGGCGACTGGAAACACCGGCCAACAATGGCATCAATGAGAAAGGTGTCGGCGGCACCATCATATCTTGATCATGAACGATGCTCTAATAAATCGCTCGCAAGTTATCTTTGATGTAGGCAACTCCACCCAAATGGGAGCTTGCTCAAGCTCAGGGGTTTCGACAGACTACTTAGGGGAGGCATAGACCAGGGAGCATCGTCATCAGAATCACAGGAGACCATGGCCTTGTTTAGATTGCAAATTTTTTCAACTCGAACTCATGTAGCACTTTTCGTTTGTATTTGGTAAACATTGTCCAATCATAGGCTAACTACACTCAAAAGATTTGTCTCGTGATTTACAACTAATCTGTATAATTAGTTATTTATTTTACCAACATTTAATGCTCCATGCATGCATCTAAAATTTGATGTGATAGAGAGAGAGTGTGAAAAAACTTAAAAATTGTGGTGCATCTAAACAAGGCCCATATTGTCCCCGACTCCATAAGAAAGAGGGGAGAGCACGTGAGCCTCAAAGGAAGAAAGGTAAAAAAAGACTGAGACAAAATGATCACTCTAGGTTTAATTATGTTGTGAGATTAAAACTGGGGTTATTAAGGGGTGTTTGGACTACTCCAATCTACATTTTTTAGTTGTAGTCCATGTTTTTATCCAAACGGTTTCATCTCCATGCACTCATTTCGAGAGAAAAAAATGTGAGGTTGTGAGAGCACCTTAAGGATGCTCCACAAACTCTAGATTTCTATAGAGTTGTTTTACAATGAAGGTATTATAGCAAGGTGGACTTATTTTGTAAAGATTTTTAAGTGGACTTTATAGGAACAAAAGAGATGCTCCACAAACTCTAGATTTCTGTAGAGTTGTTTTACGATGAAGTTTGTGTAGCAAGGTTTTGTCAAGCATTTGAAAACACTCCAGAAATCTCGAGATGGTATTATAGCAAGGTGGACTTATTTTGTAAAGATTTTTAAGTGGACTTTATAGGAACAAAAGCCATTTTCTTTCTCCTTTTTATTCATTTTCGTGCTACCTTGTCACTTTTGCTGACGTGGCTCTGTAAGAAATAACGTTGAGCCGACAACGAAATACCATAAAAGCACTTCGTACTGGAGGCTTTATTTCGTTTTAGTGGTGAACACGTAATCATTGGTAAAGAGACACTAACTTTTTGTTAAAAAGTATAACTATGGTATCTACCATAAAAGCACTTCGTAGAAGTTGTTGTAGTGTTTTTTTTCCTCTAGCCTCTAGGGACAGGCCCACGTCATGCATTCAAATTTGAGTGTACGCATATAGGCGAGATCATGTCCTTAATGCTTTTGAAAAAAATAGTCATGTGTGGTATTTATCAGTTGTTAGGTTTTGATTGTTTTTTAGTAACAATATTTAGCCAGGTAGAAATCCAGAGCACTAATTTCTAGTGTTTGGTGACCAGGATTGCTACTTGATCGACTTACAGGTTGCCTGTCACACCGTAAACCAAAAATGATGTCCTCGATCACAAAATAGCAACTTATTTAAATTCGTCGCGCCAAATCATCCAAGCAGAAGACAACAAAACAAAAGTGCAAAGATGAAAGAATCATGACCCGGCCAGATGGAAAAATCTGGGCTGGAAGAAATAGCAGCCACAAGCAAGTGGCCACCTTTGAGTGGATGCTGGAAGAAACAGCAGCCACAAGCAAGTGGCGAAGTGGCGGCTACTACCTGTGTCATCCGATTAATTTCTGGCCCATCGATCCCATCTTCTTCCTCGATCGCTTCCTTCTTCTCTAGTTCTCTGTTGCTCAGCACCAAGTTAAGTGATCACACAGCAGGCGAGGCGATGGCCTCCACCGCCACCGCCACCGCCACCTTCCCTCCACCGCCCTCGCCACCAGGTCCGCGGCAACCGCTAGTAGCCTCCGCAGCGCCGTGCCGTCCGGCGCCAAGAACGTCAGGTTCTTGGCCGCCCAGATCAGCCGCACGGGGCGCGCGGCGGTGCAGCCCACGCCGAGGGCGGCGGTCTCGGGCGCCGAGAAGGCGGCGTCGAGCAAGCACGAGCGCGTGGTGAGGGTGCACAGCGTCCATGAGTTCGACGACGCGCTCAAGGCCGCCAAGAACCGTCTGGTGGTGGTGGAGTTCGCGGCGAGCGACAGCGAGAGCAGCAGCCAGATCTACCCGACCATGGTGCAGCTGAGCCGCACCTGCGGCGACGTGGACTTCCTGCTCGTCCTGGGCGACGAGTCGGAGGCCACCAAGGAGCTGTTCCGGCGGGAGGGCATCACGCAGGTGCCCCACTTCAACTTCTACAAGGGCGCCGAGAAGGTGCACGAGGAGGAGGCCATCGGCCCCGAGCGCCTCACCGGCGACGTCCTCTACTACGGCGACAGCCACTCGGCGGTGGTGCAGCTGCACTCGCGGGAGGACGTGGAGGCGCTCATCGACGAGCACCGCGGTGACAAGGGCAAGCTCGTCGTGCTGGACGTCGGCCTCAAGCACTGCGGGCCCTGCGTCAAGGTGTACCCCACCGTGCTCAAGCTGTCGGTCTCCATGGTCGACAACACCGTCTTCGCGCGCATGAACGGCGACGAGAACGACAGCTGCATGGAGTTCCTCAGGGACATGAAGATCGTCGAGGTGCCCACTTTCGTCTTCATCAGGGACGGCCAGATCGTCGGCCGCTACGTCGGCTCCGGCAAGGGGGAGCTCATCGGTGAGATCCTCAGATACAACGGCGTCAGGGTCACCTACTGAAGGAAGATCGAGTCACAGCAATTCACACACATATGAATTTAGAACAGCATGCAGATTGCAGGTATACAAAATTTTAAATTAGTCCAGGTCGGTCTCCCGTTGAAGCTGAAGATGGCGGCGTCGCAGCCGAAGCATCGCTGTTGAGAAGCCCCGATCCCTCCCCCATCACAAACTTGTCTCGAGCGCATAGGGTGATCGATCCTTTGTCGTCACTGCTTAGGTTTCTTTGATATTATGTGGTTTTGTACTTTTGTGGTGTTGTAGTCTGCTCCCTGCCCTCAACAGAAACTTGTCTCACGCGACGCGTGGTTGTGTCTTTGTGGTGCTGTCTTCTTCCTTATCAATACACATGACAAAGCTCTTGCTGGTAGCTCTTCGAATTTTTCTTCTTAAAATTACATAAACATCCATCCATGATTGTGGAAAACCCAACTGATTTCGGTTGATTCAATAGTGCCATGTGAGAAGAAATAAGCTAGAAATAACACAAGCGCAAAGTTATAAATTTATATTCTACTAGTAGTCTTGAAAAACTCTGTATTTTTGTATTTCACACATGGACGATTCTTTTGATGACTGAAGTCCAGGAAATGGTATAGCCACAAATTTTGTTCCAATTTCCATACCACGAAATACCTACGGTGGTTCACCAGACAACTGTCAACCCAACTAGAAGGTCCGAGAAAATATCGCAAACATGAAACTTTTTCAGGCGCCAAGCTGCAAAAGACAATAAAGTGTGCCAACCATGACTGCAAGAATATCAACTCCGTCTGGGGAAAAGAAAAATATGCATCAGAGATCGGTCTCACCACTCCAAATTCTTTTACCCAGCTGTTAGCTGGGGCGTTACACCAAGCACCGGGTCAGATTAGAAGTGAACTTCATGGTGGCGGCCTGCTGAGATGCCAGTACAGAGAGAGAGATCTGCGCTATCGGATTATATAGGAGACAGATTTTCAGAAAATTTCAGGGGATTACATACATACATAATTTCTCCTAGGAATCTGACATACAACTACACATGATACCAGACTGGATTTTGTAAACTAGTAAACTACACGAAGTGAGCCCTAAAGCAACAAGATGCTATTGCTCCTGCTCTGCCGCTTCCTCCCCTGCTTCCTCCCCCTCCTCTTCATCAGCTGCCCACCAAGCAAGAAGGCCAAGGCCATCTCCTTTAATACTTCCCTGCAGAGACATTACCACACTTACTCACCAAAACACGAACTGACAAAATTCAGGGTATTAATATAATACATAATTCTCTCCAGAGGCAACCAAAGATGTTATGTTTGACAGAATACAGGAATCAAAGCATAATACGATCCAGATTTGACCCCACGCATGATGCATGGAATGGCAGGTAACATTACTTTCGAACATAGACTATGCAAGGAATCGTGTGTAAAGTGTGCTAGATTTGACACTGCATAATGGCATGGCACTGTGGCAGGTTTGACATGACAATGAAAAGTTGGGATGCAGACACAAGTAAAGCAATGTGCACCAAAAAAAAAAAATACCAGCTAGTTTCACATGACCTCACAGGTTTTTCCTTGCCATCTATCACAAGCTTCACATAATGTCTCCACTTCCCAAATGTAAACACAAAGTCATGCACTGACAACTTGGAATTAACGTTTCTCGTACACTGAACAACACTAGACATGTTAATGGGACTAAGTAAGGCCCAATGGTGTTCGTTTTAACATAGGTTCTATAACATATCAAGCCAACAAATTGGATACCACATCACAACAAAATAACTCGCTCAGCTTATAAGATGTAAAATGAATAAACTGTCATGTGAGCACAACAATGGTTTACAATTTGTAGATCCAACACGGAAGTCATTTGCCAATGCATGATATTAATCAGAAATCACCATACATGAATATAAACAGAGTCAGGCTGCATATGCACAACGATATGCATAGTTGCATACAGGGAAGTGCTTACACAAAAAAAGCATGAAAAGACAGCATTCAGCATATTATTAAGAGAATAATTCTCTTGAAAGGCATATGTAAAGAGCTTATATTTGACAGAATAAGGGAATAAAAGCAGAACAAAATCAATATTATGAGATCTGTCATCATCAGAAACTTTTTGTGTTATCCAACTATCCAAGGCCCACATGGGCTTCACTCCACTATTATAAAAATATCAACTATCAAGCCACCAAATTGGATGAAACATGTCATAATAAAATAACTGGCACAGCTTACAAGATGCAACAAAAAAACTTATGCAAGTAAAACTTGAAGCGATGCTCAAGAATCTACCATACAGAATGAGGATAGATGTAGATGCTTACAACAATCTGCATTGGAGCAAATGGTGGGTCATCCTCCTTTTGGTCAATTGGGATAGGTGGGTATTTTGTGCTAGAAACCAAGAACCTTATCTGTACAATGATTGGATTGATCACGAGTTTGGCTATGGCAGCAACCATAGGAAGTAGTCATTGTTTTGCAATAAAACTAAACTAAAACACAAATTTGAAGTACCTCGTCATCTAAATCTAGATAAAGCTCATCGTTATCTTCAGTCTTCAGCATCCACCTACCATCTGGTCCCCTGGAAATTCAATGAACAGTGAACAAATCTGAGAACTAAAGAAAATACACTGAAATTTATGCAGAAAACACTTCTTCAGAAACAGAGGAAAAGATCAGTGTTTCATCAATACAATAAGGTAAACTAAGGTTCTTTTAACTGCTTTGAAAATGCGACCTACTTGCTGGAGAGAGCAATCTTTTTCCATAATTTTTTTCCCGAGTCAAATTTCATTTTAGTTTCTCGCAGACTATGTTATGGTTTTACAGTCCCATAACAATTAGTTGAATGGAGTACACTATACACTGGCATGATAACTAACAGAATTTAGGTCATACTACAGATGTAAAAGGATAAGTGGTTCAAATGCTACTTCAAGACAAACCAAAAGTAAATTGTACAATATAACTCAGAAGCACATATCAACTTTAAACACTACTAGTAATTTATATACTGCAACAATAAATTAGCAAAACAGGTGGTGCACAACCTTACTGTTCCCCACTGCATCAAGTGTCCAGGTATGCAAATGTCACTGAAGAAATCAAGTGAAACTGCAACAAAACCAGATCTATTAGCTAAATGCAATATAATTGCGACGATATCACACATATTTGATGTTTCATTTAATTCTCAAAACAGGAATGGAGCATTTAAATTTTGTAGCAACAATTTCAACCAGGTAATGCACCATGCTTGTAAAAGTGAAATTAATATCTCCAATAAAAACATTTAGTTTGGAAGTATTAGGCTAATAGGCTTAAAATTTGTTCATGCATGGCACAGATTAGACATGACCAAACCATTTGGACCTTTTGTTTAAGAGTTAGGGCATACAATTTTGAAAGTATGAACAAAATGCAAAGTTATGTGTCTTTGATGGTTACTCTCCTGACTTGGCTGTAGCACTGCTGCTTGCAACTGAGGAGCAGCGTTATTGGAATCTGGCAAGGCTCAGGGAAGCTCCCATTCTTCTCTTGAGCCTGTGGATAGCCAGTAGGATCCTTTTGTGTCTTCTTTCATGTTAGTAAAAGGCGCGTGTGTTTGCATAAGTGCTTAGGAGTGTGGGTGTGTGTGGATGTATTGTAAGGGCTCTTGCCCCCTTTCTCTTCTTAATATAAAGACACGCAGCTCTCTTGCGTGTTCGATAAAAAAAAAATGCATGTTCCATTAAAACACTTAAGGGGTTATATGATATATCGGAAGTTATTATTATAGAAAGCTAAAATACAGCAGCAGAAAGGAGCATGGACAGTTCGCATGAGGGCAGGAATCAAGAGGTTTCTACTCAAGCATTCCTGCAAATGAACTCACCCTGCAATCCCTTATCGTCATATCCACTAATCCTCCCAACAAGAACCTCCCCATTAAAAGGCTTGAACATCAGCAAACGAAACAAAACCTATCCAAAACAGGAACAAGGAAATCTTGAGCATAATTTGCAAAGTGTAGGAAGCCCTAGAATTGAAATAAATAACTTTGCAGAGATCAGATATAGGATCTCTCAAAATGATGTTTGATTCTAGTCAAAAAGGGTTCTTCATGTATCATAACTATTTTTCTACAACGGGAAACCCAAATTTCATTACCATTCAGCAAAGAAATTACAGTAACCATGTATCATAACTTGTTATACTGAAATCAAGTCAATACTAGGTAGCAACACTCCAGATTACAAAATTCATGTCAACAAACTAATTAGCATTGTCTTTTTGACAAATGGAAGAACTGATCTTAGCATCACCACTAAAAATTATTAATTAGAAAATACAGCCTGGGAACCATCACGGTTTTTTAACTAAATTGCTAAGTGTCTTGGTGGCAAGGCCATTGGAAAGAGAAAAATGCTTGGAAAATATGCATGTTTTGCTTTGCAAGTGATGGGCAAGGAGCTATCATACTCATACATGAAGAGAAGAAAAAAACAACAATATATAAGTAACTGGCACAGGAACACATTGTTAGGATAAATCACAAAAGCTAATATTTCGCTCTAGCCCCAAAACCAAATGCTAAAGCTACTAGAAACAGTTTTAAGTAATTAGTGAGCACCCATGAGAAGGAAACTGGACAAAAGATAAATATTATTATCTTATACTCCCTCCATCCCAAATTATAAGTCACTTTGACTTTCTAGGTTCATCCATTTAGTTATGTATCTAGATACAATAATATGTCTAGATACATAACTAAATGGATGAACCTAGAAAGTCAAAGTGACTTATAATTTGAATGGAGGGAGTATTTCACATCTTGCTTGCAGTTGACCACAAATTAAAGTATGTGGGGGAAAAAAGCAACATAGCACGACTCATGTCACATGATTTGGAAGGTCACGTTTTATGGGAATCACAATACTTCCACAACTTAGATCTTCAATAAAACATTTAATGCAATCAAATTACTATACCAAGAACACAACATAAGGATACAAAAGGCATGTGTTACTTTATAGGTCGAGCAGCCCTCTCCTGGATGGATGGAACCACCTTCGATGGATCGGATATCATAGACAGACACGCACAGCCCAAGGTTTGCGATTACCTGCATTCATACGCGAAACGCACACAGATACACACATTTAAGAATTAGGAACCACCAATGTTGTGAACGAATGGGTTGAGTCCGAGTATTGCTGGCATTCCGAGCAAAATCTTCTCAACAATGCTAATGGCACCACTAAAGAGTAAAAGAGAGCCAAAATCCGTGTTACCTTGTCCAAGAAGAGCCTCTCGAGCTCAGCCTTGATGGCATCGGGGAGAGGGCGGTTCAGCAGGTGCGGCGGCATCGGCAGGTCGTGCTCGATCTGGCTCAGCGCGAACATCCTTCCCGCTTTCCAACCTGCCCAGAACAACCGGCCACCGAGGAGCCTATCGAGGAGGGAGGCGCCGCACTTGGATGCGCCGAATTGATTGCTGGAGCCTGGAGGCGGCGCCGGTGCGCCCCTGTCCCGTTAGGTGTGGCTCCCAGCGAGGACCGACGGGAACCGAACGCAGGGCTACCTGCGCGTCGATGAGGAGGCTATCCGGCCACGGCCGACGGCGGGAAGGAAGCGACGGCGACGGAGGCGGAGCGAGGTATAGGGTTTTACCTGACGTCTGACAAGCTCGATGAGCTAGAAATGGGCCCTGTAATTTTTTTCGGCCCACCATCTAGGGATTCAGAAGAAGGAAGGAAAAAGGACGTGTGAGGCTTAGGAAAATAAACGGGCTCGGCCCAAGAAAAGAAAGAAGACTTTTGAAAACAAGAGAAAAAGGGGCCGGCTAGTTTTTTTTGGAAGATTTGGCCCAAAAATAAGTTTAAAAGTGGTTTCGTTTTTTTTTTTATTTATTTCTGAATTTTCAAAAAAACTAGTAAATCATGAAAATTCATAAAATAGAAAATCAATTTTGTTGGACTCCACATGAGTAGAGCTACGCTTAATGAATATATAATATGGTATACTTTAATATAAAATTTTTGCTATGAAGGTTTTGCCTTTTCTTTTTATTTATTTGACTCAATATTTAAAAATCATAATAAATTATAAAAAAATCATAAAATTGAAAAAAATAATTTTGCTAGACTCCACATGAGCATATTTACACAATAAAGATATATAGGTGTACTATTTAATTTATTGGCCGGGATCCATCAGGTTTACAAATACAAGACGCATCTGATCAAAGACAAAGAAACCTAGCTAACCTAACCCAGTTTAAAGAGCCACAAGAACTACGCATCTTTGTGTTATTGCGCACCTCATGCGGAGTCCAACAAAATTGAATTTCTTATTTTATAATTTTTTTCTGTAATTTACTATGATTTTTTAAAGATTGAGTCGAAAAAAAAAAAAAGGCAAAACCTTCTAGCAAAAACTTTGTACAAAAGTATATCATATTATATATTCATTGCGTAGCTCTACTCATGTGGAGTCCAACAAAATTGGATTTTCTATTTTATGAATTTTTCTGGATTTACTATGATTTTTGAAAGATTCAAAATAAATAAAAAAAAAAAAAAAACGAAACCACGGTTACTGTAGCAAAACCGGAGTTACTGTAGCGAAACCACCGTCCAAAACCGCCGAGGGACGAAATCTGCACGGTTTGAAAAGTTGAGGGACCCGCTTTGTCGGTTTTTTGAAGTTGAGGGACCAAAATCGACTTTCGCAAAAGTTGAGGACCAAAAAGTAGACTTTTTCCAAGAAGGAAAGGACGTGTGAGGCTTAGGAAAATAAACGGGCTCGGCCCAAGAAAAGAAAGAAGACCCCAAAACAAGAGAAAAAGGGGCCGGCTAGATTTTTTGGAAGATTTGGCCCAAAAAAATAAGTTTAAAAAGTTTAGAGTTTCCTAATTCGATTTTGAAACTATTTGGGGTTTGAAAGTTTTCAAACTCAGTTTAAAAAGAGCTCAAAAACACTAAGTCTCCCTCACTCACTCCACCATGACCGAGCTAGGTACTCTTTTTGTTTCAAATTAGAAGTTTTTTTTTTGGGTACATACCAAAAAACATATAATTGAAACGGAGGGAGTATTGGAGTATTTTTTTTTCTTTCCAGTGACGATTCCTTTCCTAGCGGATCCAGGTGAGACGTTGATGTTGTTATCACTCATCCTATGGGTTGCAAGCAAATGTTGCTTCATTGTTAAGCCTACTCAGGCTGATCAACTTTGCTCGCCCATCACACTACTCAAATAGGGGCTTACTTTCTTGAACTTGAACATTTTGAAGTTTATTTCCTTTCAAAAAAAAACTACATTTCTTTTCCCATTTGACACTAGGCTTATATATCTATTTGACACTTCCATCCAATTTGTCATTTGTATGCTCAGTTTCTGGTTCCTAATATTGTGTGGTTCTACGAGTCAACATGCACTCATATAGGTTTTCAACTTGGACATTTTTCGAGAACACCTTATAAGATCGAATGGTTAAAAGTGGTAACGTTACAAGGTTCAGACACAAGAGGCGTTGGACCAAGGCCGCCTGCACATTTGTCATGTGGCACATCATCTGAAGCTCTGAACTTCTACCTCTGAAATTGAAATCATTTAAACATTTGCCTACTCCTTGAGATATATGGCCCATATGTTTTCCATGTTGTTGAATTACATCATAATGTTTTTTCTTTAGCAGTGGTACGTCGTTATATTTTTGTTAATTTAAATACCAACAGCACAACGTTCAGCTTAGGTTGCTTTCTACTTTCCTCCCTTCTATTTATGCTATATAAGATGTTTTGTTTTTTTAGATACAAAATGTTGTTACTGTACATGAAGACATGTCTTGCTATGGCTATACGTCTATGGCCCTGGATGACAGGTAGGAGGAGACCCACCTGCTACTCCGATCCTCTAGGCAGCTGTTGCCTAGTCACATTCCACTGATCTTTTTCAGAGACGCATCCATCTTGGCATATTCTTCCTCGTATGCTGCCGTACAAATAGTTTAAACTCGTCGCCAAGAGCTGGATGGCAAGCCGACAAAGTACGGCCCGGACGCCTAAACAATGTTATCCTCTCCATCATGATCAAATGTTCTGCTTAGTTACTGTAATAGTTTAATCACCCTCCTAATCCTCTAGCGTAGCATTGTTAATTGCTTACTTGCGCTTGGATGCTCTAGTTTATGACCCTTCTCTGCAACTTCCAATGATATTAATCCTTTCCTTGCAGGCCTGACTGCATAAATAATTCAAAGTTGACGCTATATACATACTGTACACGACGGTCCTTCCCCGTTGTTCATCACCAACTGACTTCACTGCCCCCGGCCGGGTTTTCCATTTTTCAAAGAATTTAGTATATATATGTGAACTGGATTCCGGCTCTTTCATATGGCATATACCTTCAATCACGGGCGGAGTCAGATATATTTTCTATTGGTGTCACTAAAGTGTTATTTGTTGTAGCACTATACTCCCTCTGTCCTATGGAGTTTGACGTTTTTGACTTTTGAACTTCATATTTGACCATCCGTCTTATTCAAAATATTTATACAAATAATAAAATAAATTAATCAATATCTAAGTATCTTTATTAATAAAATAAGTTATAATAAAATAAATTATATTTATGTAAAAAAATCAATAAGACGAATCATCGAACAAGATGACACGGAATTTGGGGTGACAAACTCAATGAGACGGAGGGAGTACTATATAGTGACGTTTAGTTTTTCAAGCCTCCAAGGTCGTTGGTTTCCGTTGTCACCAATGCTAGCTACTGTAGATTCACAATGCCTATAGGCTATACTTTTTGGTTGTAACGTTGATAACCAAACCTTTAACTCATGCTTCATCCATTTCAAATTATAAGACTTTTTAACCTTTTTATATACTGTTTTTGGTATACATCGAGACATAGTTTGTATCCAACTAAATGCATCTAGAAAAATCAAAATATCTTATAATTTAGAACGAGGTAGTAGTTGGATAGAATTCAACTGTCACTTTCAAAATGGGCGCGTTTTCCTTAATACAACCTAAATTTATTATAGTATGTATGCAGAGTGTAGGTTGAGTTGGACTTGGGTGTAATTGGTGACACGTGCTGACCTTGTATATAGATATACTATGCATCATCCTGTCCCTATTTAGATCTTGTTTTGGTATAGGTGGCTCTGGCTTCTCTTGACAATCGCTACGCAACATGGAGCCGTTTTGAGTCCGGTGTGAAAATAAAATACGGGGAAAGACAAAGCCATGACTTGTGGCTTCACCAGCTTCTACTCCGCCTTGCTATATTGGTTGTACAATTGCGGAGCTAGCTAGAGCAAGTAGGAGCTGCACCAAATGCTCGCTTATCTTTGACACTAGAAATGACATGCACTACATGGAGCAAAGGACAAGTATGAAATTGCAATAAACTCATTTATCCTGTCCACGCCAAATTAACCTTATATATGATATGAGGTTCTATATATCTTGATTATTAGAATTTAGAAATACACGAAAAGTTGAAAATAGTTCAGCCTCAGTACAAAAAGACTATCCATTTTTTTTTAAAAAAAATTAATACGTATACTCTCTCTGGCGTACACTGTTTTATTTATAAAAAGAGGGGCATAGGGAGGAAATTAATGTTAAAGAACGTTCTGTCATGTGTGGATAAGATCACGACGAGGCCGTGGAGCATTGTTTAGCTTAGCTGGCTGTTGTCCAGATCCACGCGCTCTGTGAACCTGACTGGAAACATATCCTGTATTAGAATTTGGGATAGGATAGTGCCGCATGCATGCATTGCGTTGGAAACCCTCCACCTGCCGCTTCGGTCCCACGAAAAGACAAAGTAATAGATCTCGTCCACGTAGTATATCGATCTAGACATTTTACTTTTTGATGATGACAGTCGAAAACAAACGAGGTGAACAATAGCAAAGAGCAAGTAAAATGTCTAGATGTTCATATTAGAAACTATATTGTTTGTGATAACATTTGAACTGTATTGAGTTGGACCTTAAGTTAAGCATTTTACAAATTTTAAGACTAGCTAGTTTCCACCCAACTATCAAATTATTGTATTAGATTCACCATTTTATAACTTGTTGTACCAACCCACACCCGTCTTTCAAGTTATTGTACCAGATTGAACATATTACAAGTTATTGGACTAATCTGCACCGATTGTACGATGGACACAATTTAGTCTATAAATAATATACCTAGGAAAAACTAAATGATTTAAAAACTGAAACGGAGAGAATAGTAATTAGTTTGCTTCCATTTCGTTGTTTTTGATTGTCATCATCAATTTACTCTTATTTATATATCTAGGTGTCTATGTAAATAATATACTTCTTCCATTCTAAATTATAAGTCGTTTTGAGTGTTTGTATATTCATTTTGTTATGCATCTAGATATAATAACAATATGTCTAAAAATATAATAAAATAGATGACAAAAAAACAATCAAAACGACTTATAAATTCAGAGGGAGTATGATTTAAGACACAAGGTGGTCCCTTGTCATCTGCTCCTGAATCTCTTGTGTATGGTCTTATCATCTTCTCCTGGATCTCCTCTTGTGGATGATGTTCTATAGTTCTCGAAATACTAGTAAGAATGCTTTTCCTTGTCTATAGGTTTAAAGTTTCATCAAGAATAGTATTTCCTCTATTTTAAATTATAAATCACTTTAATTATCTAGATACATAGTTAAATGAATGAAAAATAGAACAATTTATAATTTGGAACACAGGAAGTAGATAATAAATAATGGTACCATAAAAAAAATCAATGCATTGCCGGTTTTAAATAGAGATGTTTATAAAGGCAGAGGCACGTACATGGTACAATATTGTTTGGTTATTTTCACAAATTAAATAAAAATTTTCCTTAGAACTTTTGGAAGTACTAACTGTTTTTAAGCCGAGGAAAAGTTAGACAAGGACGCGCTGGAGCACGTGAAGATAAGCCATTTTTGCAGATTCAACCTTTTGAGAGTCACTAATTCGTATATACTCTGTCTTTAAACTCGTTCTCTCTCGTTTTCCTTGGATACTTTCTATAATAGTAATTCTGAGATAAAAAAGAGTACTAGTAAATAGTTTTGTACTTTACTTATGTGTAGCTTTTAGACTTCCAAGGTCTTTTTTGGAATGAGTTTTTCTCCTTTCGTTCATTTATCTATGGAAATTGAAATTGAATTGATTTTTTGTGGATTTTATATATTAAAAGGGTCTTAAATGTATGTACTCTTTTACCGTACCATATATTGGAACATCACTGGGAGTCGTCTTGCAAGTATGCTTTTTTTTTTTTCTCTCCAATGACCGCGGTAGCATTCCTCTTCTAGACATTCGGTGGAGTTGCCTCTCTTTCGATTGCTTATGTTGAGTGTGTCTATGTCGGATTCTGGTTAGATTGGGCGGAATTGACACGTGTTCGTCGAACGTTGAAGCTTCGAAGAGGGGCGAGGGGGCTGCGGTCTCGCGGGCGGCGACGAGCGTTAAAGGCGAGCAGCAAAGAAAGCAAGGAGGGGAGGAGCCACGGCGAGGGAGGGGGCGGCTGGCGGCGGCGGGCCGCCTGCGGCGCGGCGGGCGGGCGCGGAGGAGGCGGCGGTTGGAGCTGGGAATAGATGGATACTAATTTTTTATTGCTTGCTTACCCCTAGAGATTACATGCCTCTTACTTATATAGCCCGGCTAGTGGGACTTGTAATCTAAGCAATCTCTATAAGGTTTCCTTATACGATCGTAATACCTTTTACAAGCAATATTTATTTATTTTCTAATAAGGGTCTTCCTTATAGATTGGAATATCCCCTTTTTCACACCAAAAATTTCTAAGATAATCCTAACTTGAAGACGGCAGAGTCGGACTCAGACGGGAGAGAGGAGGCGGCGGCAGCCAGGTGCGCCGGCCCTTGCCCCCACGCGCGCGCCTCCTGCCCCTCGCGGGCGGCGGCGTCAGTGTCAAAGCCCTTTTTAGCCCTCCCCGGCTGGCCCAATTCTGGATCATGACAGTCTACTTCATAAATCCCCCGGTTCGGTGATCCTATTTTGTTGCAAGAGAGAAATGCATGGCTAACAGCGGTTCAAGCGAACATGGTAGATATGCATATGAGTATCTATAATAATAACTATGGATTGAAAGTCCCATTTCTGTAATATTAGACCACTACATCTACATATAAATATATAGACTTTTGTTTCTCACATTGTGAGCCCATTTTGGGTAGTTTTTCCATTGTGTTCGTTCGTCCCTGTTCCGTGCAATAGAAATTCGGAGAAAGATAGGGGCTGAACTGCGACAAGCGAGGAGCATCGAATCCTGGCCCCGGCGAGCAGCTTCCGGTCTCCCCGTCTCATCTCATGTCATGACTCAGCACCACCTGCCCCATCCTCCTCTGGCCTCGTATAAAGCGCCGCAGCCAACGACGGCGACGCCGCCCATGGGAGCTGGACCACCTGCACACGCCGCTGCCCCGGCTCCCCGCCGCGAACCCTAGCCGACCGCCCCATGGCCGCCGAGTCCTGCGGCAGCCGCGGCGCCTCGCCCCCGCCGCCTCCCTCCGCTGGCGGCGCGGCCGGGAGGCGCCGGAAGGCGGAGGCCTACGCCGAGGTGCTCCGCCGCATCCGCGCTGGCGCCGGCGGCCACGGTGCTGCTCGCCCCGGGTTGGAGGACGAGCTCTGGGCCCATTTCCAAGGCCTACCCGCCAGGTCCAAAACTCTCTCTCCTCTCTTCCTCCCTCCTGCATGTAGCCTGTGTTGTGTTCGCTAGCTAGTCTGCTTTGCCAGCGCCGCTGCGAAATTTCGATGCGTCGCGCTTGATGCGCAGGATCCTTCACTGTTGGATCGCATGATATGTTGATCTATCTCGATTTTTCTTCCTTTTGGTCGTTATTGCGGCTGGGGTCCAGTCGATCGTACAGGAGCCGATCCGCGCCGCAGCTGCTCGTCGCCGCTGTAGCTAAAGCTAAGCCTGCCGCCTTTTTGTCGTCGATCGATAAGATTTGTGTTCGCCTTCCCCGTGGCGCTTGTCGCCCCCACCACGGGACATGGCGTCTTTGTTGGTTACACGTAAATTCGCACGGATCAGGATGCAAACACAAAGCTAACCGGTTTCTCTTTCTCGGTATTAATACATGCTAATCTTGTTTGTTACATGCAAGCTTAACTAGTGCTAATGGTTCCCATTACTAGATCTAGATTAACACAACTCAACTAGACAGTACATGCAGTAGCAGTACAACTCCTTCCTCGTAGTAGTACAACAACTTGCTGTTTCCTTTCCCTTTTCACTTTAATCACGATGCCAGTCTGCTTGGATCGACGGTGCAATTTTAGAAGTGGATATGCTTTATATCTCTTTGAAGTATTTGCTAAAATTTACAGCGTTTGTCACATTAGTTGGCACACACTATCTACTTGTGGAGATTTCTCCATCTCATGTGAATGAAAACTGTGCATATTTTTGTGTCCTTTTTGTTAACCTTAGGCAATAGGCAGTGTCTGTAAACATCAAACAGTGGTTGCTTGGGTATTCCTCTTGATAATTATCAGTACATGTTTGTGATACAATGTTCCTTCTTTTCTTCTTTATACTTATCTCGATCCTGTTTCCTTAGTTGCTTCCTTGGCATGTCTTGGCCTGTTTATCACAGCGCTGCAAGAACATGAAAACAGCAAGGCCATTTACAAGAGCTGCTTGTTGTATGCTTGTATATGCACATCTTGTTGTAGCTCATTGTTGCAAGAACTAGCACTGATTTAAATAATTGCATGCCACTGAAATATAATACTAGGCATGGTTGACTTTGTGGAATGAACAGATATGCTTTGGATGTCAATGTAGAGCGGGTTGAAGATGTCTTACTGCACAAGAAATTGCTCGAGCAAGCCCATGAACCCATGAATGGTGGTCTGGTCTTTGATGTTCATCCTTCACAGGTGATTAATTCATGCATCATATATCTACTTTATTTATTCATACTGACTAGGCATCAATTAGTGCCCATTATTCTCCCAATCTATTTCTATGGAACTACCAGAAGCTCTTCCTTGAAACATTCTTAGAATAACTCCTATCTAATTTAAGCTCTTAAATTCACACAATTGCACAACCACCTTCCCTTTCTCTTTTGTTTCACATACTGTTAGTTATTATGTTACAGCGTGCCATTGTCAAAACGAACTTATAAAGGCTGCTTTCTACTTTATACCATTGCATTGCATGGTTACATTATCAGGTTTTTGAAATGGTCTTGGGTGGCAGCTAGGTCTTTTCATTTTATGTGTAATGTATAATGTCATGTGGGGCTGGCAGTACAGCCGGCACCCAAAGGGTCAGAAGCAGCGAAGGGTCAGGTCTTGACCATAGTGGCTGAAGTTTGAAAGACTGAGAGCATTCACATTGTGGGAACGAGAGACAAGAGTATGAAAGAGAGACTAGGGAGCTGGGCAGCCGGCTGGGCCAGCTCCTATATATATTTGTAATCCGCACCTATTGAGATTAAGCAATGAACAAGAATGAAGTTATCTCTAGTCTCATCCCCTGCTACCTCTGAGTCTCATCCCTCAATCTCTCAAGCTCTTGGCGAAGCATAAGGCCTAGTTATCCCCCTTATGAACTAATCTTCATAACATATAATAACTGCTTTTGCGATAAAAGCGTGCCCAGTTTAAGCTTCTCTTGTCTTGTCTCTTGTGAAATGAATATGCATGAAGGGCTGGATACTAACCAGTCTTAGAATTCAAAAGTGCAGTACGCGCTTTTTCAAAGACAAGGTGATAGATGGTATCTCATATATTTATTTCTGTTTATCTTGTTTTGGCATTTGTTTATCTGATTTTAATGTTCTCAAAGTAGATCACGCATTCGAAGTTTGCTTCTTTTTTTTTTTTGTGTTTTTATCAAGAAACAGAGGGAGATAACATGCACAATTGCAGACTATTTTCTTAGTTGTTACTCATCTAGTTGATGTCTGTGGCGATGTAAAGTACATATGTTTCCATAGTACTGTAGTTTGAAATAGGAACATTATAAGATTTGGTCAGGGATTTATTGGTTTTTACTGTATTTGATGGTAATAGCATTATCTTACGGTCGGGGAGAACTTTGAATTTGACGTTGAACCAGTGAGTCTCTTAGCTGGATAGTTGTAATCCTTGGAAACTCATCCTTTTAGTATAAATAGATAGATAGACAGATATGATACTGTGAACTTGTTAGCATATATACTGTAGTATATTTCGTCAGTATGTTATTTAACGCAACTAAATGAACTGCACCTCTGTGTTGACAATGATTTAGTTTTAGGTTGTTACTCTGGAGGAAAGCACTGGATTTGAGTCTGCAACTTCTTTTAAGCAAGAAGAACAAGATCCCCAGTGCTCAGTATTCACATCAAGAGATCAAAGGTGATCTGGTCTAGTCTTTTTTTTTTTCATATCATGCAGCCATTTGCAAACTTGTTAGCTTGTGTCCTTAGAATAATTTTTAATTCTTCTTATGGTGTAGTTTAACACTTCTGCAGTTTTTTAATTTATTTTTTGACTCTGTGTTTCATTAGAGGTGTTGTATTAACGGGCGTATGTAGTACTAGTATGTTTTGATAATGATAAGTTAAAGGACACTATTTTCTGATGCATAATACTGTTACAGGCCTTTGCATGAAATTATATTTGCATGTGACGATAAGCCAAAGCTTCTTAGTCAGGTAAACCACTAACATCTTGTCTGGGAACTGAATAGCATTTTGACTTGATTGCATTCTCGTGTGGTCACTTGGTGTAAGTTATTGTATGGCCTCAAAAGTTGTGGAAACCTCAATCAGCAATGGAGCTGCTAAAACGAGTCATGTTTTACTTAGGCCCCATCTGGCACATCTCCAGCTCCAAGTTTCACCTTTAGATCTGGAGTTTTATACTAAGGTTAAGGACCTTGAAACTCTTCTCTTTTGTTTTGAATAGAAAAAATAGTTGAATCCAACAATTCAGGTGTATCCACAGCTGCACAAATTCATAGAGCTAGAAATACCTAGTTCCAAATCATCCACAGATTTCTTGGAGCTGGGCTCTCCCAAACAGGGCCTTAGTGTGTTTGATTGTGAGATATCTCCTGCATATCTAAGCTACAACCAGCCTGTGGCTTGTTTATATAATAGTTTTTCTGTGATTCTTTATCTGTCTTATATCTGTTCCTTATTCTTTGGATTCTGTAGGTTCTTTACTTGTAGTATAGTTTCAGTAGGGTGCTAAACTGCTAACCTACTCTTTTTTAAAGAACTGTTTATACACTAAGGCTACACACTTGATCAGGTGGTTCTGTTTTCTGCTCTTCAAGGTTCCACTTTGTTTTACTCTTGGTTGCTTTCTTGTTTTGGTACAGCTATAAAATGTATGTATCTTTTTTATTCAGTTGACCGCTCTTCTTGGGGAGCTTGGTCTTAATATCCAAGAAGCACATGCATATTCGACGAGTGATGGCTATTCCTTGGACATCTTTGTTGTTGATGGCTGGAAATATGAGGTAATTCAGCATTTCTGGTGTATAAAAAATTGATCAATCATTGTTTGACAGAGCCACATATACCTACTGCAAATCCTTTAAGATGAAGTCATGTAAACTGAAGCTGCCATGCTACCAGTGTACTGATTTTGCATAGATATAAAACTACGGTACTGGATCCCATATACAATTGGGGCCCGGGGGTACTTAGGGAGTCTTGTCACTTGTAATTGTAACGAGCGGTATCTTCATTGGCTTTCCTTTTCCTTTTTAACCAATGGCATGTATCCTTTTAGTTAGCATAGAGATGAAGTGCAAAAGAAAGAGCAACGACACAGGAGTGCTAGCAGATTCAACAGAGGCGGTGAATGGGAAAAGGCAGATTTTTGTAGCTGAAGCATACATCTTGTTCTTGTGTTGGGGGCAGTTAGAGTTATGGCCTTTTGCATGTGCAGTTGTGCATGAGCTCAGGATGTGCGAAGGAACATATTTTTGGTTGCTGTTAGTAATTAGTTATTTGTTGTGGATCCTGGTTTATTGCCAGAACAGAATCTTCTTTCCACTTGACTCACCCTTCTGACAACACTTCTCTTGACAGTCCTCCATTCCGTTTCATTGAAACAATTCAATGTTGGTTCTTGAACTGATCTCAGAATTCTTTGCAGAAATTGAATGTTTTACAAATTTTAGAGTGGCGATCGTTTTGAAAATATTGATTTGAAGACGCATGATTTTAGTAGTTGTTTCCAGATCCATCTAGCTACCAGAAATCACTGGATCACACACAACTATGGGCACCAATATGGATGGCAGATGCTGGAAGAGTATGCTGGTCATCTTAAGCCACATAGTTATCCTAATTAGCCTAATCCTGAGACATGAGTTCCAAGTTTTGTCACTGTAAGAAAGTTCAGAGTTGTAGCAAACTTTTTAACTGCAGTGCTGGCTTGAATTTGAAAATGTATATATGTTTGTCCTTTTTGTTCGCTTCTGTTTCATCTTCCTTTTCCAACAATGTCCAGGTTGACATTCTCCAAAATGCATTGAGGGAAGGCCTTGATAAAATAAAGGTAAGATGTGACAGACTAATGCTTTAACTGGAATATAATCAAGCTTTTCAGATTTTATATCATATGATAAGTTTCGTGTTAGTTGCTTTTGTACAACAGAATTAGTGTATTGTAGTTATAATCTGACTTCATATTTACAATTTGTTACTTTTCTCTTACTATTTTAATACTTATATTGTCCTTAAAAGTAGTGGTTGCACTTTTAGTGTCTCTAAACAGTAAGAGTTGTTTCTGTCAAAATTAACAAGTGGTAAACTTTAGTGCCATTAACCTTGAAGAGCAGCTTCAATAAGACAGCATCAGCACTGCTGTACCTGATGATGCTCATGTCATTTATCACCCAAAGACTTTCTGTGCATTATGATCACCTTCTTAGTCCTTCTTTTTAAATGCTAATGCAGTACAGAGCATGGCCATTGGTACCGTCGATGTCTGCTAGGATGGATCAACCACCATTGGAGGTTTCTCCTTCATCTGACTTTGTCCAGATACCAGCTGATGCAGCTGATGTTTGGGAAGTCAATCCCAGGCTTCTCAAATTTGAACAAAAATTAGCGTCTGGATCATTTGGTGATCTGTATGTTCAAGAAGCAAATTTAAGTAGTAATTGTTATTTCTATGTAACTAACTTATTTGATGTGCCATCAGATACCATGGGACGTACTGTAGTCAAGATGTAGCTATCAAAGTACCCAAGCCTGAGCGGGTTAGCGTTGATATGCTGCGTGAGTTTGCACAGGAAGTATATATAATGAAGTGAGTGATGAACTTCACTTGTGCTTGGATTCAGAAAATGGTGTAGTATTCACTTCACAAAACAGCATTTTGGAATGATGTTCCATCATCTATTTATGATTGCCCAGGCAAATTGAATTTGCTGTAATGACTTTGCATATGGGAAGTAACATGATGCTAATTTAAGATTTTTTGTTTCATAGTTCTGCAATTTGAGCTTTTTTGACCATGGGTTTAAGGAATGATTTATTGTTTGACATCATGTTCGATTACAACTTGATAACATAGCGTATCGAAAACCTAGAATAGTGTTAGCCTGTTATTTTAAGTCTTGATGATCAGACACTTACTGAACATGAGATAATAATTGTGCTCCAGCTCTATTTTCAAAATTGATTTTGCCTGCTGTCACTCTTATTGATATATTACCTTCTCCAACCATGTTTAATCCTAATTTCACAGAAAGGTCCGTCACAAAAATGTTGTTCAATTTATCGGTGCATGCACAAGACCTCCTGTTCTGTGTATCGTTACAGGTATACAGTCCTGACACGGAATAATACCTCCTATCTCCACAGTGCCTTTTAGATTCTCTTGCATTTCTACTTTGGAGCATCACTCATATTAGCTGTTTATTCCTTTTCTTTTTGTTATTGCCAGAATTCATGCATGGAGGCAGTATTTTTGACTTCCTTTACAATAGACGAGGAACTTTTGAGCTCCCCGGATGTGATTAGAATTGCATCTGATGTGTCCAAGGGAATGAATTACTTGCATCAGATTAATATTGTTCATAGGGACTTGAAGACTGCAAATCTTCTTATGGATGATCAGGTACTTAACTGCACATCGTAGTATTAACCTTTGTTACAGTATCTATCTCAGGAAAATAGTACTCTTAGTCTACTATCATACTCATTTCTCAGGATAGTGGCATCTTAGCTTTGGACGCAAAGGTTATTTTGGTCCTGAACTCCTGATATCCTGACATCTTGAAGATAATTCTGCACTAGCTTAGACCGCTGTGAAAAAATATGGTCAACCTCCATGGCCGTAATTGCATATGGTACCACAAATCAACATTTTCACCAGACCTCATGCCTTTAAGGAATTGTTCTGAAGCCACCTGCTCCACCCTCCAGCAGTCCTATTTTTGTGCACACCTGTCTGTCTACTTATACTGCAAGTCTGCAATTGCTTCAACATAGGCGTGCATGCATCGTCAGTCACTCAGTCTTTTCTGAAACCAATCAATGGACCGATTGTATCTGTGAACTATGAACATTTGTTTTTGAGAATGGATCATGATCATGTTGAACTGGTTATGTTTGCTTGCCCTTGGGTACTGTATATGTTTGGAATAAATAAGCATGTGTTTACTCAGATTATTTTGCCATTTGTATGATATATAATCTTGCAGGTTGTCAAGGTTGCAGACTTTGGGGTTGCAAGGGTTAAAGACCAGTCAGGAGTTATGACTGCAGAAACAGGAACCTACAGATGGATGGCCCCTGAGGTTGATTTTGCCAAATTGCCTGATTAAACATTGAGAAACTCTTAGCATTAAAAGCAGCGTATGTGAAATTCGTTTCAGTGCTTAAATCTGGTTTCATATCAAGTGGATTACGTACTAGTCGTGCAGACTGCAGACAGAATGCCCAAAATGTGAGAATTTATTCCCCCTAGACCACCTTGATAGTTTGCTTGAAGCAGCAAATTTGTTGGGGCCTCATAGTGTTATAGCTAAAAGTTTACTTAGTTCCAAATGTTACTTTTCAAGAAATCAAGATTAAAATTTTCTTTGTGCACCTTGCGATGCCTCAGCTATTGTGAGTTTGTGACATGACTAATTTTTTTTATTCTTCGTGTTCTACATCAATGCTAGTTCACCAAGCCCACAATTCTAGCATGCCTGAATATGTTTTGTTTACTTGGTCTGCCGTGGATATTACTGTTCCTTTATTTAAGCTACCATAAAGAAAATTCTCATTATTACCAGAAAGTACTTTGAAAAATAATCCAAGATCCTTTTGTGGGATCAAGCTGATTCTCTAAGCTTTAGAGTAAAACTAGTGACCTGTCAGACTGAAGGTAGTCCAGAAAATGTTTATCATTTATTTTTAGTTTGCCTTCATCAGTAATAAATAACAGATAATTTATTGGTATGTTGGGGTTTAATGAGCTCCTTAGGTGTGATTTGAATGTGCCATCTTTTTTTTTGTGACCACGCCGAAGCGCATTTTTTTTCATTAAGAAGAAAGAGTTTTTTGAGTACTTGAATGTGCCATCTTCACAATGCACTTCAGATTTGTGCCACATAAGAGTCAAAACTAGCTTTTGTTTATGCAGCACCTTGTTTTACTAAAATAAAAATGTGTACAGGTCATTGAGCACTTGCCGTATGATCATAGAGCAGATGTTTTCAGTTTTGGGATAGTTCTTTGGGAGCTGCTGACTGGAAAGGTTATTTTCTCCCACCATCATTTTGTTTGGCGTAATGGTAGAGCAGACGTGTGGTTCTGCTAATTGTTTGAGTCCTTTTCTTTTCAGCTTCCATATGAAGACATGACACCTCTTCAGGCAGCAGTTGCCGTTGTTCAAAAGGTATATTATAGTTTAACACATCAGTTACTGTGGTTTGTCACAAAATAAGAACAGCAGCACATCTTGCTGTTATCATACTCCATTAATTAATTTGCTGAAAGGAAAAGGTTCCAAATAAAAAGGTGAATTCTGAATTGATCCATTTGAAGTCCTGGAATCTTTTCCGGTTCTTTGTGGAAGTGAATTGCCCCTTCTGAAACTGCTACCAGAGTTCCTGTTTTGAATCCTAATCAGTAATCAGCCAGACCCGATAACTCTGCATGCAGGATCTGAGGCCTACTATTGCTGCTGATACTCATCCTATGCTCGCGGATCTCCTTCAGAGATGCTGGCAGAAAGATCCTGCTCTAAGACCAACCTTTGCAGAGATTGTGGATATACTGAACTCTATAAAAAGAGGTGCATGTTCACACAAAGAACTACGGGCGTTTGTTTTTTATTTTATTTTGTCATTTTTTTTCACACTTTTCGTTGCCAGGTGGTTCAGAGTTCTGTGCATCATCACAAGAGGCATCCTGGTCGATCTCACTCCGGGAAGAGACGAGGCTGTTGATCCGCCAGTTTTGTGTAGTGTTGCTCTACCATTGCATTTTCTTTTCGTATAGTCGAGCGACGACTTCAGAATACGGCCAGAATAGTTTACTATGTTCATTCCGAGAGGTTTTCTTACAACTTTTTTTTTTCAACTGTGGACTTTCCACTTTTAAAAGCATAGAGGGGCATATCCAGGTTTACATTTAGGCTGCATCCGTATTTCGTACTCTCTTGTTTATTTTTTGATTAAATTGCATAGGCAAATAAAATTCAAATGTGGAAGACTTGAACCAATTATAGAATAAGTTTATGTAAATTTAGTATCACTAGAATAGTATTTGGCAATGCTTTCGTATATGAGGAAACTGTTAAAAGTATGCCGTTTCCGAGATGGACCAGTTTGTGCCTTGGACAGCTAGACTACCCATAGTGTCGGCCATAAACGGTGCTTGAAGCAGGATTGAAAAGGTTGAAGATCAAGCATCAAGGATTGCCATTGTAGAGCCATGTTGAAGAAACAAAACAACCCTACTATGTTGAAGAAACAAAACAACCCTACCAGAAGCATATTCGTTCCTTGCTGCTAAACCAGAAATCCTTGTCTCGCTAGTTTAGCATCAGAACCCTGTGGTTGGTCGCCTCGCCCTTTCTAGACAGCCGTTACTGCTAATGCTACGCCATCTGTGGCAGGTTACACTGCTATGCGTACAAGGTTCCAGGCGATTGATAGTAAAAAAAAATGATGTTAAAAAAAAAGCTTCACGGACCATGTTTTTTTTTTCCATTTCCATATTTTAAACCTTTTGTTAACAAATGTCTACGTTAAAATTTTGCAAATATATACATATGGTGCCAGTTGATTTGGCTGTTTTTTTTTTTTTTTTACAACGATTTGGCTGAAGTTGGCTGTCTACGTACTATTTCTATTTTTTTTTCAATATAATTAAAGAAAATGACTTCGGAAGGAGAAGGCCGAGTGCCTGGTTTCGGAAAAAAAAGAGAAGGCCGGCCTGTTAAGGCCCAACTAGAACCAGGAGGACGACCCGCCACAGCCTCCGCCTCTACTCAGAGTCACAGTGCCAGCCGCCGCCGTGCGCTTTCGCTCTCTCCCTCTCCAACGTCTGGGTGTCACTCTGGGCACATTTTAACCGAAAAACCGAAACCGAACCGAACCGAACCGAAACCGAGCCGAATTGTCAGTTTTTCGGTTTTTCGGTTCGGCTTCGGTTTTGGGTTTTGGGAACTTCGGTTTTCGGCTTCGGCTTCGGTTTCAGGGTACAACCGAGCCGAATACCGAATAATAAACCGAACTTAGCGAAGCGTAGCGATTCTGGCCTATCTAGTAACTAGGATGTGAGTTCCAGGCTTCCAAAAAAAGTGCCCCCGGCGGCCCACACAACTAGGATGTGAGCAAAGCTCCCCGGCAGCCCAAGTCCCTCGACTCCCTCGTCCCTCCCGCATCCATCGAGCCCTCCCCGTCAGCCCCGACCCCGTTCCCTAACCCTAGCGACGCAGGCGGCGGCGCCGGTCCCCGCCCCGGCCTCCAGTAACCCGGCGGGCGGCGGCGCATCCTACGCGCTCGGCTCCCTCTCCCTCCTCACTTTCCCTCGTAACCCTAGAGCAGGCCAGCGAGGGCGGCGGCGCGAGCAGTGGTGGCGGGCGGCGGCGCGAGCAGCTCGTGGCGGGCAGTGGTGGCTGCCGGCGGCGCGAGCAGCTCGCGGCGGGCGACTCGGCGCGCGGGCGGCGGCGCGCGGGGCGAATCGGCGAGCGGCGGGCGGCGCGCAGGGCGAATCCGCGAGCGGCGGGGCGCGTGAGGCCGAGCAGGAGAGAGAGCGCTTCGAGCGTTTTCTTCTTCATCGGTTTTTTCGGTTTTAAAACCGAAAACCGAAAAAAAAAACCGAACCCGATTTTGTCGGTTCCTACTATTTTGATAAACCGATCGGTTTTGAATTTCTGAGAACCGAAATTGTATAAACCGAACCGAACCGAACCGAATTTTCGGTTTAAACCGAACGCCCAGGGTGATCTGGGTGGGCCGCCGCCGCCGCCGCCGCCGCCGCCCTCCTCCGCCAGGTGCCGATCGTTTCTCCGGCGAAGCGCGTCCGCCAGGTATTCCCACCCCCTTCTCTTCCCTGCGACCCTGCCTGCTGTGCGAAACCGAGTTCCCATACTCTAATCTCAAGCTATCTATTTGGCTACTGATGCCTACCATCTTCTAACTTTTTGCAAAGTGCATCCTACATCCATGCCTCTTCACTGATGCGCCCCTGGATGTGTTGCATCTGTAATTGACCAAAGTGTGGCTAGGCGCATGCATATTATATTTCTGCAGTAGTAGACATTTTAGCCCATCAGCAGTTCGGTCGTGTTAGCTGATTCCCCTGCCTCCAGTAGTTGCGTTGTTTTATCTGAGTTCTGCAGGTGTAGCCACTGCGTGTTCCTAAGTAGATTTTGTGTAAAGGCACTTATGGTGCTGTACTAAAAGCCCACAGTTTCAGGAAGTTCAATTTCATGTTTTCTTGCTTATTAAAGCTTTCTTATGTTGATTTGTGGTGCCGCATTAATTATATGGCTTTGTTGATTTGCATAATGTCGAACTTGCTGGAGATCCATATTTAATTTCTTGGTTATACCTGAAGAGTTTGGACTGGAGCACAAATGTATAATTTGTACACAACTGTCTGTCATACTTATGGCGACTATGTGTAGGTTTATTGACCATTCACTTCCGCTTAATGAAAAAACGGGCTATATCCCGATCTCGGAAATAAAAAAACTTATGATGGTGATGTTATGGGAATGGACTAATTATTTGTATTGTTTAGTTGCCTTAGTTTTGTTTGTCGTGTGATATCTTGCCCCTATGTTCTTCCAGTTTAGCTGCATTCAACTGTGTGGTTCAAGTTCCATATAAATTTTGTAGTATGTTTGTTGTGTTGTGCATTTGGATTTAGTTTCAGGCAGTTCAAACTATGATTGGGACTTTGTGGAATTTTAGCTTCACCTCTGCCTTTCTTACCTTTTAATTTTGGTATCACTGTCATTTTGATTCTGTAATTAATATTATCTCATTTTCTTCGAATATAGTAAAAATGTTGGCCCTTGCAAATGAAGAGGCCTTGGCCCATGATGAAGACATCATGGATGATGTTGATTCTGATCTTGAAGAATCGGACTCAGAAGATGATTCAGGTGAAGAAGCTCAGACTAAGCCTTCAGACAAAGCTATATACAATAAGGAGGCTATTCTTGAAAAACTTGAAGACATAGCCTGGCCCAAGAATGTGGACTGGATGCACAAGCTCACTATTGAGCATGATCAAGGGGAGAAAGTTGATGTGAACGATGATCTTGCTCGCGAACTTGCGTTTTACACCCAAGCTTTGGATGGCACAAGGCAGGCCTTTGAGAAGCTGCAGTCTATGAAGGTCCGGTTCCTCAGACCAACAGATTACTATGCTGAGATGGTAAAGACTGATGCACACATGCACAAGATCAAGGGGAGGTTGTTGTCGGAGAAGAAGAGAATCGAGGAAGCTGAGGAGCGGAGGAAGGCTAGAGAGTCCAGGAAGAAAGCAAAGGAGGTTCAGGCTGAGAAGAAGAAGGAGAGGGCTAAGCAGAAGAAGGAGCAGATTGAGTCAGTCAAGAAGTGGAGGAAGCAGAGGCAACAAGGGGGATTCACCAAGGGAAATGATGATGTGCCAGACCTTAATTTTGAAGGCGAAGAAGGATTTAAACAATCAAAGAAAAAGAGGCCTGGTGTTTCTCCTGGTGACAGGTCTGGTGGTATTGCTAAGCGAGGTAAAGAAGGAAAGAACAGGAGGGCAAGGGATTCCAAGTTTGGGCATGGTGGTCGTAAAGGGATGAAGAAGCAAAACACTGCTGAGACCACTAATGATTTCAGAAGCTTTAACCAGGGGGGTGAATCCCAAAACAAGAAGAGAAAGAGGTTTTAAGCTTTTGATAGATATTGTAAGAATCTGGGTGAGTCTCAAAACCAGAAGAGAGAAGATTTGTACTTTTGCTGTTATTACTATTCTCATTGCGTCATTACTTTGTTATGGTGTGTGCCAGAAGCAAACATCAGCTAGTATTAGTCTAGGGAAGCAATCCAAACACAAGATTTGATCTTTTGCTTTATCTGGTGATGGTCTTCTTTTATCATGGAATGCAGAAAAATCTTATCCCCATTGCATGTATACTCAAAGTTGCTGCTGTTCTTCCTGCTGTTTTATTCCTTCTGTTCTGCATTTTGTTTGGATTACTATGCATGTGCAGGTTGGGTTAAAGGGTTGATAACATTGCCTTTGTCGGTGAGTCACATCTCCTGTTATCAATTTTGATGATATACAGTTTCCTCACTGCACCGATTGTGATGAAGCATAAGCGTGTTTCCTCACTGAATTTGGTTGTGATAAAACTTTAGAAATGTTCATCCTGACTGCTATGGCTGTTTGCGTGCATCTCAGATAACATCAAATATTTGGGTTGTGCATGTGGAATTACTTGTGCATTAGTTGTGACATAGGAATACTTGTACATTTTAACGAGCATACTGTTTGGCAAACAAACGCGTCCATATTTTGCAAATTGCTCCTTGTCTGGTGATAATTGCCTAGCCTAGTTCAGTGTCATGCTGTTGTGAATATTTGTTACAGAGCAATTTATTCCCCTTGGACTCTGCACACCCACACCCAGACCCAAAGATTAGCTGCCCGAGTTTATTAAAGTAGTTGGATAAGGGGATTTGCTTTGAGTCAGTCCTTCATGCCTCATCCTATGTCTCGATTTCTCATTGAGAATTTGTTGCGCTACTGCCTTGTCTCATTGTCTGGGTGAACACACTAGATTGGATCTGTATACTTGTTTTTTTCCCTTTTGAAAGGTAACTGTAAGCTGCAACCAAACTGATGGAGCTTCTTCTCTGTTACTTGCCCTCATTCACTTCATGAATTTGTGGTTTTGTTCTCTTCATGATCCCAAATTCACAATGGGTTAAACTCCTCTTAATCGTTACCTCAAGAGATTCAGACACCTCTGAGCTTATAGGACATGTTTGCTAAATACCATGTCCATCAACCATGCTTTATGTTTCGGTGCTGCTGACATGGACGTCCGCATCACGAAAATCATTCCTATTTATTTGCTCTATTTGCTCCATATTTCTCCATCAGCATTTGGTTCTTGTTTCCCGAGGATGGAATCGAAATCGTGTCGTCTTGTGTGGACAGAAATTGTCTCTTGATTTGTGGGATTCGGTGCAATGATTGTTCATGATTAAGGGGAATGACGGAACGAAAGCAACTCATATGTGGACTGTGGTGGCTGAGTTCAATTTTGTTGATCTGTTCTAATCTTATGCACCAGACCCATGTGAGGAGAGCAGATCAAACACTGTCAAGAATCAAGATCTCTTCCACAGAACCTTAATGCAGATTCCTGCAGGCTTCTTTGTACTACATTCCGTGTGACGACTCAATAAACATGCTGAGTACCCTGAAAATTAGGTAAACATGTTTGATTATGGTATTGTAAATTATTACTAGTATTAATTAAGGTTTGAAAAGGTGGTAACTGAATAAGAAGATACAGGTACGCTAGACGTACATTTCTATGGATAGATTTGCGTGGCATATGGAGACAGAGAGCGAGCACATGCGTCGCCTTGCAACCAACCATTGCTGCTGCCGGCCGGCTACTCCCGTCGTCGTCCCCACCCAACACCTACACCCAGCTGCCTGATGATGGAAACGCCGCCTCACGGCATGGCATAAGCCATCACTTTCCTTTTTAAGTTTCCCGTCCAAAAAAGACAGGACAATGTGTGTGTACAGTACAAGTGAATGAAAGAGCAGTAACTAAAGGATCGGATATATGTACATTGCATTATTAGTTACTAACTTAACAAGCAACATTTTCTTTCTTACACCCGTACCAAAACTCTATTCTGCTTAATGAAAAATGCGCCTCGGCGTCATCGCGAAAAAAAAAAAAACATTTTCTTACACCCCGGCCTCTAAGACCTTGTTTGGATATAGTCGGATTAACGTCAATCTATATGTGTTGGGGTGGATTAGAGTTGAAATTGAACTAATTTCCTCCCCCATTAATCCACTCCAATACATATGAACTCAGATAAATACAACATTCAAACAAGACTTAATTACGGTTTACATAACAACTAGCTACTAATAATTAACTAATACTACGTCAAGCCTTATTGATGAGTACGATAATCAACTACACCCTTCACGAAAAGAGTTAACATTAAGAGTTTGATTGGTTGCCTGTATTATATTAGGCTTGATCTATATTAGACTTTATGAAGCACAATCTAAACCAACATAAACGTATGCATCGCCATCATGTTTGGTTGTCCAACATGCGTGCGATAAAACTATGTTTGTTTGTTTACATTATATTGCATATATATAGACACCTTATATGTCTTATTAGAGGTCTCATCTTAGCTAGTACGCCAAGTTTTTTTTTCTATATTAGACAATACAGATTTGCATAATTATGCAAATCTGTATTGTCTAATATAGAATTTTTTTTTGGCGTACTAGCTAATGCTGTATTGGTCTGCTTTGAGTACTGTGCAAGCATGCATAATAGCCTCTACACCCAATCAAACATGGGCATACATCCTGTATTGCACAAGCCTAGATACATGTTAATGAAGGTCACCAATCAGACCCTAAATGTTCCACATAGCACAACTTTGTTTGCTCACTTGTCTCTCTGCTTGATTTGACACCAACTGGGTCCAACACGAAAGGAGAAGGGCAATTCGATGATGCTATATACACATAGATGTTACACCATGATTTAAGGGCCATGTTCGCTACAACATGACTTCAATTCACTTTAGCAAACAGTCACTAAATTACACCTGTCATACTTTGGTTTTTCTTTTTTGATCTAGATGCTCGCATGGGTTAGTTGTTGAGCCATCTTAGGCATTGAAATAGAGAAGCATGCAGCTCCCCCCATGTGCCTTGTTCCACCATGAAGGCAATGTGTCACCTGAACCCAATTGACGTCTATCCACTTAAATTCCAACACTTTAACACATATCATATATCTTTACATGGTACTATACTTATGCGTGTACACGAACATTTTTAGTACTGTAGTATGTAGTTCAGATAGTGACACACCGTACGTGCATATATATAGGCAAGATTCCAGAGATTCAGTTGTATGCATGTTTGCACTATATATATGGAATAATATACCAATGTAGCAAGATAATATATGCATGGCACAGTGATTCTCAATCAATGTAGAGTACGTATAAAAGGGCAACGCATGACATGCATGGAAGCATGGGTATGAAAAGTCCCTTTCAAAGTTTGTACTATGAAGTTAACCTAGATTCATGTCGTTTTCATTATAAGCTATAAAATGGAGAGAATCTTACAAGGATTAACCAAACTATATATGTTAGAAAACATCCTAGCACCAAAGGATATTAACACTCTTTGAGCGAAAAATGATTTCATCATCTGAATAAACATTTGCACAAAGGTACAAATAAACTACATAGATAATGTTACATCATGGTAGGCTGGCCCTCTAGTCATGCCTGCCACGCCACAACGTACTGGTGTCTCCTGAAAAAACACACATTGCATTGGCATGCATGTAGACCACCCTCGATCAGGAGAGCAGGAAAAAAAAGAGCTGATCATCAGCAGGCAGGACTAACTGAGAGCCAGTGAATAATCATCAATGGATCGAAGCTACTGACAATAATCTCACAGTCATGCATCATCCAGGGATGCAGGCTCATCGATCGATCGATCAGCCTGCAGGCAGAGAGGCTTGCAGCTGGACGTGCTACCAGATCTTGCTGATCCTACTGCCGGCGGTGCCGGCGCTCTTCTTCTTGGCGCCGCTGCCGCTACGGAAGGCGTCGAGGATCTGCTCGAGGCGGTCGGCGGAGCAGGGCAGCACGATGGGGCGGTCGCCGGGCTCGCCGAACTCCTCCTCAGCCATGCTGAGCAGCTCCCGGAAGGTGTCGCTGGCGAGGTAGGCGATGGGGATGAAGAAGCGGCGGCCCTCCCTGGTGTAGGCCGCGAAGTGGCCTCGCGGGCACGCCGCCGCGCTCGGGGAGGCCACCTTGCTACTGCCGCCGCCCCACTTCTTGGAGACCATCTCCGTCAGCTTCAGTGAGCTCATCATGATGATGTAGTTTGCAATGGTGGATGGTTAGCTAGTTTAGTTTGCGTGCGCGGCACATGTATATGTTGGAGCAATATTGGCTACCAACAGGTTTATTTGTGTTGGAGATCTCTTTGTGTTGTGTTATGTGGCTGCTGCTGGTGAGGTGTGTGCAGTGTGAGTGAGTAGCGGGAGCTAGTGGGGTATAAATAGGTGTTTGGGGGCAGCGAGCCTCCGATCCGTTCTGTGGCAATCACATAGTACTGTGGGGTTGTGCATGTGGGCCGGGGCTGCTGCTGCATTTGCTTGGGAATAATCGAGGATCATTGGGATTGCTACCTGATAAGTAGTAGGTGTGCATTACTTGCTTGTTACTTAATTAAGCTAGACAAAACAAAGCTTATTTTGCCAGACAACGGGTGTCATGCTGCTGATGTTAACCTTTCCTGAGGAACACTATTCAGCTCCGCGTTCCCAATAAGCTGATGATGACCATGCTTATGCATGTAGCACTCAGATTTTATAAACTCCGGCCAACATTATATATATTCGAGAGTGTTAAGTATCATACATCAATATGGATACATTCGTCCTGATTAGTACTACTTCCAAGTGACTTACTTTGGAAAAAAAAACTCCAAACATTTGCTTATATAAGTCCTTAATCACCTTATTAGCTCCGGTATATAGTCACAAGAGTCAATGCACCGGAGCTTCGGTACATAGAGAATACAGTGGAAGTGATACACTCACTGGAGCTCTCACACACACAAACACACACCGGCAATTTGAGTAGTGTCAGAGTTTAGGGAAGTCTCTAGCGACTTTTGAGGTTTATCCATTACTGATCTAGCCACCAAAGTATTAAGAAAAGGTTACAAAAACCAGCAAAGGCATTGGTGATAGTGCCTAGGACACTTCAGACCACATATAGAGCTTGCTCTCAGCTTAGGCTTAGTTATTACTGAGGTTTGAACATCTTCTTGCTATCAGTGTTTGTGTGCACAAAGTGTTGTACACTAGAGGATTATAGTCTTACAAGATCCTCCGAATGTGTCAAGTGGTTGTCTAGTATACTAAGGGAACGAGACCCATGACGTTTTGGCTGGAAGCTTGAAAGTGAAGATGGCGAGACCTGGAGCTTGGCCCTCATAAGAACATCGTTTGCGAGGGGGCTCACATGAGGAATAGGGGGTGACGCGAGCTTCTGTAACCTGTTTGCATTCCCTAACCTCTTTACAATATTCCACATTTATGTTGCTTCCTTAGTATATGCTTTACTTTTCTAGTCTAGTTTGCTAGGTTACTTGACAGGATTGGAACCTAGGGTGTTATTCTTTTTGCTTTAGCGATAGCAACACTTAGCAAAACCTTAGTTCACACCTAGATAGATTTGTGTACGTTTGATAAGTAGGTTTTTACATGCCATTAGTTTTTATATTGCCTAATTCACCCTTGCCTTAGGCATCACGGTCCATTCAAACCACACTTGTGTTTGAAACCATAGTTGCTTAGGTTCTCATATTGTTACATGTGGACGAGAGCGAAGATTGATCTCTCACCTCACTAATTTCTAGCAAAAGGAAGTACATACAACGATGGTTTGATTGAAAGGCCTCATTTGGTATAAGGCCTCATTCAGTCATTTGGTATAATTCTGCTTCACGGGCGGAGCAACCTTTTTGGCTTTGACTCCATAAATAGCTAAAACTGTTTTGGTAAAACCCTTGGCTAACAACATCTCTAGTATTCTCATGAATGACTGAGAGAGGACAAAACCCAAGGAGCGGGTAGAAGCATGTTTTTTTAGCTTCATGTTGAGGAGCTTCTGCGTGAGGAGCTGCTGAGATTTTCCCATCTGGTAAAAAAAAAAGTGTGTTAATTGAACTGTTCCCGAAGTTCGAAGAATCTATACCAAACGGGGCCGCGCTCATAAGGACATGTATATGTACTATCTACGTACAAAAAGCATGAGAAACGCTTCTCTCGTGTAGATTGATCACCAAAGAAACATTGACTGATTAGTTATGTACTAGTATTACTATATTGGCCTACGTTAAATTTTACATTATGTAAAAAAAAATTACTTTACAGACGCGTCTTTGAGTTAGTGTGATAAGGCGTTTGTGATAAGCGAGCATAAATTGTGTTTGGTTGTCATCTCAGTGTTCTAGTAGAGTTAGGATGGTGGTAATATTCAGGCCGTGCAAATCTGCACATTAAACTTGCTTCGAGTGTCGTGTACATGCTCCACTGTGAAATCCTGCGTACATGTCGTCAATTATTGCAGTTAACCAAAGAAGATCTAGAAAACCACGGCAATATTTGTGCACAAAGTAGAAAGGACAACTGTTTATTACAGGACAATCTACTAGTAGTAAGTGATCTCTATAATGAATACAAGGATAGTTGACCATTATTTTGGGAAGGTCTACTTGGCCATGGCGACGAGGTAACAGCCAAGATTCAATGATATGTTTGAAAGCAGCTGGTTTAAAACACTACTACAGGATTCATTTTACGTGGTGTTCGGATTTTATTTTCCGTGGCGGGCATTTGAGAAACCGCCACGGAAAATAGGTGGCCTGACACCTCCCCCGGCCTGGGAAAAAACCGCCACGGTTAATCGATTAACCGTGGCGGTTTTTGTAAAATGCCCGCTACACGGTTAATCCCTATTAACCGTGGCGGGCATTGTTACATAACCACCACGGTAAATCAATTAACCGTGGCGGTTTTTCTTAACAGGCCCGCCACGGAAAATTAGGCCCAACCCGTCAGCCCAGCAGGCCCATTTCGAAGCACTTCATATATATACCAGAGAGGGAGGAAGTGAGTCACTAGGGTTTCGTTCCCAGACTCCAGCCGTTCATCTCACTTCTCTCCCTCCCCCACGCATCTCACCTTCTCTCCCTCCCCGTCCGGTGGCACTCCTCTCTCCCTCCCCGCCCCGGCGATGCTCCTCCCTCTCCTCTCTCCCTCCCCGCCCCGAGGTGGCGCGGCGGGCGTGGCCGGCTCGGCGGTGGCGGATCTCGGCCGCCCCATCCCCGGATCCGGCAAGGCGGTTGTCGGCGGATCCCGCGGCGCCCTCACTTCCATGGCGCGCAAAGGCGTGCGGATCGAGCATAATTTAAAATACAAATTTTTAATTGAGCGGCGGCCATATGGAGGGGAGTGGAGGCCGGATCGATGGAGCCGTGGCCGGATCAGCGTCAAAGTGCTGCCGGATCGAGCGTCAAGCGGCGGCTTTGGAGAAGGTGCGCGTGGCGTCGGGCGGGCGGACGACTTATGTCGGCCCTGGCGGCGCCGCCCTTCGTCCGGCGGCTTTTTCATCGGCGCGCTGCAGTGGCGGCGCGGCTGGCCTCGCCCGAGCGGGCGGCGACGCGTTTGGGATCCACAGCGGCGAATGGGGCTCACCCAAGCGGGCCCTAGATGGGCTAGCATGGGCGGGCTCGTTGTTTTTTTTTTTTTTTTTTTTTTTTGTATTACGGTGGCGGGCAAATAAAGCCGCCACCGGTTATTGATTTTCGGTGACCTCTAAACTCGGTGGCGGGCAAAAAAAACCGCCACCAAAAATCTATTTTGCCCGCCACCGTTAATTATTTATGTAGTAGTGAAATACGAACAAAATGTTAGAGCTGTCGTAATTAATTGGTGACTTTTTTTTTTTTTTTTTTTTTCGCTAGGATATTTGGAACAACACACACTTCATTCAGCTTCTAGCTCAATGCAATGTAGTCCACACATATATAGTATTGCAAAAAAAAAAAAAAAAATCCTTTGTTTTTGCCAAAAAAAAAATCCTTTGTTTTTAATAAACCAATAAAAAAAAATTCATGGTTTGTTCCCTATCTTTTTCTTCTTTTTCATTGGTCACATGGACTACATTGTCAGCTCTACCACCTACATACCATGATGACACGTTAGTATGTGACTACCTACTCTCGTATATATCTCGCATAGGCATAATATCTTTTTTCTTCTTTTTCATTGGTCACAAGGACGCATTGTGCCAATGTAATTAGCATCATATCATGTATTAGAAATAAAAAAAATAAAACAGGTTTTATTTTTTTATATAAAAGGAAGCTTTTCGACCGCATTCCTATATGGGTCCATCAGCAAGCACGCTCGCTTGTATTCGTGTATTGTAATGGTATATGGAAGATTTGCTTTTTATTGGCAAGTGTTTTGTTTTTGACTCTCCGATGGCGTAAAATCGTTTGTACTATCGATTGACGTAAATTGTGTGGGCCACAGAGAACCAAATCAATGATGAGCACCTCTAAAAAAAACTAAACCGGTAACTGAGCAAAGTCACCACATATGTAAATCTGATAAAATACACAATGCAAGCAACTTATGTCTAGGTTCCCTCTATTCGAGATCTAGCCAAGTACACTCAGTTCAGTGCCCCGTGCCACTTTAATTTGCAAAGTTTATATATTAAAACGGATGAGAGTTATTTACAAGATGCATATATCTATCATGGTGCCTGACAGCGATAGGGCAATGGTACAAACGTACCTAAACCTGGGCATGCATATGGATGCACGGGGCAGTACCATCAGGAACTGTACGTACGGTACCAAAGGAAGCTGGCCAGGTTGTTGGGTCCACTCGGACGGCGACCGGCGGCGGCTACAGGCCACGGATGCACACAACATCCGTATCTAGCTATCACGGATTTTTATGACAGGTGAAGAAGTAGTGAACCCAAAAAGTGTAGTACCCGTATATGAAATCTCTCGATGCATGCATATATCCAACATTAAATACAGATAAAAAAAACTAATTGCATAGTTTGGCTTAAAAATACGAGATGAATCTTTTAATCCTAGTTAACCTATGCATGATGGAACAATAATTATTAAATACAAATAAAAGTCTTCTACACGATCTTTCGTTGAACCCAAACTATTTCACCAACTAAACACACCAACAGAATTGAAGCATCCTCAATTTAATTTGTCACACATTATTAGGCAAGCAATTACAGTTTAATCAGCTTACAGTTTGTTAAAGATAGAGAAGGAGAGACTGGCTACATACATGACAATAGGACGATCTAGAACATGCACGTAAGTAAACTGCGTGCATGGCATAGACGATCGACAGTCAAGATCTAAACACACATTGTGTAAAATTTGTAGCAAGCTAGAAAACCTGAATCACAGGAGAGCACATGATCGAGGACTGATGGCTGTCGAACGGGTGACAGTGAATTAATGCCGGCAGATGGGTGTAGGTCATCGTGCATCGTGCATGGGGTGCGTACGTACGTCAAGGCACGCAGAGAGGGACCTGCATCTGCATCTTGTTGTTGCGTTGGATCCAAGGGCTTAATTGGCTGCAAAGGAGCGATCGAGAGCAGATGGTGGCCGGTCTCTGTGTAGGCCCCCGGCCGTCGTCGCGCTTGCTGCTAGTGCTCGGGGAGGATATAGATGGCCCTGGAGGCGCTGGACGTCCTTGTCTGCAGGCTCGATCGATCGACCAGAGCCAGAGCTATGCAAATGCTCCAAGGACGACGACGAAGCAGCGCCATGTGCCGGGCGCTGGCAGCCACAGGTTTGCTGCAGCGCGGCCATGTGGCGCCCGCGTGCCGACGGGGCCCCTCCTACCTGGCTCTGCCGGCTCCCGTGCCGTGCCGCCGCGCGCCACCGATCCGTCTCTCCAACTCAGCATACAATGGCCTTGTTCCTTACTCGATCCACTCCGTCCATCGGCCGGCCGGCGGCTATAGATCGCCCGCCGCATGCAAGGACGGATCAGGCCGGCCCGCAGGAATCCCTGCTGCTGCATGCCTCTGGTGCTTGTGTGGATAAGAAAGAATCCATGCATGCATCGCCCCGGCCCCCGTACCTGCATGCTGTCACCTGGTTTTATTTATTTCTCCAGTTTACTCTCTCACGGCTACTAATAGGGGCCAAGTGCTTAACTATAAGGCAACATGTCTTCTTTTCTTTTTTTTCTTACTCCTTCACGGCCACATATGCCTATGCTTCCATGCCGAGGCTTAGTCTTAGATTAAGAGCCAAACCCTCTTCCCCTTCTCTCCTCTCTCATCCACATCAACAAAAATGTTGATTAGCTTTCACTATAAACTCATTATTGTATATCGCTCTTATGACACACACTGACATCGGTAAGCAAAGATAACGATGTGATGGTCATGGATGGTCAGCCTTTGCGTAATTAAGCAGATCGAGGGCATCGCTAGGAAGAACGAAGAAGGGTACGAGCCATAATCGCAAGCCCCCAATATAAATGGCACACTGGATTATATTAGCTTTGTATATAAAAACCAAGCTTGCCAACCAGGTTTAGGTGTGCCATGGAGTCCTAAAATCATATGCCTCTCGGCAACTGCAAAAAGTATCATGCAGAGGCTACAACTGCATAGAACTACTCATATAGAGTTCAACAAAATTGATTTTATTTTATTTTATGATTTTCTATATTTTTTAAAGATTCAGCTAGCTAAAATAAATAAAAAGAAGAATACAAAACCGCCTTCAAAAACTACTCCGAGGTTAAACGTATAGATTGAAAAATTAAGGATGATGGTGTGCTCGGTTTTAGAGTTTAGAGAGGAAAAACGAACTTTCACAAAGTTGGAGGAGGTGGACTTTTTCCCTTCTTGATTAGTCGATCGAACTTTGAAACCATTTTTATCTGGGAAGGAGTGGATAAGTTAGGCCTCCATTTCAAATTTATATGTCCTTCTTGATTAGTACATTGGGCAGGCCCAGCAAGCAGGCTGGCCCGAGCATGGTCCCTGGGCCGGAGGTGTCATTTTAAGTCGGGCCTTGGACGAAACTAATACCGTACGGCCCATGATTTCTTCCTTAGCCGCAAGAGCACAAACCGTATTTTTCTTCTAAAAAAAAAAAAACCCCCGTATTTTTTTAATAACTGAAGAAAGGAATAAAAACATTAAAAACGTTGGTATGCAAACGCGCCCGTGTCTCGCCAAATGGTGGGTGTTTCCGCGTTTGCAGAGGCTCTTAAATTTTGTTCCAATCCAAATAAGCGACAAAGCAGCAGAAATAAGGTACAGATGGGGGCCGCCGTGGAAGTTCAGGAGGTGGCTTTAAAGTTTGTAAATGTTTCTTATGCTAAAAAAAAGTTTGTAAATATTTCTTCTAGCATAGGGTCACACGAAATTCAAATATTTAAGGTGGCTAACATGAATAGTCTCACTTGATGCTTTCATATGATATTCTCATGTAATCTTTAAATATAGGGTCGACTGTCCTTATTTTTGAAACTAATTGCTTGTTTGCCCTCGTTTAATTGCTAGTTTTTCTCTCCCTTCACGTGTGTGTGGGTGTGTGGGCGCGTGCATGTAAGATAAATAAGAAACATTGCCTTTGAACTTAACTCGCTCTATACACTACACATGTGCCATTGAAACAAGTTTTCTCCATTGTCGATACAACAACACGATTTATGACTAATCCGAAAGTAGAGCCAGACAACAACAACGACACGATTTATGACTATTCCTTTGTATACAATATTTGCTTCACTTTCTCGTTAAATAAAGCGGAGCCGAATTCATCAATCTTAGTTTTCTTCTGGTAACGCAAGAGACAATTTAGGGTTCAAGCTCTTTATTATTTTCTGCCACACCAAACTAAAAGCACTGGTTCCAACAATTTGAATATTAGTTTTACCGAATGCTTTCGTAGCATCTGTTTTTTTAGGGGATTTCGTAGCATCTGGTAACACCCCCATACCACACTGTCCAATGTGGCTGGGCCTGAAAGAATAGAAAATTTTGTGGCAAGTACCATACATTTGGGGCCTGTGCCTGGTTGTTGGATGTCACCGTACCGGCCGGCCCCTGAATATTGAGAGGCATCTAGCCCATCTCTTATTTATTAGACTGGCTTGCAAGCTGTGAACATGCTTTGTTTCTACTACTATATAGTACTTTATATTTATATATAATTTATAATGAAAGTATATATCTTGTGAGCAAGTCATGCCGCCGTACCTCCTCCCAATCCCATCCAGGGGAACACTGTTACTCATTGGAAATACAACGATGTGTACACGTCACAGAACAGACCAAGACAAATGCTTGAAATTTGAGAGCATGCATGCATAGTCGCTATCGCTGCCCATTGCCCATAAGAAAGCTAGATTTTTTGCTGAGCCTGGCTCCCGAGCGCCCGCTCCTCGGCGCTTCGGGAGCACCTCCCTCCCTCCCGGCCGGGGCCCGGCTGTCGCCGGCTCCCCCTCCGGCCGCCGCCTCCTTTGCTCGCCGCGGGGCGGCCACCGGCCTCTCGTCCTCAACAAGGGGCATCGCCGGCCACTCCTCCCCCCTCCCCCCCGGCCCCTCGCCTCCCCCCATCCGCAACAGCCGGCGAGTTCTCGGCGGGGGCGCCCGGCCCGGCCGGATCCGCGCTCTCCGGGCGGATCCGCCTCCGGCGACGCTCCTCCCAGCGCCACTTCCGTGTCCCCCCGGGCGGCGACGCCGGGGCCCGGCGGTGGTGGCTCGATGGCCATGCCTTGGCCGGCGGTGGGTGGCCGGATCCGGGTCCCGGTCCCCGGATCTTGACGCCGGCGCCGCCCTCCGGCCCCCATCCCATCTCCTCCTTCATCGGCGCGTCCTCGGTCCGCGGGCCGGCGGCGGCCTTTGGGGTCGGATTCGCGCGCGGCCTCTCGACATCCTTGGGAGGCTGTGGCCAGCGGCCATGGGGCGCGAGAGCGGCGTCGATCCTCCTCGTGGTGGAAGGGGCGAAAGCTTCGGACGACGGTGACGCCCGCGGCGCCATGCACCTCCTTGGAGGGTCGTCGTTCTTCCGCACGCAGCGGCTCTGCTGGGATCGGTGACCTGTCCCTTCCTCCGCTCGTCCGTGCTTCGGTGGTGGCGCCGCCGTGGTGGTGGGGCCGAGGTGGTTCTGGCGTGCGTCTGCGGCTTCGTGGTGGCGCGCATGCATACCGGCCTTCTCACCGCACGCGGACGTTGAGGCGGATTCGTCTTCTGCTGGTCGCGGGGTGGTGGTCCGTCTTGCGGGCTACGGTCGAAAGACCTGGTGCTCTCTTCGGCGTTGTTGGCGTTCGCGAGCGTCGATATCCTTCCCTGAAGGCAACGCTTGAGCATTCGCCATCTCTACGGCCGTCGTTCCCCTTCATGGTCGGTTTGCTCGTTCTGGCGATTCTTTGGTGCTTCATGTTTACCTCTCTGGTGTGTCTAGCATGTGGTGTCTGCAGCTCTAGTGGTTCTCGTTCCGGCGGATGCTTTGCCGCCGAGGTGCTCTTCGTTGTGCGGGCGGATGCTTTGCCGCCGCGTTTCTATGTCGTTTCCGGCGGGTGCTCTGCCGTCTATCACGAGCTTGCGTTTCGGCGTCTTGGCGTGCTACCGAGGTCGCAGTCGTTACGAGCTAGCGTTTCCGGTTTGTTGTCGAGGTCGCGGTCGTTACGAGCTTGCGTTTCCGGTGCACGCGGACCGCCGAGGTCGCGGTCGTCTATGGTGGATGCTTTCCGTCGGGGCGGTCGCGTCTTCTTCCGGCGCAGATGTTTTCTTTGCCGTGCTTGGTGAATGGGACGGATGCTTGGCCGTCAGCTCTCTAGCGGATGCTTTGCCGCTATTTCGTTTCCTACTTACACTGCTAGCCACCGGGTGTTGTGTATTGGTTGTAATAGGATCAGCTTTTGGAGTTGTTAGATGGAGGGTTCGCCCCACCCCTCACCACTATTTGCTTCTTTGTTTGTTTGTGCCCGTGTGTTTCGTGAGTAATCTGTGGATTACTTGCGAATCATTTGTAAACTTCCCACTTCTCTTAATGAAATACGTGCCAATGGTGCGCCGTCGAAAAAAAAGAGCATGCATGCATGTTGAAGGCGGCCCAACTGTAGTGCCAATGCTGCCAATTATAAGCGTTTGGCTGCCTGCTGCATGCGGAGACGCGGCGCAGAGCGAGGCAACCCTCCTGGCCCAATGCAAGTAGAAGAAGCACCCAATGCATGCAAGTAGAAGAAGCACAAGCAGACCGGCATTTCTCCTGCTTCCTTTTTCTCGTTTTTCTTGATTATTATTGTTTTGTCTTGTTCCTCGCTCTTGTTTGTTCAGGCGACTCCAACATTTGGAATACACCGTGGTGCAATGTATTGGGTAACATGCACTCTGAACTCAACTTGCCGGTCACTGTCAGGCCTCTCCCCATTAATCAACTTTGGAATCACCTTTCTCAGAATTGGATTATTGATCTTATTAATTAACCAAATTTTCTCTCCTCACAGTGCCCATATTATCACCCAGCTTCAAATCATACCTTCTTCTGATAATGATGTTATGGCCTGGAAACCGACACCTAATGGGATTTGTACTGCCAAACAAGCTTTCTCCTTTCTTAGTGTAAGTTTACAAGTACAACTCCCATCTCATGGAACAAGGAGTGTCCCACCTGAAGTCATGAAAAATAATGCACCGTATTTGGAAACATAAGACATGTTCACCACTCCTCAAAACTTTTGCTTGAGACTAATTTGGAGAGCATTAGCCACAGGAAAGAGGGCTAGATCCTACTCCAGCAATATTCCTCAGGTATGCTCTTACTGCAATGCACTAGAAAATGATGCCCATCTCTTCTTTTTGTGCAGCCTTCCTCGTGCTGTTTGGCTCACGGCAAATCCCTGTGAGGATGATGGTGTCCAAAATATTTTAGCTTCTATTATTACCGATAATACTTTTACTGGGATGACCAGCTAGTAAGATTCTTATACATATTGTGGGGATATCTTTGGATAGTACAATTTAATATTTTTATTTATATTAACGCCCGCCCCCCCCCCAATTGCACAACAAAAAATTTATTAAGAGTGAGATTATAATTCTTATCCTATAATATACCTATTAATATCTTCTAGACAATAAAACCATATAAAACATAATTAGATGATATAAATAGTCATCACAGACCGAGCCGGTATTCAAGACTTACAATGTCACCTTAATTTATTAGACTGGCTTGCAAGCTGTGAACATGCTTTGTTTCTACTACTATATACTTTATATAATTTATAATGAAAGTATATATATCTTGTGAGCAAGTCTGACTACTCATGCCGCCGTACCTCCTCCCATTCAGGGGAACACTGTTAGTCATTGGAAATACAACGATGTGTACACGTCACAGAACAGACCAAGACAAATGCTAGAAATTTGAGAGTATACGAGCATGCATGCATGTTGAAGGCGGCACCAACTCTAGTGACAATGCTGCCAATTCTATGCGTTTAAATTGAAGGTGCCTGCCTGCTGGATGCGGAGACGCGGCGCAGAGCGAGGCAACCCTCCTGGCCCAATGCAGGCAGAAGAAGCACAAGCACACCGGCGTTTCTCCTGCTTCTTTTTTTTTTCTCGTTTTTCTTGATTATTTCTTTGTCTTGTTCCTCGCTCTTGTTTGTTTCATGTGTATACAAAAGATTTATTATTTGGGGGATGACATGTGTGGCGCGGAGCCTTGGAGGTTTCATTGTTCACGCGAGGGCAGGAGCCTCTATGCGCGCGGATCCGCCCATGGTTTTGTGAGGCGTGTGGCGGAATGGATGCATGCATGCACCGGGTCTTTTGTAGAAAAGCGGTACCACATGACATGGCATCTACTGCATGCTTGCCTGATTTGGAGGGAAGCGATCGATGCAATATACTGTATAGGGCAGACGATTGAATAAATGATGCACTGTATCTTTGCATGCACGTCTATTTTTCAATATCATAGAGTGCCACTCATTTTATATTTCTAAAAGAAAGCATCCTCATATTTTTCTTTTAGTTTTGCAACACTTGCCCACGCATGTCCTTTTCATTTTCTACAACAAATCCGCATTTTAGGGGGGGAAACATTGAATTGGCTGAGTCCACTAGTACACAGTTCCTACTGATGAATTCAGACTAACAACTAACTCACATAAATGCAAGCAGCTTCGTTCACAGCTTACTGGTGTCACACATGAATGTACAGATATACTCCTTCCATACCCAAAAAACTTGACGTTTAGGACAACGACGGTTTTTAAAACACAACTTTAACCTCTTGTTATAATAAAAATATTTATCAAAAGAGTGACATATGTATACTTTTATGAAAGCATTTTTTCAACACAAATCTATAAGTTTCACATTTGCAAACTCAACAATGTAAAAGTTATTCATGATTTATATTTTCAATGTTTTTACCCAAACCTTATCCTCAATGTTAAGCTTTTTTTTGGGTATGGAGAGAGTACTGTCCAAACAACCAACTAACTCGCACTAAATATGTTGCTGATATTGGTTGTTTGAGAGAGAGAATAAAACTCAGTATGCAGTGTTGAAAAAAAAAGTATACCACAACTTGAGGGTGTTTCGAGCTTATAAAATTTTGACTGCAAATGTATCACTTCCTGAGTTGTGACGTAGCATTATATTGACCTTCTTAAAGATCTAGTACTGTATGTATATACAGTGGCAGAGCCAGGGGCTGGTAGGGCCATGGCCCCCACAACAACAAAAAATATTAGTATAATTTAATATTTTTTTTTTATTTATGAGATTATATAAAAACAGTATACCTATTAATATTGAGATTATACAAAATTCTTGTCTTACAGTATACCTATTAATATTAAGAGTGAGATTATACAAATTTTTTTGTACAAATAATAAAATAAACAAATCATTATGAAAATATCTCTAACAAAAAAATAACAAAACAAATACCATTTATTAGTTTTTTTAGAGGTCTGTTTTGAATACAGTGTATTGAATCATTGATTCTGCTTGCAACAACCGTGACACATCTAATCATTCTCCTTGCGATAATTCCAACGAGCTAACCATTTTGCTACTTTTTGATTAGCAATCTGTTGAGTTTTTAATGTATCCCTTGTTTTGTTTTTTCTAGCTTGCCCTACAAAACAAAGTTCCAATAGGATCTCAACCAAGGGCAGTGGCGGAGCCGGGGGCCATGCCCCCCTCACACCACCCCCAACCACCTAACATTGCACCTAACATTGCACAACAAAAAAATTTTACTAGTACAATTTAATATATTTTTATTAATAACTTATTAAGTGTGAGTCCGCCCTATGGACCGCCATGTGGGGGCCAGGAGTTCGGCGCTCGCCATGGCTCGAGCAGCAGACTAGGAGAGTCACAGCGCAGAGCGAGCATGTCGTCGTAGGCGCCGGGAACGACGGATCGGGCGAGCCGCCGCCAATACCTCCAATCGACGGAGCGGGAGGGGTGGCGCGACCTCCAATCAACGGCCATGGCGTCGACCTCCAATCAAAGCGGGAGGATGGATAAGTATGAGAGAAAGTGATATAGATGAGAGAATCTTCATGACCAGAATGAATAGATGATGCATTTAAAAGGATGACGAGTGCGGATAGTACCACCTAGAGTAGTAATTTTCAATTTTAAACCTGGTAGGCAATGCGATCAAGTAGTGTAGTAATGTACTGTAAAAAATCTTCATCATGACCTACCCATGAGAGGTAGGCTTGGGAGGAGTAAATTAGACTCGTCTCCTCATCAGCGTCGTAGATCACGGGTCTTGTTGCACACCACCCGGTCGGTGCCATGCATAATGTATTGTCTGTCTTTGACTGATTCCCAATTTCCAATCCTCGGACGCCTTCCTGTGGGCCCCACACTTTGTAATTTGGCCGACAATGCCTCCTCTTTTGTCTACAGTCGACACACTCACTACGCAAGCCACGCTCACAGATCAAATAAAAAAAAAAAGGAAAAGCGAATAAAAAGGCCCCAACAGGCCTAAAAAGTAAAAAAGCCCGCATGGCCCACCCACACGCACACAGCCGTGAGCTATCTCCCTCCAGCCGGCGGCGACGCGTGGCGTGGCGTGCCTCACGGGACGGGATAGCCAGGAGCAGTCACTGACACATGGGCCCCGCGGACTGGATAGTGGGCCCAAGCCCCATGTAACACGCACGCTCCTCCTTGCTATATATCGCCGGTTAAATTAGCTAGCAAGAGTGAGTGAGCTAATCTAGCCTAGGTAGCAGCAGCGGCATGTGCTAGGCACAAGCAAAGTCACAGTCTCCTCTCCTTCCCCTGGTCCAGTGCTCGGCTCCGTCGGCGACCGTCGCCATGGACGTCCTCCTCTGCTGCTGCTTGCTGCTGCTCGTGGCCACCGCCGCGTCCGCCGGCAGCGGCGAGCGCTGCGTTCGGCAAGGGAAGGCGGCCTACTCGCCCTCGTCGCTCTCCCGGCTGGTCGTCCCTCACGGTATGTAAGCGCTGATGATCGAGCTTCCCACACAGATCGATCGACTGGCCTCGATCTGTCTCTCCGATCGAGCCACAGTGATCTATAGCCTTTAATTCATCTTCTTACTGTATGCGGCTAGCTCTTGATTGATTGTCGATCGGTCCGGTTAATTCTTGGATATGGTGGTTAATAATAAGCAGGTAGCAGCAGCAGCAGCGGGGCGTGCGGGTACGGCGCCATGGCCGCCGAGATCAATGGGGATTCCTCGCCGCCGGCGGGCCCAGGCAGCACCGCGGTGGGCTCGGCTGCGGCCGCTGCTTCCAGGTACTCACTGCTGCCTCCAGCTGTTCCCGACTTTCAGGTTATGTTGCTGTACATCTTCAGAGTTCAGAACAAGCACGCAAAAGCAGTGTTGAGTTCAGCCAGTTCTTTTCTGTTCAGTTCAGTTAGTTGCTTCGGCTCAATCATCATCAATAAAACGAATTTGGGACTTCCGGTTCGATTTCGTACCAAATGTAGTTCTGATAGCTCATTAACTACCAAAATCTACGAGTAGCTGCATATTCCTTCCTCTGATCGTTTCTTCTCCCAAAATGCTCTGGCTTTTTTTGCATGCATTTTCTTTGGCGTGTTTCTCAGAGCCCAGAACAGCAACTAATCAAGCTGTCTGTGCTGCTGAATAGTATGCCGTTCGCCTGTCTTACATTTACTGGCCATTCTTTACCTTAATTTACCGTGATTACTCTTACCGGTGGACTAATTAATTATTAATCTTGGATGATGATGCAAATAAAACAGATGAGATGCCGAGACGCCACACTGTGCAGCTCCGGCGGAGTTCGTGTGGTGCTCACCGACTTCCACAGGAGCAACCGGACCGACTTCCTCCTCGCCGGGCCCGCCTTCGCGGGCCTGGCCAAGCCCGGGATGGCCCAGCACCTCAACAGGCTGGACGCCCTCCCCGTAGAGTACAAGAGGATTCCGTGCGAGTACAAGGACAACAAGAACCTGTCGATCCGTGTGGAAGAATCGAGCGACAGGAGCCGGGGCAAGCTGGTGGTGAAGCTCCTCTACCAGGGCGGCCAGACCGACATCCTGGCGGTGGACGTGGCCCCGTCGTCGTCGGCGGGGGAGTGGCGGTTCATGACGCGGGTCTACGGGCCCGTGTGGAGCACGCCAAGGGCACCCGCGGGACCGCTGCGGTTCCGGGCCGTGGTCACGGGTGGGTACGACGGGAAATGGGTGTGGGCCGACCAGGAGGTGCTCCCGGCGGACTGGCAGCCGGGCCAGGTCTACGACACCGGCGTACGCATCGCCGACGTCGCCAGAGATGGGTGCCAGGGATGCGCCGCCGCCGCTGCCGCCATGGACGACTGGAAGTGATCGAGGACGGTTGGGTAGATGAGTGATGACAGATAAATATATATGTATAAATGCGTATTGACATCGGTGGTCCGTCACTTTCACGACTCTGGCGACGTCGAGTGACTAGAGAAGAGGACAGCATCCAGCTAGGGGCCAAGCTCCGGCTAGCTGGAAGAACAGCGATCCACCAAGTGCACGCATCTGGTTGTTCAGTGGAGGAACCCATCGGGGAAGAAGACTGAGTGGCTAGCTAGGGGGCAAGCTCCGGTCTTTGAGTGTTTCTGATCGATCTCTGCATGCTAGTGCTAGCTCTTGCAGTTGGATGTACATTGAACTTGAAACATGGCTACTGCTGCTGTGATGCACGCAAACTTTAGTACGTGGCTATTAATTAGCTGTGTAGCTGATGATCCACCTCCACGTACCTGATGAATGGTAATTGTACGTTAGAATAATTAATGAGCAGACTGTACGGTGGTGTGGCCATGTTTTTCTTCCTTTGGCATGTATAGTATGTGGTACATGAACATGCGGCGGCATATGATGATGTCTGTCGTTCAAAGTTCACATGCGCGCGGCACCAACAACCCCTATCTGTTTTGGTGGCAAGCGAGGGAGGTATATTTAAAGCAAGTGTGTGAGAGACTCACACTCACTGCTGGGATCCACATTGGTACGCTGCTCATTTACCACATTGATGGACGCGCGGCCAATGTCGGTGTGAATTTCATTTCTGCTATAGAGACTCTTCATGTATACGTATGTAACTATTAAACAAGGTGTACTATCACAGCATTTCTATTGACATGCATGACAAAGTCAAATTTCTATTGACTAATATATGCATGACAAAAATTCGGTGTCAAATTTTTTCTATAAAGACTTTTTAACTACTTGTCTTAACAAAATTTATGTAAAATATGTTTTTTTCTCTTTTTTAGTATAAGTTCTTAAATAAACTTGAATTTGACAATATCTGCAACAATAAACAAAATATATATCTCAAAATATGCATAATTACAAAATTACAAAATTAAAGCTGAAGCGCGTTAAAATTTGCGGCGAATTTGGAACCAAGTAGACAGTGACAGGGTCCAAACGATGGAACCCCTGCCTGCAGTGTCGAGCATGGCAACAGTGGGTTGCTTTCTTTCAGTTTCAGCACCGGACAACACAAACGGGAGTGCCAGTGGCCGGGGCCTCCGATTCCACACGTACGTACGGGGTCCCCCCAGACTCACGGGCAACTTGGACATCGACACGCCGTTCTTTTGTCGTGCAAACCGACATCCGGCCTGGAAACCAGCCCATGGCACAAAATGATAGCACTTGACAAAATGATAGTACGAAGTTACAAAAAGTGATGAATAGAAATCCAGTCTCGATCTTTTATACAGCTAAAGTTAGTTTTTTAGTGTCAATAGTGACGATAAGGATGGCACTCTAATGTGGGTCTTATAATTACAACCAGTAGTCTTTTGTGCGTTGTCGTAGTGTGGTTCAACTCGAGTATGGTTGACACACATATATAGCCATTGTTGGCTACATATTGTGCCATATATCACATAGAACGACCAATCTAATAGCCTCCTTAATTATGTAATACTAGTTAGCTACTAGTACATTAATATCTGATACACCGCATTCTCTTAGAGCAACTCCATTGGAAACCCCTAAACAATATCATCCTAAATGGGCTCTTTTTTTTTTTTATGTCCTCCTAATTAAATTTTAGTCCTAGTTCCCTTGCAATAGAAGGCCCCTAATCCTAGCCTTTTTTTTTTCACTGACAGGCAAGAGTCTTGGACTGCTTACTTTATTTGGAGTTTGGAGTCAATTTTGGCCTCTAATTTTTGCAAGCCGGCATGCAAACGGAATTTTGAGGCCCGAATTTGCAGCCCCCACTAGAGATGCTCTTACGAAATTTGTTGAATTCCGTTGTGATTACAGTTAACTTGTCTTCTCATATTCTCACCTTCTTCTTCTCTCTCTTTTTGAACAAAGGTAAGAACTATGCCACTCAATTAAGACGAATGAATTATCCTATTCTCTCCTTCAACTGAGAATAAATCTAATGTGATAGCTTCTATAACAATCTTATATTACCTCCTCTCAAAAGAAAAAAAAAAAAACTTATATTACCTTGTCATACTTGCTCTATGTCCTCAAGTTCGCCTAATAAAGTACTACTAGAGGCTAAGGTTTATTTTTTTCATAGACAGCTAGGTCGCTCACTGGCACTGCATGCTAGTTATTGCAGTGTTTGGCTCGGTCCAAAAGAACGAACACGTCAAAGAATATGCATGCATATAGGGGATCGTGGAGAGTACGTACTATCACATCCATGGATCCATCCAATTTAGTTCGGTCCATGTCAATTAGGAGTCCATATACAGCCAAATCATTTGTATTATCAAATTCTCCTCTTCCTGCAGTCTCCACACGCCCGTGACATGAGGAAACTGCACAACGGCGGACAAACGTACGTAGAAATCCAAAAACCTATATTCGGGAAACTAGCTAGCAAGTAGCCACTAGTAGGTCCCACGAAGAACACGACTTTGATTACACTGCTAACCTATCACTAAACTGAAAGCTTAGTTTAAACTGTAGAAGTTTTTATTAATTGCAACCCTATCTTATGATATCATGGACTTTGATTTTGTTTTCAAATTTATTATTTACTACAGATTTTTATTCTCTAAGTTAGCCCTTTTTAGATGTAGTTGGATTCACATCAATCAATGTATGTGTTGGGTGGATAATTAATTAGGGTGGAACTTGAACTAAATTTCAACCCATCACATGTGCATTGAGGTGAATCCGATAACATCCGAACAATACCTTAATATTCATGTTTTTATATGTAGTTATATATATTGATGTTAATCCAATTTAAGATATCATAAAAATTTTAGAATTGTATTTTTTTATGGATGGGAGGAGTAGATAGCCTAGCTATAGGTTAATCCCGTCGACCGACATCGATGCATGATTAGTTACAACCTTGTAGGGTTACTTGCGTCAGAGGGCACGTTGTTTGGTCTGTCGGGGCAGAGCATGTGCACTGTAAAGTGCTGCGAGTTTCCACACACTGTCGTTCTAGTACGGAGTGTCTGGTCCACAATACAGTTCACACCGACATACGGCTACGGTAATTAATCAGTGTGACATGCGGTTGCAAATAAGACAAGGCTGTATTTACTTCCCTATTTTGAAATGAAGTGCTGAAAAGTGTCACATCGAATTTTATGGTACACACGTTGAGGTACCAAACATGATCTAATTATAAAATAAATAATAGATTTGGTCTGTGAAAAGATGAGATAATTTTTAAGTCTAATTAATCTATCATTAGAGCATGTGTTATTATAGAAAATTAGTGTTTAATTATGATCTATTTAGGCTCATTAGATTTGTATCGCAATTTACAAGCTAATAGTGAAATCGGGTTTTTATTTTGACTAGATTTTGTGTTCTATGCATGGTTTTCTTGTTGTCTCAAAAAACATCATCTATCATCTCATTTTCAATTATTTTTTAGTAAGAATAAATCACCTTTTGTTAAAATTATCCCTTTATTTATTAGAAAGAACTAAATAAATAACATGATTTGAGTGGTAATTTTAAATTCCATAACGATTTATTTAATTAAAGGCATGGCAATATTGATTTGTTCAAATTACATAACTAATGACTTGCAAGTTAGGTATAATTAAATATATTCATATTGATGGTGTTTGTAATAAAAGAAGAAACTTATCACCGTAACGTTCATTCCCCTGATTGAATGCACCATGCATGTTGAATATTATTTGAAAACAAATACAACAACACTATACAGTAAAAGACCTGTTAAGTAGAACTGTATAATAACTACACTATAATTGGCATTATTTGTCACAACTCACAAATACCTAATTAGGACAAAACTCCCTGGATAGGGTAGGAGGTAGGTGTTCCTAGCGTGCCTAATCCGTCAGCTAGCTCACACACTGCTGTTTCATGTGTTGGCTTGGTCCAACTTAAAGAACGACGACGGCGTCAAAGAATGTACGTGCACGCTGGAGATGAAAAATGTATATGATCGATGACTGGTATATATAGTAGCAAGCACTTGCATCCAATGTGATCCGTAAGCAGCCAAATCATTTGGTCTTAAGCCCGTGACAAAGCGATCGATAAGCAATGAAAGGAGCCAAATCATTTGATCTTCTCCTCTCCTGCAAGTCGTCTTCACACGCCAAAGCGGCAAAAGCGCCCTTGATGACAAAGAGAAAATAGATTGCACGAAGACAAACGTATGCGGGAATCTAGAACCCATTCGGGAAACTACTAGCTACGTCCCATATGAAAAACAGGGTATTTTGTTTTGTTTTTAAAATTCTTTTATAACAACTACTCTATATATTTTAGTATATACCTTTATATATACAACTAACCGGGCGTCATACATAGGTCTTCTGGACAGACCAATGGCTATTACAACTTCCATAAGGAAAAGTGCAATGCCATTCAAACTTGTGTTTCTTTCAAGATAAAAAGAATAGAAGGAGAGCAACTCCAACAATGTCTCCTAAAACAAGGTCTTGTTAGCAATCAATCGCTAAACTCTTACCATGATGGTATTGAAATGAGAGGCACGTGCTGCGGTTGACATAACGCGAGAGATGTATAACTAAAACAATTTTGGGGGCTCCCACCCAGGGTTTAAATCCTGGGTGCGACACATTATCCTGGATTTATTTTAATATTTTCTGGCGCTATGCATTAAATGGTAGGTGACGTCCCCGTCGACATGTTGAGTCGCCTGTGGTGAGTTCATGAACTTCAAGATTTGCCGGCTCAGTCGTACGTGTGTTTATAGGGATGACTGTGCGTGTTGAGCGTATGTGTTGTACTGTGCAATCTAAAAAAACAAATAAAGGTTGCCAAATAAACAAAGGGTTGAGTACAATATGACGTACGCAGACCTTAGGCTGTATGTATTTACCGTCGCATAGCGCCACACACGACAAGTTCATTTGGGCAGGGGCGAGCATGCCCGGCGGCGAAGAAACGCAGGGGCGAGCATGCCCGGCGGCGACCGGCGGTAGAAACAGGTGAGTGGTCAGAAAAGTGCTTTGCTAGCTCTCCTTCCTAGGAGTACTGGCCAACTACTCCCTCCATCCATGTGTATCTGACTTCCTTCTCCTTGCTGTTGCAAACTCCCTCTCTTGCCCTTGTCGCCATTTGCCCATGACAAATAAATCTATCACTAGATTTGCTAGCTGCTAGCTCCGCCCTAGCTCACAGGATCCAATCAAGTAATAATTAGGCGATTTTGTTTGGTCCTGACAGTTGCGGATTAAGAATCCTAAGTTGTTGTGTGGCTCCACGACAAAGATCACAAGCAGAGAGACTACCAACAGCTGTAGGATATATAGATGCCCATGCGTGCACACATGTGACTGTCTGGTTGCATTTGTATTGGAGTAGTATAGTAGTGTCGTGTACGGAGTACACACATCAAGTATTGTTTAGAGGATTCTCTCCTTCATAAGTAGTCTGTTTCAACACACGCAATTGTTTAATTGCAAGATTAATTGATTTTGATTGGTACCGAGAACACGGGCAGCAGCAGCAGCAGCCCATCATCGATCAGGGTTCAGCTAGCAGAAAAAGGATGGAAGGCGGCAAGATGGGATCGTCGGCGAAAGCGACGCATGTTTCACGATCACGCATGATTCCTCCGTCGTCGTCCGGCGTGATTGCAACGTTTGTAGGCTTCCCTGCGTCCAAGGGCACACAGACCTTGATATCTGGTACGTGCATGCACGGGTAGTGTGGCGGCTGCTGCATGCCGGCCTGCCCCCAGTTTCCACGCACTTCTCTGCATGTGGACTAGATATGTTTGTTTCACGGGATCACTGTTCATGATCATGCCGACCAAGCCTGCACCTAGTTATATTGGTCTGTTTTTTTAGATGATGGAAAAAAATTCCGGCTTCAGCCTTTTTTTTTTATTTGACAAGGAACATTTCATTGAAACTTAACAACAAGAAGTTGTTAGAGTTAGAACCATTACAGAACTAATCACAGAACTAATGGTTACAAGTTGGAGTGTGTCCATTAAGAGGGCACCCATGTTCATGTCCTGGATTAACACATAATCCATGGAAATGTATATGATTGTCGTGAATGGAATGTAAACTTTGTCTAGCTAGTGAATCCGCCATTTGATTGCTTTGTCTTCTAATCCTGTTCGCCGTGATGGTAGTACAATAGGGAACTGTGTAGGGCTTAATCCTCCATTCTGGGGGATTTACTCGATCATCACTATTGACATAGTTGATGAGCAGTTGGTTGTCCGCCAGGAGGGTTGCGTCACCCATTTCATCTTCTATGAAGAAGAAGAAGCTTCAGCGCCTTCTTTTCTCTGAGATCTGTGATGGACAATTCTTTTCAACCCTAAAAGGGAGGGAATTAAGACATGCAAAAATTGATTAGCACCAAACTTTGTATATTAGAGCCCGACAAGAAACTGTAAGTAAGTTTGAGGTGACAAGGAAAGTTGTTGGTACATTGCATTTAGAGTAAAATGCACCTAGGGTCCTCAAACTTTTTGGGACCTCCCATCCACGTCCTCAAACCTAGGGTCCTCAAACTCCCATCCACGTCCTCAAACCTAGGGTCCTCAAAATTCTATAGTTTGAGGGCGTGGATGGGAGGTCCCAAAAAGTTTGAGGACCCTGGGTGCATTTTACTCTTGCATTTAATTTGGTCTAGATAGTCAATTATATTACAGAACCCTTGTGACAATGGCATGGAAAAAGGAGATAATTTCCCCGGCGGCCGGTGATGCATGGATGCATGATGGTGAGAAAACTGGTTGCTCTTAGTGTTAGCCATTGCGAATTTGCCGTTGTCCATATGTTAGAGATGACAAATTAATGATCAAACATCGTTGTCTTAATAAGTGCGGAACGCCGCACGGTATCAATTGATTAATTAGGTGATGTTTTAATTTGTTTGGTACTCAGTACGTTCGTTGAAGTTCATTATAAGAACAAACAGTTGCGGAGCAGAGATTCTTGTTCACGGACGACATTTTGTATTGGAAGCATGGGGAGTTCATATACACAAGTAGTTTTATGGAGTAGTATTATGGAAAATACTCCCTCCGGGCTGGTATTAGAAGTCGTTTTTGGACAAGGTTTGGGTCAAACATTGGGAATATAAATCATCAATAACTTTTGAGTTATTGATGTTGTAAATGTAAAAATTATATGAGTAGATTTGTCTTAAAAAATACTTTAATAAAAGTATACATATATCACATTTCCATAAATATTTTTATAATAATAAGAGGTAAAAGTTGTGCTTTGGAGACCGTGTCATTTGTCCTAAACGACTTCTAATACCATCCCGGAGGGAGTAATCACGCAAGCCAGAATATTCTTGTTGAAACCAAATTAAGGACAAGGGAAACAACCTAATTAAGGCAACATATGCATATCCATGGGATCAGAGATTATCTTCCTGTTTGCAAGTACATGTGTGGAGACTCTGGGTCAGTAGATGTTATTTTCATTCTATTAATCTATTTACTATTGTGCAGGCGCGCATAGAACGTGACATATGCTGACTGTGTATGCTGGCTGCTGCTGTCCAGTGTCCACGCTGGTTTATGGGCCTCGGATGGAGAGCTCCCAAAACAGTTTTGCTTCTATTGGATGTTTGTGGGCTGATGGAGTGGTTACCTTCTGGGCCGCCAATCTTTTTTTTTTTTTTTTTTTTTTTCCTTCTGGGTCCATGGAGTTGTCTTTTCATTTCTTTTCTTTCCTTTCTCACAAGTAATAAAAGCCCAGCATGAGTCGCTTGCTTTTCGCTCGCGTGAATCAATTTGCTTTTTTAAAAAAAAAAAAAAAATTTAACCCATGGATCTTGTATGCTTGATTTGAGAATGGATGATTACGCTCTGCTTGTCTGCCTCGAAACCTGATGACGTGTACAGAAACTGGAGGGAGGAGTTTTACTCCTACATTGTACTGCTGAAGAATGAGCCGCTTGGTTGATGCCCTTTTTCCATCTCCATCATACTCAGATCCTAATCCTTCCTCCGTAGTAACTCTGTTGTCTGTCCATCCAAGAGGCAACAGGTCCATCTCATGTATCTTTGGGCAGTTGCCTCCTGCTTTCTTCCACAACGTGCAAAAAACCAAGCGATCCACTGTCTGGTTGGAAAGTTGTCGACGACGGGCCTTGTCCAAATCTTCAGTGAATTGTTTCGGGGCTTTCAGTGCTCTCAGTAAGTAAACCCTCTCCCGCCGCCAACACAATTATCCCTAATGATCAAATAAAGGCAGCTCTGTACGTTAGCCACAGTACGTTAGCCACAGTAGCAGTCTCGGCATACTGAAACTGCTTATTTCCTGGGTCTGCTCAGGGACGGACATCACAGCTGGGTTTTTTTAAAACATTCTTACTTCTCCGAATGTTGTATTATCGTACTGTACCTTCGTTGGTGTCCGACTGTCCGGCCATTTGTCAGGAAACATATGACTAAAGGAATTCTGTTCTTTCACTGAAAAAAAAAAAGAAAATTTTTAATTCCCTGTTGTCACTCAAACTTGTGATAACCAAAAACTCCAATTTTTATCGTAGGCAGTGACCACCAGCAGCCCGACTGACACGAGGACATAACAGAGATAAGGGGAGGCCCGGTGGCCGCTCCTCACCGCCATCCCCAGCTCGCGCGACATGGCCCCCACCGCGTCCCCGCTTCTCCTCCTCCTCCTCTTGCTCCTGCTCGCCGCCACGGCGACGGCGGCGAACACGAACACGACGGTAGAGGACCCGTCCTACTACTCCGATTCCTACTCCGACCCGCCGCCCCGGTCGCCGACGCCGTGGCCGGACCGTTTCCACGCGGTGCTGTTCACGAACCTGACAAACTACTCGGCCGCCTCGACGGGCCCGCCGCTGCGCATCACCGACCTCTACTACGACTGGCCGCGGCGTCGGAACCTGAACGTGGTGCGGCACCAGCTGTCGCCCGACCCGCTCTACGACGTGGAGTGGAACAACGGCACCACCTTCTACTTCGACTCCTCGTCCTGCCGCGTCGAGCAGTTCCCCGTCGGCGTCCTGCCGCCGTGGTGGCTCTCCGGCGCCGCGTACCTGGGCCGCCGCGTCGCCGGCGGGATCGACTGCCACGTGTGGGCCAAGGCAGGCTTCATCTTCTACTACGAGGAGGCAAGCACGGGGCGGCCCGTGCGCTGGGACTTTGTCGATGGTAACAATTTCTTCTAGCTAGGCTTTGCTCTCATTTGATTGCCATTAAAATGAAATGAACCCCACCATGCGGTTCATCAGATCAGTTGAGGCAATTGTGAACCCCATGAGGTTCGATTCATTTCATTCCCTAACTAACAATCAAATGGCATGGCATAATCCGCCTTATACTGATAATATGCAGTGACGGGGATCCAGCAGTACGTGATGAGCTTCGAGCCCGGAGTGGAGCTGGAGGACGACGCGCAATGGCAGGCACCTGCATACTGCTTCCCCGACGACGGCGACGACAGCGGCGGCGACGAAGATCAATGGAAGGGAAATGCCAATGCCGCAAGTTGCAGTGGTGGGGATGGGCTTGAGGCGGTTAGCAGGTTACTCAGGAGGCGTGCAGTAGCTGCAGCAACGTCTTGATTGTGTTCTAGTACTACTATGCGACATGTACTGTATATGTAATAACCAACTAATGCCTTCTCATTTTAATTTCCTATTGTTGCTCCTGTCCAAAGCAACAAGAGATATATGCTCTGAATTCAACGTCTGAAATTTTGTTATGCAGCATTATGACAACCGTATGGTTTATTTGGAAGGCGAGGAATGATGCAAGATTTAACAGGAAACAATGGAATATTCTAAGAGGTCAATTACGCAGTTCAAGGACAGATCAATACAACAATTGCCAACTCTGATGGTGCACAGGTTTGCAACAGTTCAAATAACTTCAGTGTCAAAGCAGATGCTGCTCAAATGGTGATATCTCAATCACCAGCAGGCAAATACAAAGTTTTCTTTTTCAAATTTCTTTATACAGGTCAAAAAATAAAAGGCAGGTGGCGAGCGACATCAATCATCTGGTGCAGGACACCTCGGATCCTCTTCATATATTATCAGCTATATCCTCTTCATATATTATCAGCTATATCTCTTGTAGGTTCAAATGCTTTACTTTGGAACCAGACGGCGAACAATCCCAACACAGAAGAGCAGGGATATGAATTTACATTGAAAGATGATACTAACAAGTAACAACAGCAGGCCTCATCAAATTTATAAGTGGTCTCAATTGCAGAGTCTGCAGCTCTCTCAATTGCTGCAGAGATAATCAGCAGACTTCACACAGGACAAATGGCGTTCTTCATTGATAATCAGATTTTAGCAGATTTCCTCACAGGATCAAACAATGGATTGGATAATTAAGCCGTTTACCCAGCAGTTCATCAGCAGATCATCAAAGTAGACAGAAATCAAAACGCTAAAGCACATATGCCTGCGCGCAATAGTGGAAACGGAATTCAGAAAAACCGACTTAAATTCCAACCACCAAAAAAAACTGCCCTTAGAATCGGCGAGCCGAAGACCTGGGGTTGACCCTCCTCTCCTTGATGGCTGTGGAAACGCCGACGGAGGCAGCAGAAGGCTTCTTCATCTCCTTGCTGTTCCTAAGGGAGGACCTCGTCCCCAAACCTCCGCCGCGGCCTGCCACCAAGTCGACGGACCTCCTCACAGACTCGGCGCCGGTGGCGGTGTAGGCCGCCTTCTTGGCGACGCGGCGCCTGGACAGCTCGACGGCGACAGGGGTCCTCGGCAATCGCCTCGGGGTCCACGGGCTTCGAGGACGCGGCCTCTGGGTAGTAGGGGAAGCCGTGTTTCCGCTTGAGCCGCTCGTCGCGGCGCGCCGAGTACAGGTCGTAGAGCCTGCCGCGCACGAACATCGGGCCGCCAGCCGGCGTGCCCCTGGCAATCGCCGCGAGATTGAGCGCCATCAGCTCTTCGTGGGCATCCGCGCCGGCCGGGAGGAGGTGGCTCTGCTTCTCGAACCCCGCCCTCGCTTTCGTCGCCGGGGGCGTCGACGGAGCCGCGGCGGGGAAGAAGTTTTCCTTCTCGGCCGCCGCCGATGCCGCCGCAGTAAGGTCCAGTTTGACGCGCCGCGGCGTCTGGAGCGCGGAGGTCATGGACGCGCGGATCGGCGACGGGAGGGCGGAGATGGAGGCGCGCACCGGGATGGGCTCTGCGCGGACAGGCGACGGGAGGGCGGAGATGGAGGCGCGCATCTGGCTGCGCTCGAAGTGGACCGGCGAGGGGATCGCGCAGACGGACGCGCGCATCGGTGTCGCCGCCTTCTTCATCGTTCCTGCAGAGAGTGGAGAGGAGCGCGTCGGATCGGAACCGGAATTCGGAAGGAGGATGGGGGATCGATCAGCTGACGGCGGTCGTACCTGGAGGCGTCTGCACGGAGGTGGCCGGCACGAGGGGCGGGCGGGCCACCCGGTGCGGGCGCGGGCGGAGGCGGCGCGGGGAGACGGCGAGCGGCGGACGGCGCTCCATGGGTCGTTTCGTCGGTCGGCTGGCAGTCCGTGGAAGAGGTTGCTCTCGGTCTCGGGTTTGGAAGACGACGAGGCGATCGATGAGGTTTTTTGAAGCGGAGGCAGAGAGGCGTCCAACGGTCGCCTTGCGTTTGCGTCTTGCCACGGCTCGGATCGGCCCAGTGGGAGTCGCGCTGTTTATGGTAGGAGATAATCACCGCGATTACGATTAGGGTGTTTGATGATGGTGGGGCGCCACCGTGGTTATTTATGGTATATAAATCGCAACGTATATATATTTTTTGCATTCAGTGATTTTTTTTTTCAAATCTCCCTTGTTGGTCAATGTATACCGTATAGTAGTGGCAGGTAGCAAATTGGGTGTTTGTTATCATGATTTATGAGGAAGAAATCATTTTGCCCTTGCAGATGATTAATGCCCATGGCTTGTTGTAATGGAGAATATTTCTTGTATTTATTTATTCGAATAAAATGCTCTTTTTAATCTTGTTTTGTATGATTTTCTTTATTTTTGTTTCAAATGATACCTTTTATTTAGGGACTGAAACCAAATCCAACAAGCTCGCCGCCGCACAAAGCACCCCAAGCGTATGGAATTTCTTGTCCACTCTCCCTCCCCAACGCCGGGAAACGAAGCTTGTGCAATGCCACAGAATGTGCAAGAAGGTTGTATCAAACAAGACCATATCAACCTCTGAACAATTGCTTAACATACGGAGGACTGGAGGAGACAACACTCAACAGTTCAAAGCAGAAAATGATTCCTGAATCCTCAAGAGCCTTCAGTGAAAATTACACAACAGTCTATAAACCATTCCCCTCGATAATCTAACATGAGCTGTTCTATATATCATGTCAGTCACACAAATATATACTCCATACATGTGTTTATCTTAACTCTGCGGTGGGGCCAGGTTATACCTCTATATACACTACTTTTACAAAAGGAGAAGGGGAATGGACGCCTGTGTAAATAATGAATGAATAAGCGTTCTCTACAATCAGCAAAACTGTGAATCTTAAGGCTCAGGACATCCTCTCCCACAGCTAGACTGCAGATCTTCAAGAGTGAAGCCTTCAACCTCCGTTAGAACGAGAATCTTGCAAAGAATGAATTCGGTGTGGTCATGCCATCTGACACTGCAGCAGCTTGTGAAGAAGCCACACTTGAAAGGACACCTTGCTGGCACTTCTTGAGCTGCCAGGTTCCAAATAAGGAAGCGTCAAGCTCATGACTCAAAATGATGAAAATAGCGATTAGTGTGCATTTCCAATATTATGGGTACAATAAGCATGCCCAGCAACACTGATAAAAAAGGAGGTTTCCCTATGCTTTAATGAGTTAGATTTAGCATAAACATCTTAATGTCAGCAGCAAACTATGGGGCTCGATAAAAAAACGAGATAAAGGTCTAGCCCATCATTTCAACACTTCTAACCGTTATGGCACTTGATAAATATAATGGCAGAACAGATTCTGGTTCGTGAATAAAGACTGGCAGCTTGTAAATCAAACCAGCCAAATCAACTATAGGACAGCAACCTCTAGTTTTATAAACCATAAATGAGCCTAGGAAGAAGATAGAATCAATTAAACAGGCAACTTGCAGTAAATGGGATCTAAGCTCTCATGTTAGAAAGAAAAACATTGCAGTTATCAAAGGATATTTAACATAATATCGATGATATGTTATGAACACATGCTGCATGATTTTATTTTAGTACTTAGATATCCTCATGAATACCATATTTCTCTGAGTTAACTTAGTTACATATTTAGTAGAATAGAACTAGCATCCTTTATGTACTGTATCATGTAAAATAACCATATCAGAACTCAGAAGCTACAGAAGAGCAAGTGGTACTGCATCAGCAGCAAGAATAAACGACAAGAAAATACGAACTTTACCTCATCAGGACTAAACTGTAGTAACGTCCCAACCACAGGCAACAATGCCCCCACTTCCCCTGTGCCAAAAAAATCAAATTGATAAGGAACTAATACATTTTTGGCCCAACTCTCATGTTTATCTAATTTTAACCTCAACTACAAAATGTCAAAACCAGGTAAATTTGGCACATCAACTATTAATATTGTTCAAATTTGACCCTTCAAGTAGCTTGAGCCCACCTGTCATATGCTCCATCTCTACCTCTCCTAAGTCCCAACGACACCTTCCTATAGATGTGTCTAATGAGCTCACTTTTGCGCTGCCACAGCTGCTGCACTCACATCGCAGACCACCCAGCAGCCTTTATACCCATGTGCAGTTGTATACCATCTCTTGTCCATCGCCGGAGAGATGGATTGATGGAGGAATGGAGGGGGGAGGGAGGGGCCCATGCTGATAGATGGGCCAAAATTGAATGGTACTGGTAGTTAAGGTGCCAAATTTATCTAGTTTTTTGCGGTTGGAGGTTAAAATTTAGACACACACAAGTTAAGGAGCCAAAAAGGATTTATTCCAACTGATAATATCATATTATCTGTAAGTGAAGCAACTAGAGAGAATAAAAAAGTTCCAATGACCTGTTTCAAGAAGCTTTAGAATCACATTTTTGAGGTATGTCATATCTATTCCTTCTCGCTTTTGTGATCTCTCCATATTGCGAAGCTCGGCTTTTAACATTGCTTCCTACAATAAATCAGAAAAGATAAGGCATGATGATAAGAGCCTCCTAGCAAAAACAAGAGTAATATGACATATCTCAAGCCAATGAATCAATAACTCATTTCTAGTATTAAAACAAAACAAATATTCCCTCCATTCCAAATTATAAGACTTTCTGGCTTTTCTAGATGCATTTCCTTTACTATGCATCTAGTTATACATTATGTCTAGATACAAAGTAAAGAAAATGTATCTAGAAAAGCAAGTCTTATAATTTGGAATGGAGGTAGTATATTTTAAGTATGCAAGATTATAAACACCAGGAATAATACAGATAAAAAGATTAACACCAGTAACTCAAAAACATAAATACCCAAATAAACTGACATTACGAAACAGAAGCTGTTGTTAAGAAGATCTACACTGAAATAGGGTAGTCAAACCAACATCTCAACTCAATCTTTATGTCTTCTAAAACTAAATATCTTTTACCTGGAATTATAGAGCACACTAAGGTGAATTATAAAAACTCTTATCTAGACAATCCAGCTTCTTTTTAATGTGACAAATAATAGATAGGTCAATAGTAAAAAAACTAAACAAGTTAAAAAAAAACTACACCGTGGGTAATAAATGAGTGAACACTAACGTGCACATGCTTGCTGTAGACTATGATTGACAAAAGAATGCAAAAAAACATGACTTCAGTATCAATAGTAACTACAATTAGCTAAATAAGCTTTCAGCAAAGATACTTCAGGTTCCAGGAATAATAAGAGGAAATTATGATTTAACACCGATACTCTTTACATGGTATGGTGTTTCCTATTGAAGAAATCTTGGTAAAGAGAGAAATCGAATTTAATCCTAGTTGACATTCCATGACTAGAAGGATCAGATGCAGAATGCTCAGATCATTTTGTACAACTAATCAGAGCTATGAAACCAGCAAAAAGTATTGACTACGGAGAACTCAAACTCAAATGGTCCACCTGTTGATCATGGAGACGATTTTCACGCTTTCGAGCTCTTCAATTTCTTGCTGTAAGAAAAGAAAGGAAAACAAAAGCTTATTCACTGGACACACAAACTGGGAAGAATGTGGAGAAATCCTGCTAAGTTGGTAACTTACTTGAAGCGCTAAGATATGCCTCTGTGACTGAGATAATTCCTCTTCTCGCTGTGCTTGTTGCCGTGCGAGAAGCTGAAAATGTAGGGATGCAGTATAAGTTCATAATCTTTCTCATCTAAGCAAATTCATTCTGATAGAGTATCATTAAGCACCAATAAATAGTTGAAAATTTTGGCTTGTTGTTGCGTGCGAGAAGCTGAAAATGTATGTAGGCATGGAGTATAAGTTGATATTCACTCATCTAAGAAAATGCAGACCGCCAGTGTATCACTAATCACTAAGGTGTTCTAGTTTGAATGAATAGTTAAAACTTTTGGTCCAGCATCAAAGCATTGTCTCAACCAAATCAGCCAAAGAAAGGTGCAAGATACAGGGTAAAAGTCCTATTTTACACTAACACCGTAGACACAATATCAAATAATCCCAATTGCAACATTTATACGCATTTCCTAGATCATTTTTCAGGGGAATAGGTAAGTACCAAAATTTGTTGCTCAGCCAATTCAACACTCATTGTATCCTTAACAGGTCCTGCCAATACAGCACAATGATAATTAGTAGAGAAAACTACAGCCATTTAAATGAAAGGAAGAATACAGGCAAGATTGGAGAATGAAATGTGATACTGGTAATAACAGATTACCTTGACTTTGATAATCATTGTTGCTAACCTGTGACATCAATGCAATAATATCATCAACAGTCTTAAAATAATAGATCTTATTTTTTAATTGTGTAGAATACAAAGTATCACAAGGAACGGTGGATGGAGTTAGTAAAGTCTCAATTTGATGTGAATTTTTTTTAGTTTTTGAAAAATAATGCAGCTCTATAACAAAAAAAAATGCTCCAATGTAACAGACCTCTGAGTTTTAAAACCATAGTATTGCTTAAAAGCTAGTGCTTTACTGCTTTCTAGTTCAGAAAATCCATTCGGTACCTCTTTTTCTAACCATGTGATATTGTTCCTGTCTCGCTGATTTCTAAAACTCTAGTTTCTTGATACCAACCAAGCAGGCCCTAAGCGCGTTGACCACATCTGGACATCAACACGGTTCCCATATGGTTCTTCCACCGCTGGTTCTCTAGGTAATAGAGGTAGCAATGAGTAGCTTAAGGAAAAACAACTTACTGCTGGTCTAGCATCTAAAGACTGGTGAAGATCCCTGTTCTCCTTGAGGAGTTTAGCTATCTCTCGTTCCTTGTCTTCAATCATTCTATCAGCAATATCACGGAATGATTGATGCTCTTCCTGAAAAACCACATCTATTAAAAATACGGGATCGAAGACATAACAAGGCACAGATAACATGAGTGATGTCCAGGAAGAAACCTTCAGTTTCTCATATTTCAGTGTCAGCTCTCCTAAATTCTTCTGAAGTTCATCATCAACATGGCCATTGCTCTGAGCCTTCACAGACTCACATTTCACTGCACCATTGGAATTCATAATTCTTGTCATTGGTTCCCATCAAAACAAAGGAGAGATTTCTAAAGTAAATAGATTCAGCATCTCACATCTCCAGCTTTCCTCTACATTCGCCAAGTTTTTCTCCCAGGATTCTTTTTCTGAGATGAAATTAGAAGTAAGAGAATCTAACTTCTTCATGACATCCTTTAGCTTTTTCTCAGCATCAGCAAGAGCCATATCTCTGAATGACAAGTAAATCATGAATACTTAGCAAACAATAAAAACTCAAACAGAAAATGTTGATGGAATAACACATAATATACAACTAACAGGATTTGTATTGTGAACAACAGTAGTTAACCACTAGAGTACAAGTACAACACTAATGACATGCCTAGTGTTCCTGGCTTTGTAAAATGCATACTAATTTTGCTAGTGACCTCCAAGTACATATAGTTAAATTAGAACTGCATCTAATGCAGATAGCATATTGAACAAACTAAGCTTAAAGACTATAATAATTTCCATTATGAAGGTTCACATGAAGCACATCAAGCACTGACGGAAGCCTGAAAGATTTAATTTTGCTGAGCAGAAGGTTAAGGGCCCCTACCTTGCCTCAATCTCATCACCGTGTCTGGATTGTGCTTTTTGGAGATCATCGATTGCTTTATCTCTTTCTGCTAAAGCAGCTGCCACCTCCTTTTCAGCTTCCTTGATTAAAAGCAATAGAAAACAATCAAATTAGTCAAAATCTTTGGTTACATCAGATATCTAAACCAAATAATGGAATTACCCTTATTGCCTCTTCATGTTCTTTAATCAAATCTGAACTTTTAGCTGCGGTAAGCTCAGCATCCTTCTTTTGCAAAAGTGCATGTGCCCGGACCTTGTATGCAGAAAATTCACTTTCCAGTCGACTAATCTGCAAAGTACGAAAGCTAATATGAAGTTCTTTTTATCCAACTATTAGCTCCAGCACATGCCCCATTTCCATTTGAAACTGTCAATGAAAACTAGTCCTTAGCATTAGGCCTCCCCCGTGAACTGATTCAAAAACCATTTGAATGTATTTCCGGGCTTAAAATAACCATCTGTGTGCCAAACCAGATCTCTCACAGGTGAGTTCTCTAACTCCAAATGTTAATAAAGTTTCAATGCAGTCAAGGAGAAGCCTTCTATTATGTACTCTAGTGTCCCCTTCTTTAACTCCAAATGTTAATAAAGTTTCACTGCTGTTAAGGAGAAGCCATCTATCTATTATTTCATCCAGCCTCTGTACTCTAGTGCCCCCTACGCCAAACCCTCCACACAGATGATCATAATGTTAATCCCCAGAAAACCAAATGCACATGCAATGATGCAAAGAACTGCATGACATAGCATTTTTGCTGTCACGGTGCCACTAAAAACATGCCATCATGAGAAACATGAATACACAACTGTAGTGTCACAGAATAAGTGTGCAGCTTTGATGCCCAATACAACTTCTACACTGGAGACAGACTACAATACAACTATACAAGAACAGAAGAAGGGTCTTCCTATCTTTTAACTGATATTGTGTACAACAAGCAGGGAATGAAAAGTTAAAAAGTGGCACTAAGGAATGAACATGAACTCTTCCAGCTGTGCAGGGCCTAGACAAATAGAAGCCATGCAAAACTTGCCATAAAAATACTAGGGCAAGTTCACTTTGCTTCATGTTCACTAAGCTTCAACCCAGCAATACCAACATACCTCATGTTTTGCAGCCACTAGATCAGAATCTTTGGTTTGTAACAATTGATTTCGTGCTGACAACTCTAATTCCAATTGACCTGCAGAATATCCAAACAGGTTTATAGATTTAACCATTTTGCAGCAAAATCAAAATAGTAAGTATTGAAAGATTTACTTTTAACTTTGGCAGATTCTTTTTCAGATCTAAGGCATGCATTTTCTGATGCTTCCAGCTTTGACTTAAGAGATTCACATGTAGCCTCCCAGCTTTGCCTTTCTTTTTCCTGAGTAATTGTAGAGGTTAGATGAATTCTATCCCACATCATCATAAATGATCTTGTGACCAAACAGAAACAAGACTAAATTAAATTCAAGCAAGACTAAATTAAATTCAAGTCAGGTCTAGAAGGTGTTTCAATCTTTTTAAACTTACAAGGATACAATCATGTACTAAAAATGTCCATACATTTTGTCCGTTCTGAATAATGGGCAGGGTTTCTAAGTCACACAAGATCATTTTATTCAGCATTTCTTGTGCGATTACATCATCCAGTGCAAGCACTAATCTCATCAATTTTTCAGATTATCATAGTTCATTTTAAAACTAATCAGCATTAGAAGATTAGAACTATAGCTGCTCATATGTACACCAGTTTGAATTTGGAATCAATGACAAGGTATGCTCAACTTTGTACAGCAATGGAATGTTTCAGTACAGAATAGAGAAACATACATGTTCATCCTTTAGATGAGCAAGCTCCAATTTAACCTCCTCCAGAGCAGCTCTAAGCCGGGCAGCTTCACCTGTTGATGCTGCTTCGATTTCAGCTATTTCTGAGTCTTTCTCCGTTAACACCACCTGCAAAAAGTATTATTATATGCAAATATTGAAGATAAATATGATTGCTTACTCTAGTTCACCATTTTTCCTAGCATACTGATAGTAGTGTAGTTCAGCTACTCACTAGCCACTACTTTGCTATCAGTAAAGCACAACAGAAAATGGTCATGTTTAAAAGCATAAACCTAATAGACCAGCTAAATACCACCTGGAAATTACATTTTTATCACAATATTATGATGCTATACACTGGAGTTACCTGTAGAGACTGTATGGTTTCAGATGCCTTCGTCCTTTCTGCAGAAACTTCAGCTAGCTGCGCCTGCAAGCTTTCTATTTGCTGAGGACAAAAAAGAAGCGAAGTTAGATCAACTTAATGCTTTTTGTGAAGCCACGCTCTCCAAATTTCATTCCTGGATTTTCTCTCTTACCTTCTGATGCTTAGCAGTGAGCTCTGAAATTATCGCCATCCTCTTATCTTCAGCAGATTGAAGGGATCCTTGAACTTTCTCTAGCAACTTTACAGACATCACATCAGTCACTTGTGTACCAGTTTAGCTCAGAACAGGCAATTACTAGTTCTGACCAAATACATCAACAATTCAACATCGTATCATACAAACAACACATATGTTGGGCTTGTCTTCATAGTTTCTGACCTGGCAGACTATTTCTTGTGGTGCGCTTGTTCTAAGTCTGTGTGTGTCATTAGTGGTGGCAGCCAGTTGAACTAGCCTAGTATATTATCATCTTTTCTATAATGCAATGGCATGCAGCTTACATGCATGTTCAAGGGGACAAAAGCAAGAAACTATACATTGGACTGTTAAAAACTTGAAATGAGCAGGAATCTCTACAGTTTTACTTGCTTATTTCAGCTCGGAGATAGATACCTAAACTAAAATCTTAGAAATAAGTAACTGCATTCATCCAGTCAATGTTATTCTAATGCTAGATGGCTGGAACTATGTCCCATTCCTCCCTCCATATAAGCACCCGATAGAAAATCTTAGCACTCGCTTAAAGCCGTAACAGAACTTTATGAATTCAACAATGTGCCCTGCAACACCTTAATATCTAATTTTTGGCCATGCATTTCTACTATTAAAGATCACCAAACAAAAAAAATGGCAAGAAACATTGCATTCGCATACCTGCTCTTTCTCAAGCACTGATTGTTGCAGTTTCTCAAGAGAATTGTTTCTGGCCTCCAAGGCAAGCCGTGTCTCATCAAGGTTAGCTCTCAACCTACACATGGTTTGCATTCGCTGTAAGAAGTATATTATGTTAAAATTAACATGTCATTTTGTGGAAATCTTCAGGAAAGAACTGAATATGTTATTTGCATCAGCAATGTAGGAGGTACTGAACTACAGCTTATACAGGTATAAATATAGGACTATAACTATAATGGAGGAGCTGCACTGCAGCTCAATGTAATCAGGAATCATATAACTATACAGTTCCACCCACCCCAAGAAAGGAGAGAAACAAAAACCCTAGTCCTATATTTGTGCAATGTTAAAATATGACACATGTATTGTAAAATGACTAAATGAGATTAATAAAGTCACCCACTTGTTGTTCACTGTCCGCAACTGCTGCCTTTCAGCATCCATTGACCTTAAGGCCTCACTAGCCTGCTGACGAGCACGTTCCATTTCCTGCTGTGCTGCTAATTGCAGAGAAGCAGCCTGCTCAGCCTTCTGATTAACTTCATTAAACCGGGCTTCCAGATCATCTTTTTCCTGTAAATGTGTAAAAAACATACTAAAGGTAAACTTCTTGTTTCAATAATTCAGTATATGATGACAATACAATACTATTTGATATTCACGAAACATAAGAAACAGGCAGCAAAGAGTCGGTTACACCACAAAAAAAAAAAAAAGTTGAATCAAATTTAGCTTATTCTCAGGCTAATGTGCACATAGGACAACTGAAAAATTCCATATTTAGGGAGAGACTGAGGTAGTGAAGTAAAAGATGTATTATTCTCAAGCTAATGTGAACATAGGACAGATAAAAAATTGGTTACTTGTTACCTTTTGTATATCTTGTATACGTTGCTTCAAGACGCTTGTGAAGCCTCTGAAACTTGGTATCCAGCTCAACATATTTGTCGCCACGTTCTTTTAGTTCCTTTTCCATTTTTTGTTCAGCTACATGCATGGAACTAATGATGAATTAGATTTTGAAACCAAAAAAAAAAGCAGCAGCAAGGACTAGGCCGTATTACACATTACAATGACATAGCAAGGTCCACTCTGATGTTTGATTAAGCTAAGATAAACAATTCCAGAGTAAAACTCAGAAAATTAAGTGTGATCAGAACCTAAACGGAGATTTATCTTTTTTGAATATCTAAATGTCATTAGAAGTTATTGCAATGTACCACTATCCATTATTTCGTTGGCAGATCTAGGTGGCATGAAGCACAAGAAAACTGCAAAGTGATAATGCAGTTGTCTTACAATTACAATTTTCTCAGTTTTAAACGCTTTTAGTACATAACCAACATGCAGAAGAGTTGTACTGAACTACAGAACATGACCAACTTTTTCCTTGCATATGCCCAGAGGGCTCCCTCGTCTCTCTATCACGCAGTCATGGACACATTAGCATGTGATTGGCTAAAAATTATAGCAATACATTTATAGACCAGGAGTCATAACAAAGAATCTTAATCCTTAACCCATTATGCAATTGCAGTCATTACAGGTCAGAGAGGTCTCCCTCTTATCTATCACGCACAGAATGGTGATTGGCTCAAAGTTATAACAGTGCATTCAAAGTGCACGAGCCATAGCATACCTGACTAAGTGACTTTATTACTAAATATGCTACAGCCAACATCATCTGTAAAAATGGTCCAGCGATTCCAGGTAAATAAGATTTCTCAACTTTCATATTAACCCTTTTTCGACCTGTGTGTTCCTGCCAACAGAAGCATCCTGTTGGGGTATTCGCTTCATTGTTACTTTTGCCGTGAATAACTTATTAGTGTATGTTGATCTGAGAAACCTCATGCCCATCAGTTCTTAATGGATCCACTCATCTAATCCAATAAATACAATTTCTAAACCAACAACCCCCTAGCCATTGTGATTGGTGTGGATATTTTCACAGCCTGTACTACTTTGTAATCCTAAAGTTAGGAAGAAAAGTTATTCCAAGCACAAAAATTTCGGTTATTGGTTGGTTTTCCGGCTTTTCGCAGACAACAAGCAAGGACAGGTTCTACTCGCAATGTGGCAAACTAGTAAGGACAAAAATATAACAATAATAAGCTTAGCAAAAGTACGATAGCCGTTCCAACTTCACCGGTAATCAGTGCCCGACTACAATTCATCTTGGGAACCTCAGGAGCAGTGGCGGCTAACCTTGTGCGAGCTTGGCGGTGAGCTCCTGCACCTTGCCGTCGGCCTCGGCGTAGGCCACGTTGACGTGCCCCAGGGCCTTCTCCGTGGCCTCGCGCGTCAGCCGCTGCTCCTGCACCTCCCTGCTGAGCCTCTCCACCTGCTCCTTCAATCCCCTAACGAGCTCCGGTCCCTCGTCCGCGTCACCCACCGGCCGGGTCCCGGCAATCTGGGACCTGAGGTACTCGTTCTGGAGGCCGAGCTCCATGACCTCCCGCGCGAGCTCCTCTTTCTCCTCGTGGGCCCGCTCGGCCTCCTCGCCCCCGCTAGCCAGGCTGCCCTCCCCCGCCGCCACTTCCGGCACCGGCAACGGCGGAGTTGTCTCCGCATCCCCTTGGCTCGGCGCCGGCGAGGTGGTGTCCTCTGGATCCATCTCGCCGAGCCGGATCCAAATCTGCTCTCCGCTCGAGGGGATTGGACCAGGAGAGTCTGCGTCCAATTGGGCGCGAGGCCCGGTGAGATTAGGGTTTAGCAGGAGAAGGACACCCGGATCTCAGGTGACCTCAGTGAAGGCGGAGGGGAAGGAGAGGAGTGGGGGGCGGTGGCCGTCGGTGGCAACGGGAAGGGGGAGACGACGAGCTGGATCCCGGCCGTGCCACCTGTAGCTGACAGGTGGGCCTACGATCAAGCGGTACTGTGGCAGTGGAGTAGCGTGGGATGTCTGCAACCGTCAGCTTTTTACAACCCGGAGAATGGAGGTGAATCCCGACTCCCGAGGTCAACTCCAGTTATCTCCAAGCCATGGATTTGCCGAAGATGTTCGACTACATCTGTCCTAGTGAACTTGCCAAATCGAATTCAGTGAACTTGCCAAATCGAATTCATTTTGGTTAAGTGTTTACTAGTAATAATAGAAGATCATAAGATAAATAAGAAACATCAACAACCCTTAGAACAATCTCAATGTTGTAGGAAAGTAGTCGATAAAAATAAAAACTATCAAGTAGTTGAAAATAGCGGGCCTACTTGGATGACGTCCAAAATTTGCCACGCCAAAAATTTGGCATGCCATAATTTTGGCTATTAATTGGTTTGTCATCAAAATTGCCAACCCCTCATATTTAGCTTGCCAAATTCATGGCAACTTTTTTTTTGCCAAACTTTTGGCATGCCAAATCTTTGGTGTGGCAAAATTTGGACTTCAACCAAGCATGCCTAGCAATTCATAACAACAGGTAGCCTATATGTCGTGGTATAATATCGGGGTATGCCACGAACACGATAAAATGGCTCATGTGGGGCTCCGATGGCCTAGCTCAAGGGACACAAGACGCAAGGTTTATCTTGGTTCGCAAATCGGTGCCTAGTCGGGTCTCGGTTGGAGTCACTATGTGGCCGAGCTCAAATGCTCGTATCGGGGAGAATACAAGTTGTTCGAGAGAGGGAGGCTGGCTCTCAAGTCTCTGTGTGGGTGGAGTGAAGTGATGATCGTAGTGTTTCGTATGCGAGGGTTGAGAGGTGAGAACCTACCTTCTCCTGTGGCCGAAGCCCTCCTTTTATAGCCGCAAGGGGAGGTACACAGATGCCACATGGAGAGGGACTAAAGAGGAGAAGAACACAAAATAGAAGGGGTAAAGTGCTAAATGACGAGGGACCCATAGGTCGTATGTTTCGCAGTGGTCGTCGTGGGCTTGTTCGTGCGTGTCCGGTCGCACTCGGTCGTCGTCGTACGCGGGATGGGCGGGATCCCGTCCCATACCCCGTCACGATCGTAGTGGGAATGCGTCTTGTCGGTCTGTACTCTGGATGACGTCTTTTTGTCGTATAGCGGTTGGCGGTATGCGGCGTGGTGGGATGCGGTTCCGGAGACTTGGAGCTCGTGGCTCCACGTTGTTCCGAGCTCGAGGTCGTGCGAAGGGCGGAGAAGAACTCGTTGTCGGGAGAGCTCATATGAGGCAGAGAGGGCTCAACTGACGACCTCGTGCTCGTCCAGGACGGGAAGAGCTCGTACGGAAGAGCTCGTACGAGGTGGAAAGAGCTCGTCGGGAGAGCTCGTGACGAGGCGGAAAGAGGTAGAGCGAACCCGGGGGGGTCGTACGTGCTGCGAGGCAGGCCGATCCGCACAACCTCGAGATCGCGGGTGCATAAGGCAATGCACGGGAGGGCTCGTACGACTTCGTAGTCATGCGTGGCGGAGGGGCGCACCGCGCGGGGCGGAGCTCGAGCTACGTCTCCCGAGCTCGTGCAGGGCGGAGTTCGGGCTCCGTCCTCCGAGCTCGTGCGAGACAGGGTTTGGACTCTGAGCCCACCTCGATTAGTCGTGTGTTTAGGGTACCCCTGATTTAGGTATCCCACACTATACATATGGACGGACCAAACAAAATATAAATAATCTTACTTTTCTCTCTGTTCTCTCTCGCGCGTTTTCGAACATTGATGAAATTGTTGCTCCAACCGGCACTACACTTCCACTACCACATATGAGAGGATGGATTGGTGATTTCCTTATTTCTTGTCTGACCCGCTATATAAACTACTTTATGTTGCAACATTGTGAAGGTAAAACAATGGCTAAAACACTATTGGTGTAGGGTCATCTATATGGACTATTTGGTCCATGTACGTTGCTAATGTTCATACACAATAGTTTAGATGACGAGCCATCTATAGCTAATGAGCCAGGCGAGTAGAGAAGAAAGGGGGCGAAGGGATTTTTTTTTTTTTGAAATGTCTGAAAGGAAAATTGAGTTGCATGGTGTTCGGGATGGTTGGTGCATGCGATGTGATGACGGTCATCTATAACTAAGGTCATATTGGTCCAAGTTAGCATTGATGAGTGGCAATTATATTGCTCTTTCTATGTCATTTTCATTTTTTGGTGGTGTGTTATAGAGCGTCATTCTTTCAAAGGCATTTTACCAATGTAGCAAAAAACTTCTTTTCTTTCTTTTGATCATAGTGTGTTTAGTAGGGATCCATATTCATAGAGAAACTTTTTTTTTTTTTTTTTAGAAAGGGGGATATATTAATATCCCAGCTCATAGAGAAACACTTAAGATATACTAATCTATCTGGAAATATTTGTTTAGAGAAAATAGAACCACATGTTACAACCATTTAGTTGGCTACCTAGATTCATGTTCTAGTAAGAGAAGAATGTGGCGGAATAGACCAAAGTGTCGTTGAGATCGATGTGATAATTTTTCTTTTATATACATTAGCAACATTTTTGTGGAAACTAAATGCAATTCTCATCTTATTGGCTTATTATCAACAAATTCTTAGCACTTTGGGGCCTTGGAGTTAACATCAATAGCTTGGGTGCCTCTCGTGGTGGCGACTAGTGAAGAACCTCTTGTGGCGTTGTTGTACCTTTGACTGCAAGCCCATATGGATCTTGGATGACAAGGAGGTGCACATGTGAGGCACAATGGCGGAGAAGCATAGTTGTGTTGAGACAACTCCATATGCCAATGAACCTAGTCAAAGGTCCTTATTGTTTTTGGTAATTGAGTGACAACATTAGGTGGAGCAAGGTGAAGTTATTGTAATTACTAGCCAATGTTAGGATGTTAGCAAATGTTAGGAGAAGCAAGGTGACCTCCTAGTGGTTGGCGTGAAACTGCCTTTTGGGCGTTTCTAGCATTGCAAATGGGAAGGTGAAGGTGAATATTTTTGCTTTGAATTGTTGCACTTCAATCCTGTTTGATTGGCACTATTTCATGTTATTCTAGTGAGAAACAAAACAAATTCGACTATCCAAACAAAAATTGAGAACCAATAAGTTGCGTGGATGGTTTGATTGTATCATTTAGCTATCCAATCAAGTTCAAGGTTTAATGCCCTATGTGGTTTATTAATGCAACTATCTTTTAAATGATATGCAAAATATGTTTTCGTTCAAAAAATGATATATGTAAAATATGTCCTTCAATAGTGAGATACAGATAGCGGCTTCATCGATGTCAAAATCTTTGGATGTACTTTCCTACATACACTCTTAGGCATAAATATGCATGTGTGGATGTTTAAAGTGTGTTTGAGGAAAAAAAAAAAAATGACAGCACATAAGAATAAAAATGAATTGTCTCAATAAAAGAACGAGGCCGAACTCTAAAGCCATCCTCATTGAAAAGGAAGAAAGCCGGCCAGAAGTCCGGGGATTTATCTCTGAAATTGAAATTCATGGAGAAAAAAAAGTACTCCCAAAGATATCATTTAGCAATACATTACATGAGCCAGGAACGCCGTGGTCGAATGTTTGAGGAATGATATGCTGAGTACCATGCAGCAAATGATCAATGATGGACTGCCTGCGCTGTGCTAGCTGTTTCGTTCACAGCTACAGCAGAGAATCTACCAAACCCACGAGCCACGACGGACAACGCTGGGAGATCGATGACACTGCAAAGGTGCACGGCACCAACCTCCTGAATTCCTACGCAACAACTCTTCCTGCCTGCTTATATCACGAAAGGCATCTCATACTTGCTAATTATCACAGGTAAACCCATTGTGACGTTGCTTGGGATGAACTACGATTGACACTTTTGCTTTTTTAATGAAGGCAGCGTCATCTCATCCGGAGTGTCAAAGGTACAGTGAGGGAATTTCTGTGCAACACTTTTTTAGCGTATGGTTGAATTATGGTCAACTAGCAAGACCGGAGTGTCAAAGATGACATTTTTCTGACTTAATGTAAGGTGCTTCACAGAGCTAAATATCATGCATGGGCACATGATGATCTGCATCTGCTGATTGTCCAGGATGGAAAAGGAAACGAGAGAGAAGTTTCCAAGAACAGGTTGTTGGTTGATTGGTGATGGGCAATAGGATTCTTTGGTACGGGCACGGCGGGGGATGTTGGAATGGAAGCTGTCGTCGCGGCCGGGTGACCGTGCAATACATCCAAAATAGGAGGAGCGACGTGGGAAAGCTCCCCGCGTCCTCCTGCTTTCTCTCGTCTCGTCGTCCAGGGAAGGCAAGGCAGGGATGCTATGCTTGCTCTCTCTCCCTCCCCCACCACCTGAGGAAGAAGAAAAAAAAAAAGCAAAAAAGTTTTAACCAACCAACCAAACCCACCACCGGCTGCCTCCGCGATTCCCACCCAGCCCAATTAACCCGCAACGCCACCGGTGGGATCGCCGGACACCACCTTACGCGCGCGGGGGCGTTTCTTTCTTTGCCTTGCCTTGCCTTGGGATCCCCGGAATACACGGGGGCCGGCGTTGGAAGGAAGGAGCATGTCGCGGGTGGCGTCGCTGTCGCCGTCCTTGTCGGGCGACGAGGTGGAGGTGGAGGAGGAAGAGGAGGACGAGGGCGTCGACGGATACCGCAAGGGCGGCTACCACGCCGTCCGACCCGGGGACCAGTTCGCCGCCGGCCGATACGTCGCCCAGCGGAAGCTCGGCTGGGGCAACTTCTCCACCGTCTGGCTCGCCTTCGACGTCCAATCACAGGTACGCACGAGCTCGCTGCTGTGGCATCTTCTTTCCTTCCGCATGAGCGAGATCGCGCGCGGCATCTCTCCCCGGCGATCCAGGCTCTCAAGATCGCCCGCCCGCCTTCCCCAGCGCGTGCGCGCGATCGCTCCCCCTCCGCTTCGTAATGCGATTGCCCGCCTAGAATAGATCTCGCGCTTTGTCGATTAGCGCCGCACCGATCGATCGCTTCCTTGATCGGATCGCTACCGCCTCGCGCGCCCGCCCCCCTGCCCTCGGGGCCCACGTGAATGGGCTTGGGATTGGGATTGCGACGGGCCTGTCGGATACTCTCACTCGGATTTTATAGGCTAGACTAGGGATTCGGTTTGTCGTTTCTTTCCCCATTTGGGAGTTCGGTTCATCCGTTTGCCGCTGCCATTGGGAAAGCCTTTACTCGTTGCCTAGCAACCAGGTGGGTTCAGGTCTGGAGGGAAACAATGCCAAATTGAAGTTTTTTCATTTATTTTCTAGTACTACAATACAAGAATAAATTCAGTTGCCAGTACCGGGGGGCTTTTTTCGTCTCGTAGTAATGTGGCTTACATTTTTAACTATAACCATGATTGTAATTATTGTTCTGGATACTCTGCTGTCTTTTTTTTTTTGCGATCACGCCTAAGCGCGTTTTAATTAAGCAGAAAGAAGTGATACTCTGCTGTCTTTGACTAGAGTTGTGAAATTGGACAAAAAGGAAAATTGAACATTGGTTCTCACAAATGGCACTCTCCTTTCTGCAGAGATACGTGGCTCTGAAGATCCAAAAGAGCGCGCCGGAGTTTGCGCAAGCCGCTCTTCATGAAATTGAGTTCCTGTCAGAGATCACCAAGAGGGACCCGTCCAACTGCAAATGCATCATTCAGCTGGTAGATCACTTCAAGCACGCGGGGCCGAACGGGCAGCATATCTGCCTCGTCTTTGAGTTACTGGGAGATAGCCTGCTTAAGCTGGTACAGTACAACCGGTACAAAGGCATCGGGTTGGATAGGGTGAGGCGAATATGCAAGTCGATTTTGGTAGGCCTTGATTACTTGCACAATGAGCTTGGCATCATCCACTCAGATATGAAACTTGAGAACGTTCTCCTTGTCTCCACCATTGATCCTTCCAAGGATCCCATTCGCTCTGGGCTTAAACCTAACCTTGAGCGGCCTGAGGGAAACGGTGAAGCTGGCCTTAACGCGATTGAGAAGAATCTAAAGATGAGAACAAGGAGGGTGCTTGCAAAGCTTGCTGAGAAAAGAAAATCAGCTGCAGAATCTTCGCGCTTAGAAAGGAGCTTGGATGGAATCGATCTTACATGCAAGATTGTGGACTTTGGGAATGCTTGCTGGGCTGACAAGCAATTTACAGATTTTATTCAGACAAGACAGTATCGGGCGCCAGAGATCATTCTAGGCGCAGGATACTCGTTTTCTGTTGACATGTGGTCATTTGCGTGTATCGCTTTTGAGCTTGCAACAGGAGAAATGCTATTTACACCCAAGGAAGGCCATGGATACAGTGAAGATGAGGTATGTATCGCATTCCTCATGAGCCTAGCTATTTTATTCATTGTTGAGTTGGCTTCAGTTACTCAGTGCATGCCCACAATCCCACTATAGACTATCCAATTTAATTTAATGAAGCGAAAAATTAAGCACTGACATGGATACACAGAAGTATGTCTAAACTCAAACAACCACAATCAACATGAATATGGTTAGCATTAGAATTTGGAGAATTCCATTACTGATGCATTCATGTTTACCTCGAATAGCTACAACAAATAACCAAAAAAAATATCAGGGGAATGGTTTTCCTTTCAGCCTTCAGATACTGCTAAGGTTCTCGACTTTGAATATTAGATTAACCAACATTATTCTGAAACGCCAATCCCAATAGATATTGAAACTTCAGTTACATTTTGCCATATTGGCATTATCATGAGCACTGAGAGCATGAAACCTAAGCCTTGCAAACTCTAGTTAATTATTATCTTTTAGCCCTTTACTTTAGTTACTTGATTGAGGACCGAAGGTTGTCTGCAGGATCACTTGGCTTTAATGATGGAACTACTTGGCAAGATGCCGAAGAAGGTAAGCCCAGCATTCCTTTTGCCAGTCAATTATTTGTTTCTGAAATATCAAGCTAACCTGTATAATTTTACAAATGAATTCAGATTGCAACCATGGGAACAAGATCAAAGGAATATTTTGACCGTCATGGAGATCTGAAGCGGATAAGAAGGCTGAAATTGTCATCCATTGAACGTGTCCTTGTTGACAAATACAAAATTTCTGAATCTGATGCCCGGGAATTTGCCAGCTTTCTTTGCCCTTTACTCGACTTTGCACCAGAGAAGAGGCCAACAGCTTTAGACTGCCTAAAGCATCCATGGCTTCGATACAATGAGGATAAAACTTGTGGGCCTCTTAACAATAATGACACCAAGAACATTGATCTGGCCCAAAGCACAGGGAGTATCACCAGTGGCGACTGTACAAATATTGATTTGATGAGCAAAAAAGGCGGCCCCACTGGAACTTGTGATAAGACTGCTGATGCAAAATACAACACCAGAAGCACTACCAGCAATGCTTCCATGAACACTGATGCACAGCCCAATACTGGAAGCATTGCCAGCAGACTTGCCAAAAATGTTGATGTAAATCCTAACATTGGATCCATCACTAATAGAGATGCCAAGACTTCTGATATGAAGTCCCACATTGGAAGCATTACCATGAGTGACACCAAAAGCTCGAATGTAAAGCTGGATACAGGTAACATCACTGATAGAAATGCCAAAACTGTCAATATAAAGGCCAACTCTGACAACATCTCCAGCAGAGATGACAAGAGCAGTAATGTGGACACAACCACTTCCAGTGTTGTCAATAAAGATGTGAAGCGCAGCATTAGAAGTGTTGTTAATTCTTATATCAAGAACTTTGATGCACAATGCAACACTGGAAGCCCTGCTAAAAGTGATGCTCGAAACTCATCAGATATGAAACCCAACACTAGAATTGCTACCAGTGTTGATAATGCCAAGTGTGTGGACGTAAAACCGACCAGTAATGACTCCAGTGCTAAAAGCAATGACGCTGAAATTGTTGCAAACAGTGATGCCAAGGATACCGATAGACAACTACAGACTAACATTGGAAGTGCAGACAGCAGCGATGATAACAGCGTTGACTCAAAACCAAACATTGGTCGGGTTGCTGCAAGGATACAGAGGTTGGAAAGCACCATGAGTAAAGTGCCAAGCGGGAAATACAACAGGTGATACATCACATGCTAGTGCTGACGAAATATCTATTTTCAATGGCTTGGATATATATCATTGTGGAGAGGCTCATTCTTTTGCATTAAATTTCTACTATTGATTTGATTGATTGCTGAGGATAATAACTACTTATCCAGGGCCAACATTCCTCAAGATTGAGGATCTGGCAGGTACCAGCTGGCGTTATTGTATATCTCTATCCCCGCTAACTGTACAAAGTTTTTGTATTTGCCCACAGAACTTACACGGAGGTAAATATTCCCCATACATACCCTGGAACAAATTGTATTAATGCTCACAGATTGACTGCACTCAGAATTACATAGCATTCTTTTGGACATTTTAGTGGGTAAATATGGAATCTCTTTGGGAATATACTTGTATACGCAGTAGTAGCAGAAGATTGCTGTTCCTATCATGGTGGATGTAAAGCTGGAAAGGGAAGAATTATACTCTGACCAGTCACACGACATCCCTCTTGATTATGTTGATATTCTGCTCTCAGTGAAAAAAGGGATTTCATTATGTCATTTGACATGGATCACCATTTATCTGAGCAGGGGTAACTGACATTTTTGTTTGGCTTATGGTTTGAGATTTGCTTGTAAAAAGCGGGACATGTGTTGTATAAAACTATTCTTTGATGCTCATTTTGTAGTGAACAATCATATAGATGGATTTTTTTTTGCACTTTATGAGTTCAAACTATATCGGTGTTCAATTTGTCTTCTCTAAACATATATCTTACTCGTAGAAGGTTTAACTTTATTAGCCTGAGCAGTTGCTCTGCCTTGGAGCAACTCCAACAACTTGTTATAAATGGCTATGGCTCGCTATACATGGCCCTAACAAGGATAGCACATACGTGGGAATTGCTTCCTTGTGAAGCTGGGATGTTAACTGTAATATACAAGGAAATATTCAAATGGGGTGATATGTTTCATGTATATTTTGAACTCTATATACATGACATTCACGTAGCCCTAAAAATTGACGTCGATAACCGACTTTTGTTGTAAACGTATTCATGAAACAGCAAAATCATACGATTATTGAACTACCTCCACAAAAAAAAATGAACTTATAGTTTTCAAATTCTATATTCATGAAATGTAATTTGTGTACGAAGTTCGTATTAGAGGGCCATAGGAACAAAAATGTCACTTATTCTTATCTGCAAGTCGAGGGCCGTAGCTGAAACAAAGATCACCTGTTTATTTTTGGAGGGTACTTGGTTGTGGCCTTCTTTGCTTGAAACAAATCAATAAAGTTTACCTGAAGTTTTTTTTTTTTTAAATGTGCATGCCATCCACCCCTTTCACAGAGGGTCATAACTCATTCCAGAGCGGGAGGATAACAAATTTGACAGAGGTTGTCACAGTTGTTGCTTATAGAATTCACATTTATACAGAGAGTCGGGTGATTCATACGGCCGCCTACGTAATAAATAGATAAAAAAACACCTCTCTTGCCCACCACTGACGTGCTTGATGCCACCACAAGCGAGGTGTCGCGAGGTGTCGTTGAGGCAGGTTTGGAATTGGCCCTGCCACCACCATCCCTCGCGTCCGCTCTACCGCCACTCCTTGCCCACCTGCAACAACGACGAAACCACATGTGCAACACAGCCCAGATGGAAATGGGGAGGCACGATTCAAGTGATGTGAATCGAGACTCAAGGGAGCCAGCAACCAGACCACAAGTGTCGATGAGGTCGTTGCAGACTCGCAGTGCTTTGTAGGCGCGCCGAGACCATTCAAGTGTACCTTACCGTGCGTAGCATTTTTTTTATTTGTTTGCCAATAGCATCTCCTACCGCCTCTCTATTTTTCTCCCCAATAGCCCGGAATGTAGATTTTGATGAAAAATCTGCTTCCAACGGAGTCTCTATCCACCTCTCCAAAATTAGATTGACACTATTCCTGGAATTTGGCTCGATAGAGGAGGCTAGCGGCACTCCTCCCTTCGTGCAGACGCTATTTCTAGACATGCATGTTCTCAGCCTCAGAAGAAAGGACAACAAAATATCAAGAGTCTCTGCTGCATTGCTCTAGTTATTTGCACAGCCAAATTTGTTGTCTCTTGGAGATGTAAAAATAATATTGCAAGACTCGTAAAAAACTTATCTTATCAAGGCACACACACTACATGCATTAGCAGAGTCCTTTTACATTTTTTTTTTCTGAACCCAACCGTCCCCACTCTCCTCTCCCCAGGAGGCACCGCCGGTGTTTTTTCTCCCGTTCGGTTTACCGCATGTAAATCGCGGTTACCGTTTATACCGGTCCGGTCCGGTTACGGACCGCCGGTATAAAAGAAGTCAAATTCAAAATTTAAAATTTGAAAAAAAATGTTGAAAAAAAATTCTGTAAAATAGTTCGTGATTTATAGAAGCCAATGGTATAAAAATTTGTCAAATTGGAGTTGGTTTGGTATAAAAAATTTCAAATCTAAGTTTGAAAAAAAAAAAAAAAAAAAAATACAGTAGGCCCATTAAGGCCCATTAAATCATGAAGGTCGAAAAACATACTAAACACACTCAAATTTAAGTAATTTTGACATCATTGGATTCTACAAATCATGAAGTATTTTTAGGAATTTTTTTAGCATTTTATAAAAAAAATTACATTTTGAATTTTGAAAAAAACCGTTCAAATCTGCTCAAACCATTTCGGTAAACCGCTCAAAACCTGGCGGGATAAATTCCAAACCGCCCGGTTTGCGGATTTTTACCGTTCGCCGGCGCCGTTTGAATTCAGTTGAATTCAAATTTCAAACCGTCCGATTACCGGCGGTTTACCGGTAACCGGACCGTAAAACCGTTCCGGACCCAAGCGGTTTGAAGTGTCCGGTCGGTATAAAAACCTTGGGCACCGCGCCGAACGCGGCTCGCCGCTCTTCCTCCTCCTCCTCCCTCCCTCCCTCTCTCCCGTAGGCGCCTTCGTCGTCCTCGCCCCAGCCTTGCGGACGCTGCTGCCGTGGAGCGCAGATCGATCCCCGATTTCTTCTCTTGTCGGTAAGGAAATTAACTCGGCCGGAAATGCTCGTTCATTCTGCAGATACTTTTTTTTTCTTCTTCGTGGCCAGCCCTCGATTCCAATGGCTTTGTTTCTCTGCGACCCTTCCTTCCACCTGATTTGTTTGAGGCCCGCATTTCTCGATTTGTTGGTTTGCAGTCACTTCGATCGCGCGCCTTAGATCATATAGTGATTACAGCCATCATAATTCGTAAATCAATTGGTGATCCGGCAAATTTGTTCCGTCAAAAGAATCATTTCCGGCACAAAATATGACCGACAGGCTTGTTGCACGGAGAAAATGTGGCCATTCCCGATGGACGCTTTCAATCCGAGTGGGGGCGGCACACATCGGTAATACATTGGTAATGCGAGAAATCGCTTGTGTAACCAGCTGCAATGTGATTCTTTGGGGATCAGGTTATTTGGAAACTAGGGCGTAAACGTAGTATACAGATGATTTCCCCATGGTGTTTGCTTTTAGCGCGCTTGGATTTTCCTTCTGTTAATGTAGTATTCTTTGATAATCCTAATGTCAAATATTTTTTTTCTGAAAACAATCCTAATTACCGTGCGTACTGATGATACTTCAAAAAAAAAAAAAAAAAAGGATCATCGAACACTAATTGGGAGCAGTAGTTTTAAGTTCACTCACAATACCACCTTTTCGATGGGTTCAGTTCAAATCAGAAAATTAATTAGAAAAATTGGTATGCAAACCGACGTGTGCATATTTTTTGAAACAAAGGCAGGAGCTCTGCCGCTCAATTAAGACGAATGAATATTATGCACAAGAAGGTTAGCCATGTGTGCAAATAAATATACAAACGATGAAGATTGAGATGGGAACATGAATGCGATTGCTTTACTGTTCAGAAGAACTGTAATCATTGTTTTGAGTGCAAAGCAGTAAACATAAATAGTGTTGCTATTTATCAGTTTGCTTGTTCAAATGTGCAAAATCTGAGATTTACAATCACAAAATAATTGTTTCTTGTCATGCTTTATAAATCTTTTCTGATGCTAACATAGAAGATCATTTCTTACATATTGCAGAGCGTGGGAAACCCGGCAATGAAATGGAAAAGTATTTTGAGGGAAATGGCACCGCTGAGGTCCACAGGCAGATTCTTTCGACGCCATCCTTCAGCTCTCTGCTTACTGATTTTCCTACTTGTGTTGTACAAGTACTTCTTCGGCTGGTTCACTCTCATCGTCACCACATCACCTATCTTCCTAATCGCTGGCGTCTTTCTTGGAATCATCGTGGCATGCGGTGAACCGAACAATCCTGAAAAAGACCATGTCAACAAAAAAAATGAGAATGCTCAGAGTTCGGATATCCATGATAGCAGAAAATCTGTTAGGGGTGTACCTCTTCCAAGAATTCCGTCCGGTGAAGAGAGAGTGGTGAAGCACAAAAACAGGGTTAAGAAAACTAGGAAGCGATCTCATGGTGTAGCTTCTTCTTCTGAACCAGGATCAAGTGAATCAGGTGGTTCAGATACTGATACCGCTCCAATGCTCCATGCATTTCACCATCTTGGGTCGGGCAGCAATTCATCACAGTCCTCTCAAGATGGTGACTCCAACGACAGCAGCACTGAAGATGGAGCGGAAAACCAACAGGGCAATGATGGCAATGTACGCAAGGGGAAACAACATGCTAAAGTTGTAGCATGGACTGCTGACGACCAGAAGAACATACTGAAAATCGGGTGCTTGGAGATTGAGCGTAACCAAAGGTTGGAGACGCTAATTGCTAGGCGTCGGGCAAGGAAATGCGCAGACAGGAGCTTGATAGAATCGGGTAGCACTGATTCCTTACCCACTATTGAAGAGCTATCAAAGTTCAATGTTCAAATTCCTGCTGTTTTTGCTCCTAGGAGAAATCCTTTCGATCTTCCTTACAATGAAGATAACTTCCCAGAATCTGCTCCATCTGCGTTGTTGGAAACAGGAAACCCATTTGATCTACCAAGTGAGCAAGCAAACGAGAGCAGCTCCAATGGAGGAGCCAGCTCAAGCCATGCTGAACCTGCTCCTATACCAAGTCATTTACAGAGGAGTGCTCTGTTGAGGAGGCATGAGAGCTTCACTGAAGGAGCACCATTCCTTAGTGAGTTTTTGCAAGATGCACAGCCTTCCCGATTCAGACCATACTTCATGACAGAAAAAATGGCTAATGAGGAAATGACAGATCCAGTTCTTGAAGGAGAAACAAGTGAAAAGAGCAATTCCAAGGCCAGCTCTGCTCAAGACTCGGCCAGTACTTCTTCAGTTGCTGACCAAGAAAGCCAGAAGGATGTTCTGGAGGATTGCTCAAACCAAGGACAACAATCTTCTTTCAGTCAAACGGAGGAACATGCCCATATAGCTCGGCATGTAAGGGAGGTTTCTCTTGCCCTTGACATGGAGCCTCCTGTATTAATTAGTGATTCCTCTGATGATGACATATCACTGTCTGGTGAACATATAAATGATTGGGAGGAAGCACAACAAAGTGAAAATTTTAGTTTTTCTCAGAATACATTGCTAGAGAATCCTAGTGTCATGCAACACCATCAAGAAATAGATATGACAAGCAATGGATTGAATCAGATGTCCCCACATTCGAATGATCTTGAGCTGACGTCGACATCAACCGAAACCACTGATGATCCTTTTGAAGTGAATGACATTGAGCCACTAGGTACCATAGAGTAACATATCCTTTTTCCGCTAGTGATTTGTATAATGAATCCTACATTTTATAAGTTTTTCCCTACTTTCTAGCCAAGGAAGTGGTCGTCATTGATGATACCCACGTTCTGGATCCTGTACATGATTCAAGTCCTTCAGGAAGCGAGAGGCCCGCACCTATTGGTTCAGTAATTGATGAACCTGTCTTGAAAGATGGTAACCAGAGATTGTATGAATCAATCAGTTCTAATCGTAACATTAAGCTGTCACCCCTCTAAAGTACAGAATCAAATTGCAGGTCATGCTCGTACTCTTGATGCTGAAGCAAGAATCGAAGGAGTTTCACCATCAAGAATGGACGCTTCTTCTAGTGAGGTAGCTGGACCTAGTTTGAGTTCTGTGGAGGAAAGCAAATTTCTAGAGAAAGAAGCCTCTGAGATAAGAGAGCAATCCATGGCTGGCCATGTCGAAACACATGGAGGTTCTGTCAGTAATGCTGACCCTTCAGTATGTGATATAAGTTCTCAGCCAAGTACCAGAAGTTCAACAAATGGTAAATCTCATTGATTAGAATCTTTTCACCTGAATCTTACTAACCTATATGAATTAAGGTAATTATTGTGGACGGGAGCATTTAAGCAAGGTCACAATAAGTATAGAAAAAAAAAAAAGGTGCCTCCAAATCATTGTTTTGTATAAAATAAATATATTTATTTTTTTGTGGGTAAAATATATATATTTATGGCTTTGGAAAGGTTCTTCTCAATCATTAGTACATCTGGAATAGTAAAACAAAACAGTTATATAAATTAAAAGTGAACACTGCCAAGCAACCTTGTTGTAGCTGCATTGCACCTGAGCATATGAATTATGTGATAGGAAACAGCAGCAACACTAACAGACAAATCAACCCTGTCAAGTTGGATAACGATTAGGCACATTAGGTTCCATATGAACTAATTTTTATGGATTATGATAGCAATTCAGCTGATAGCATGCATTAAGTTGCTGGGATAATGACTATGCATATCAGGATCCAGCAGCACCGTTCATTTTGATAAACTCTCTGCCAATACACTAAGCAACTACCTCTGGGCCATTGTTGTAACACATGTACTTATCTTCCTCTGATTACTTGTTGTAACAGGTGATTCTGGCAGTGGTGTCACACCATCCTCCACAAATGCAGTTCTTTAGTTTCTTCAAATAATGACGGTGACACCAAGCATCAGGTTGGACGTCTTTGGCAGTACTCCAGTCCAAGGCAATCTTTGCATGGGGCAAGTTCTTGCTGAGTGATCACTGGGAGGGAATATGTTTATTGCAAGTGATTTGTTAGTGCTTCAAAGGGGTTGGACCTGTATAGTCTGGAGTTACCGAAGAAGATATGCAACATTAGCATTAGCACTTCATTGTAAAATGGCTAGATATGGTTCTTTTGGTCTCTCTCTCTCGATTGTGAATACCTTGTGGATTGCCAATTTTGTGCCGTAAGTTGTCAGTCCGCTGCTTCAAGTATTAGTTTATGAGTTGCTTTTGGAACATCATACTACCTGGTGTGCAGTTGCCTTCGTCTGAAGTTTGCTTCTAGTTCCAGGGATCTGTAGACTGTAGTGCTATGGTGTTCCTTCTCAGTGTCCTGCGCTTAGCTGCGGTGTGATGTGTTTGCCGTCTTGTTAGGCGTTGTGTTGGATAGAGTCCTCTAGTGTGTTTTACATGTCATTTTGATGCGTTGCAACACTAACAAATCCTCTTGATAAAATGCGTGAAATTTGAAAATCTCCCCCTAAACATACTAAAAAGAATGTGGGCAGATCTGATTGTTGATAGCATATTGAGTTGCAACTTGCAAGTACAGTGAACAAACATCAACATTGATAGTTAAAAAAAATAAATAAAAATAAACATTGATCAAGTGATGCTCATTGCTCAAAACATGGGCCTAAATGTGGCCCATTCAGCCCAGAACGATTAACCATGCGGCGGCGACTAGCCTTAAAACCTCTGCTCGTCGGATTGCCTCAAAAAAAAAAAAAAAAAAAAAAAAAGGTCTGCTCGTCGGCTTTCTTTCTCCCTCTGAACAGTGGCCCCACTAGCCTTAAAACCTCTCGTCACTTGTCTCCTTCCCCCGACTCGCCCATGATCCCCCTGCCCCTGCCCTCCGCCCGCCGGCGGTGGCGGCGGTGCCGCCGTCACCGGAGCGGGCGCGCCACCGATCCTCGGCTCCCGCTCCAGTTCCTTCACTCCTCCTACCCCCGCCGTCTCCCGTATCCACCTCCCCCGCCTACCCCCGCCACCTTCTATCTCTTCCTCCAGCACCCCCACCAGCCCCATCCCCAGCCCCGCCTCCCCCGCCCTCCAGCCCTCCGACGAGGCCCTGTCCTCCATGTCGCCGCGGGAGCAGACCTCTCTCCTCTCGCGGCAGCGCTGCTGGCGCCGGGCCGGGACCTCTTCAACCGCATACGCGCGCTCCCGGGTACGTCCCCAACCCCGTCCACGACGCCGTCCTCCTGCGCCACCTAGCCCGCGCGCGCCGGTGGTCCGAGCTCCACCGCGCCTGGCTCGGGATGGCCCTCCCGCCCTCCAACTCGGCCTACGCAGCCCTCGCCGACGCGCTCGCCAAGGCCGGGTTGGCGCGGGGAGCCCTCCTGCTGCTCTGCCACATGCGGGCCCGGGGCGTCGCGCCTGATGAGGTGTCCATGAACACCTTCGTCCGCATCCTCAAGGACGAGGGCCGCCACGACGACGCGCTCGCTCTCTTCTCCAATTGGTGCGACGGCAGGTTCGAGGTCGATTTCCTTGATCTTGACTGCATCACGGTTGATTCGGACGGTCCTATTCAGTTCTTGCTTGCTGACATCTGTGCCGACAAATTTGCTGCTGATGCTGGTGCACCAGCCATCGAGGGACAGGAGCTTTCTAGGAAGCCAAAGCTTGTGGTGACATATAACACGTTGATTGATCTCTATGGGAAATCTGGGAGGCTGAAGAACGCGCTGGACATGTTTCTGGACATGCCAGCTCATGGGGTTATGCCAGATACGTATACGTTCAATACGCTAATCAACATATTTGGGTTATCTGGCAATTCAGCGCAGGCTGAGGTGCTATTTGCTAGCATGGTGGTTAGGGGTGTCAAGCCTGATATTAAGACATACAATGTGATGATGACTGTGTTTGCATCGATTGGGGATTTAGAGAGAGTTCTGAAGTACTACTGTCAAATCGGGAAGGCAGGCTTACATCCTGATGCTGTGAGCTATAGGATTTTGCTGCAGGTGCTATGTGAGAGGAAGATGGTACGCGAAGCAGAAGATGTGATTGAAGGGATTCTCAATTCCAGCAGTTTTGTTCATGAGCAGTCCCTGCCTATTGTCATGAAGATGTATGTTGATCTAGGATTGCTTGATGAGGCAATTGCATTCTTTGAGAGGCATTGCCAAGGTAAAGGGGTCTCATCCAAGAACATCAGTGCGATCATGGATGCTTTTGCAGAGAAGGGTCTCTGGGAAGAAGCTGAGCATATCTTCTGCTCTGAAAGAGGAGTTCGGAATGAGAAGGACATTGGGGAATACAATGTGATGATAAAAGCTTATGGTCAGGCAAAGCAGTATGACAGAGTCTCTTCTCTGCTTGAGAGCATGGAGGAATCTGGTGTTTCATCAGATGAGTGCACATACAATTCTTTGATTCAAATGTTTTCTGTTGGTGGATTTCCGCACAGAGCTAAGAAGCTGTTAGGTAAAATGAAAGATGCAGGATTTGAACCAAAATGTGAGACATACTCTGCCATCATTAGAAGTTATTCTCGCCATTGCTTGGTACCAGAGGCCATAGATCTATTCAATGAAATGAAGACCTCAGGTGTTGAGCCGAATGTTGTTGTTTATGGAGTTTTGATTGACATGTTTGCAGAGACAGGGAATGTTAAGGAAGCACTTCACTATAGTAACCTGTTGGAACAATCTGGAATCTCTCCAAACCTCATTGTCCTAACATCTCTTATAAAAGCCTACAGCAAATTTAATTCCTGGAAGGAAGCACAGGATTTGTATTCAAGGATGAATGACATGGATGGTGGCCCTGACATCATTGCCTCCAATGCCATGCTAAACCTTTATGCAAAACTTGAGATGGTCACTGAGGCAAAAGAAATCTTTGACAGCTTAAGAAGAAATAGTCGTGCTGATGCTGTTTCATACACTACCATGGCATATCTCTACAAGAGCATGGGCTTGCTTAGTGAGTCCATTAGTATTACACACAAATTACAAAAGCCAGGCTTACTATCTGATTGTGCTTCATGCAATGCTGTTATGGCGTGTTATGGTGCTAAGGGCAACCTTAGAGATTGTGCAGAGTTAGTGCATCAAATGGTACTGGCTAACATCCCACCAGATGCGTCAACATTTGGAATGATATTTTCTCTACTGAAAAATGGTCATGTTTCAACAAAAGAAGTTTTACAGCTAGAATCAGCATATAATGATGGCAAGAAGTCTGCCAAGCAAGCTATTGTTGCATTCTTGTTCTCCATAGCTGGCATGCATGCTGCTGCATTAGAGATTTGTGAGAAGATGTTAATGCCACAGTTGACAATGGATGCATGTGCATATAATGTTTGCTTAAAGGTCTATGCTTCATCTGGGAAGGTGGAAAAAGCTTTCGGTTTATTCATGCGGATGCGTGATCTGGGTCTTAAGCCAGACACATCTACTTGCATCCATTTGGCCACGTGTTATGGGAGACCTAGAGCATCAGAAGGCCTACAGACAAATGGTTTTATTGAATACAGAAATAATGAGCTTATTATGCCTTCGCATAATACACTGGTTGCTTATATAGAGGCTGGAAAAAAAAAATAATGTTTCAGTCAGTGAAGAAATGATATGAACCAAACATATAGGATTGCTTTATACTTTATACTTCACAAGAAAGGTTGATTTTAGTTGTACCTTCTGAAACATGAAGCAAACATGCCTGGTGATGAAAGTGTGCCAGGTTTGCTTCAATATACAGAAAGCCAGATAGATTGGAAAAATTATTGTGTATCTTTACTTAGTAACCATCTTATAGCATTCTGATGTATGTGTAATGTGTTATAGCCTGTTTGCTTGTTACATACCTAGCTCACTGCTATATATGAACAAAGAACAATATCACCATCTTCATAACAGAGTCTGAGCCACCATTCCAAATTAAGTGATATAAACACTGTCATTGCTTGGTGTCTGATACCACTCTCTGCCTTTGTTTTCAATTTTTTGTGTTACTTCTTTCCATAGTTGATTATACCATGACAACCTTTATTTGAATTGTTTTATAGAAATTAGAATTGCAATCATATATATTGATCATATATATTGTAATGATGAATTCAAACTTCATTACATCTGAGGGTCATTTTTCTAATATATATGCTTAGTGGGGGTCAGTTACTTTGAGTTGTTTAGACTTGATAGGTAATCCTCCAGATATGGAAGGAGTCTGCCATGATTACATCTATATTCAAGGAATGCCAACAGAAGTATTTGGGTCTGCTACAGTTGTAATCCAGTGGGCAACTGAGCATGTCACATGACAGCTTTCTCTGTATGTGCACCAGGCAAGCTTGAAAAACGAGCAGACAACGGGTAGCTGACA